>CM065744.1:38089001-38099001 GCA_033310375.1 Conus canariensis | reverse complement strand
CTCCCATAATCCCCCTTGTCATTTCCGCCTAGCGGCTATTCTCCCCACCACATGGACAACAACAGATGAGTCATTTTCCTTCTTTGTTTGTACTGTCTTAAATGTTAAATGTGATTTATTTTTTCGCCTGAAGAAGACCCAAGAGGTTGAAATGCATCGTGTCTTGTCATGTGCTTTGTTTGTCAATGTCATTGGCGGTAACTAACACCCTCTCTTTCTAAATTCAGAAAAAAAGGACAAGACTCCAAAACAGTGAGAAGGTGAATATGTGACACTGACAGTGTAGACACAATGTTGTGCTTGGTTTGTACTATATATGTGTGAGATAGGATTTGCTGTTCATTTTGTACAATTATTGCTGCTTTGTGAATTGTTCATGTAAGATAAGATCTATTTCCTTTTTTGTTGTTTGTAGTACTGTTCTCTGTTCACGTTTTCCGTTTGTACATTTCTTTACAAGTAAATAAAAGTGTTTGCCCTTGAAAAAAAAATGTTTTGTCTTCTAATTTGTTTGTCTCTTTCGCTGAGAAATTTTTGTCTTGTGTTTTGTCTTATAATTTGTTTGTCTCTTTCGTTTCTTCAGAATAGTAACTTTTCTTTTAAGTTTGATGAGGTCTGTTCATAGTGTTATGTATTCATGTTTGTAGTATGTGATGAAGTGGTGAGGTCTGCTACATGTTTATGTCTGTGTTTCTCTATGATTTGGTCAGCTATGTTGTTTTTTTTTTTTTTTTAAATACCGATCTGTCAAGTTAATACCGGTCCCTGGGGTTTTGAAGTCTATCCTGTGTTTGTCTCTTTGCTTCTCAATAAACTTTATTTTGTGTGGTTAGCATTGTGTGTTTGTGGGCTGGGAAGTTGGGGGTACTATTCCCATCAGACACGTTTATGTATGGTATTTTCAGTCCTGGCCAGCTCTCCAGAGTTCAGTATGCTGCTGGTTCAGCTGGGAACACTGAACCATACAGATGAGTTTGATTCACTCAGCTGATGTGGTTCAGAGAGTGTTGCTCAAATTTTCTGTTGAACACTGCAAGTGCCTGTAAATCTTGGGCCTGGTTGATGCGGGGATATTGTGAAAGAAAGCACAGAGCACAGCCCTTTTCATGTTTCTCTTGGACTAACATGGAAATCCTAGCATCACTGGCTATCATCCTCGTCATCCATGGTCATCATAGGAAAGAATGTCTGAAATGTAGCGGTCTTTCATGCCCTGTTCTTAAAATTACTTCAGCTTCCGTTTCCTGTTGATGCTCATGCTTGTGATGATTTGGTGTCAAAGCCATCGGTACCGGCAAGCTCAGAGGGAATGTCTTTGGTTGGATTTGATGGCGCACTCTGAAGAAAAGTGCTTTCTCACACTTGCTCTGCTACCATGCCGTTACTCAATGTCATCACAGGGAGCTTAGCCGGCGATGTCCTGCCAACTTTGCTTGAGAGCAGGCTCTGCTGAACACCACCTGAATGACACGGCCGCAGTGCAGTGTCTGCTCTAGTGGGTCACCTCCCGTTGCATTGATACTGCTTACTCCATGTGGACTGTCGATGTTGGTGCTGTGACTAGACAAGTTTGGAGTGTGGCTATGCACAGTGAGCCAGTATGTGAAGCATGGGATTAAAAACCTCTGGTAAAGGATGCGGAGGAAGGAAGGGGCCAAGTGCTGCTCTGGCACCTGTGGTCAAACAGGATTCCAGCAAAGAATCCCCTTTACTCAAAGCAGCGCATCTCCTCACGAATGTGCACTGAACTGCCAGGAAACAGAAGGAACTTCCTTCCTCAAAGCCACACTATATTTTGCTGAGTCGTTCCAACAATTAGTGTGTTTTTAAGCTCATAAAGAAAACAGAGTTGGGCAAAGAACCGAAATAATGTTTCAGGTTGTCAAAGCAAAAATTGTCCAGGCAGGGGAGGCTACCCAAGCTGTGAACACAGTAGGGCAGAAAGGGTGATAGTGATAGTGACCGTGTGGTTGTGTAGGAAGCAAGAGGGATTCACGAGCTCTGTCATGTGGTTACAGTTTACATTTGAGCTTCCTGATGAGTTGTTGACTGAGTTGTAAATTGAGGTGTACTGATGAACTGGTCACCAGTTTTGTTGAGTACCTTTATCATCAGCTTACGAGTGCTTTTCTTGGGTGACTTCAGTCAGGTAGTCGATGTCCTCACTGCTGTGTTTACTGATAATTTGCGAGACCTGTCTTACTGTTAATGTGTGTGTGTGTTTTGTTTTTGGTGTGTGTGTGTTTTGTGTGTGTGTGTGTGGTGTGCACGCGAGTGTGGTGTGTGTGTGTATGTGTGTGTGTGTGTGTGTGTGTGTGTGTGTGTGTGTGTTGTGTGTATGTGTGTGTGTGTGTGTGTGCTTTGAGTTACGATGTTTCTGTAATATGCGCTTTGGGCTCTCGCGAGGTAAAGCGCTCTATAAATATCCTTTTACATTACATTACATTACAGTTGCCTGTCATCAAATGGTCAGAGCGTTTGCTTCTGGAGCTGACGATTGTGAGTGGTTAGAGCAACTGCCTTTGAAGCTGACGATTGTGAGTGGTTAGAGCAACTGCCTTTGGAGCTGATGATTGTGAGTGGTTAGAGCAACTGCCTTTGAAGCTGACCATTGTGAGTGGTTAGAGCAACTGCCTTTGGAGCTGACCATTGTGAGTGGTTAGAGCAACTGCCTTTGAAGCTGACCATTGTGAGTGGTTAGAGCAACTGCCTTTGAAGCTGACCATTGTGAGTGGTTAGAGCAACTGCCTTTGAAGCTGACCATTGTGAGTGGTTAGAGCAACTGCCTTTGAAGCTGACCATTGTGAGTGGTTAGAGCAACTGCCTTTGAAGCTGACCATTGTGAGTGGTTAGAGCAACTGCCTTTGGAGCTGACCATTGTGAGTGGTTAGAGCAACTGCCTTTGGAGCTGACCATTGTGAGTGGTTAGAGCAACTGCCTTTGGAGCTGACCATTGTGAGTGGTTAGAGCAACTGCCTTTGGAGCTGACCATTGTGAGTGGTTAGAGCAACTGCCTTTGGAGCTGACCATTGTGAGTGGTTAGAGCAACTGCCTTTGGAGCTGACCATTGTGAGTGGTTAGAGCAACTGCCTTTGGAGCTGACCATTGTGAGTGGTTAGAGCAACTGCCTTCAGAGCTGACCATTATGAGTGGTTAGAGCAACTGCCTTCGAAGCTGACGATTGTGAGTGGTTAGAGCAACTGCCTTTGGAGCCGATGACTGTGAGTTGGTTAGAGCAACTACCTTTGGAGCCGACAATTGTGAGCTTTAAGCCACTCTTGAGGTTTGCTACCCAGTCATAAATAGGTACCTGGTTCAGGTCAGGTAAGATTAAAACAGTGGAAGGAGGGAGGAGGGGGGATGAGGGGGGGGGGGTTCTGTCTGTGATTGCTGATGAAGCAGCAACCTCTGTCGTCTGTTTATCTGTGTTCTCTGATGATTTGCACAGCTCTGGTTGTCAGTTAGTCTGTGTTTCTGATGACTTGATAATCTCTTCTGTCAGTTTAACTGTGTTTGGTAATGACTTGGTAAGCACTGATATATGCTTATGGCTATCTGAAGATCATTTTTGATTGTGACTATAATTCAAAACAATGTGTGTGTGTGTGTGTGTGTGTGTGTGTGTGTGTGTGTGTGTGTTGTGTGTGTGTGTGTGTGTGTGTGTGTGTGTGTGTGTGTGTTGCTTGTGTGTGTGTGTGTGTGTGTGTGTGTGTGTGTGCATATGTGTGTGTGTGTGTGTGTTTGTGTTGCTTGTGTGTGTGTGTGTGTGTATGTGTGTGTGTGTGTGTGTGTGTGTGTGTGTGTGTGTGTGTGTGTGTGCTTTGCATGTGTGTGTATTTTGCGTGTGTGTGTGTTGTGTGTGTGTGTGTGTGTGTGTGTGTGTGTGTGTGTGTGTGTGTGCTTTGCATGTGTGTGTATTTTGCGTGTGTGTGTGTTGTGTGTGTGTGTGTGTATGTGTGTGTGTGTGTGTGCGCGTGCACGCATGAATGTGTTGACACCTGTGTTCCCTCCAGTTATGATGAGAATCAGTCCAAGGCCTCAGTGGTGAAGGGCAGGTGTGTGACCTGTGGCTCGCCTCTGTTGCTGTCCTGCCCTGCCTGTGGGAGACACAGTGCGGACAGCCCCACTGTACCCTGCCAGTTTGGCAGTTCTGGAAACACCAGGGAAGAGGCAAGTCTGTGTGTGTGTGTGTGCGTGTGTGTGTGTGCGTGTGTGTGTGTGTATGTGTGTGTGTCTGTGTGTGTGTGTGAGTGTGTGTGTCTGTGTGTGTCTGTGTGTGTGTGTGTATGTGTGTGTGTGTGTATGTGTGTGTGTTGTGTATGTGTGTGTTTGTGTGTGTGTCTGTGTCTGTGTGCGGTGTGTGTGTGTACTTCTGTGTGTGTGTGTGTGTGTGTGTGTGTGTGTGTGTGTGTGTGTGTGTGTGCTTTGCCTTGCTTAATGTCTTTTCTATTAAAAAAAAACAACTCACTTTTTAGGTGGATGTTGTAATTGTTAGACATTATCAATCAGTGAATCATATAAAGGACTGATAACGGATTACATGAGAAGAACAAGTCTTAGTATCTCAGCAGTATCTGTATTCTGTATGTTCCATGAATAAATGATTGTAATTGTTGTTAAAAAGTGCCTGAAGAATTGTCCCATCCTGGTGGGCCTTTGATAAGTGTGTGTGTGTGTGTGTGTGTGTGTGTGCACTGGCACAGGCTCTGTGTGTGTGTGTGTGTGTATGTGTGTGTGTGTGTGTGTGTGTGTGTATGTGTGTGTGTGTGTGTGTGTGTGTGTGTGTGTGTGTGTGTGTGTGTGTGAGTGAAAGAGTAATGGGCAATCAGTACAGAAGTGAAATTGGATCTATTTGTTCTTGGGTTCCCCTCCTCCTTCCCCCTCCCCTTCACCCTTTTCCCCTTCCCCTCATCCCCTTTCCCACTCGCACTGTTCTCCCTTCCACCCCAAGAGTCCCCCACCTCCCATACTCCTTCCACATTTTACATCTCCCAGCTTTCATAACCATGAGATGATACAAAAACTGTGCTGAACTTCTCGGTCACCCAAAAGGGATCCACCTGTGTTTTTCCAGATGAAAAGGATGTGTGTGTATCATGCGTTCAGCTGGCCGTGGACATGCTTGTTTGGTGATTCTTTTGTTGACAGAGTATTGAGGGAGGCAGTCATTTAATGTGCAGCTGTGGCCTGGAATCTGATCACCTTTGATTTCAGGGGGAAACTGTGTTTGGTGGAAGCGTGGGTGTTGACAGCAGCCATTTGTTTGGCACTGATTGATCCCAGAACCTTGTTTTCTCCCTGTCTGTGCTCCCTGCTTAGTCCCTGTTCTCCCTGTCTGTGCTCCCTGCTTAGTCCCTGTTCTCCCTGTCTGTGCTCCCTGCTTAGTCCCTGTCCCCCTTTCCAACCCCCTCCATTCCCTTCTTCACCCCTTCCCATCCCTTTCTGTCATGCACAGTGTATACATGGGGTAGTATGGTTTAGCAAGTAATCTTCATGTTGTTTTTTCTCCTCACTGTAGGTGATTTTCTCAAATTCAAATTGGTCTCAAAGATACAAGTGATTATATGGAGTATGGATTAGCAAATACACTTCATGCTTTTCACCCTTACTGTAGGTAAGTTTCTTAAATTCAGATCGGTCTTGAAGATGCAAGTGATTTGACTGCATTACATTGGACCTATCACTAATGAGGAGCAAGAGGCAAAAGTGTAAAGGGAACATTACTTTGATGGGAAATTGTTAAATTTTCCATCAGTTATGTTCCCTGAGACATCATGTCCACATTCGGATTCTTCACCTGTCACAAGTTCGATCACCTCTCAGATTGAGAATTTTCCATATTCTGTACCTTTCTTTAGGGTAAAGAGCAACTTCTGACCTGTCTCAAAACAATGGTATCAGAGGGAAACTGAACTGTGTTTAGTGTAAGGGAAAGAACTTGCTTAATTTGAATAATGAAGTGAATGGCCTGTGTTGTTTCCCTCCGACTGAAAGTCAAATATGCACGAAAAAAAAGAACATCCGCACTTTGCTGAAGTCATAACTTCAACATGTGACAGTGTGTGTAACTGCTGGCACAATGCCAGTGAGAGACAGGGACTGGGCCTTCACTGGGAAGACAGTCTAATTTAGACAGATGCAGGGGTGCCATGCGACTTATGTGACCAGGTTGGAAAACTGATGAAAACTGCTTCTCAGAAATGTCCAGGCCTGAAAACTTTATTCTCATTTTCCAAGATAGAGAGAACAGGCAAGAGGAATTGGTCCTCTGTTATTTACGAGCTGATAAAAAATGGGTCCTCATGCTGTTTGCTACATAACTGTGACTCCACTCAAAGACAGTTTTTAGATTTTGCATTGGTTGCATTTCTGGCCCGAGCCCGAGAAATTGGCATGCCTAGAGCCGGGAAAGCCAGAGGAAATTTTTTTCTCAGATCTGAATTGAATGACACAAATTTTCGCTAGGCCTGAAAATACTTTTTTTACAGACTGGATTTTCAACCTGAACCTGGAAAGGGGCACCCCAACAAAAGTATTTTAGGAGAAAAAAAAAAAGACAGAAGAAATATTTAACTGGGGAGGACCTTTTTTTTCAGAGGGTGTTTATTGAGAAATCTTGTCATCCCTGCTTGCAGAGGCCCAGGGTGAGCCAGGTGGGGGACCTGGAGAAGCTGGTCATGCAGCGAGGAGTGCCAGAGCCGGAGGAGCCGATGCAGGAGATCAAGCGTCCAGAGCAGAAGCAGTTCCATTTGCTGAGCAAACCACCACCACCACCACCTCCACCTCCACCACCGCCACAGTACGGTCAGCACCACCACTACTACCCCCACCCCCATCCCCCGCAGTCCCAGAGCTGGGCGGAGAATGCGCATCGTCCTCGGCCGAGTGTCCAGCAGGCTCGTCCAGTACAGCAGCAGCAGAGCCAGACCTCGGTGCTGAGCCAGCCTTCAGAGCCTGGCCTTGGCTTACCACAGAGCCTTGATACCCCCTCCCAGCACAGCTTGTACACACAGCAGCAGACCCTTCGCCCACAAGCGCCGCTATTTTACGATGGTCAGAAACAGAGTGGGGAAGATGCTCTGGAGACTGAGTTCGAATCCCCGCCACACTCTGAGGATGAAAGGTTACAGGACTGTTTCAGTCAGCCGTTGCTGGGCTCGGTGAACGGTACCGATCCACTGCTGCTGGAGTCAGCGGGGTTGAGGGATGCGGAACAGCAGTTGATGGATTCGGAGCCTCAGCAGTTGCCGGACACTGGTCAGTCCTTGCTGATGCAGCAGCAACAGCAGGATGGGCAGGGTCAGCAGACAGAACAGCAGGAGTGGCCTCAGGAAAAGAGCCCCCCCTCCCCTTTACCATCCGCCAGCCTCGACTCCACCCCTTCCCAGGAAGACAGCAGTGAGGACACCACAAACACCAAACCGGACCAGAGCCCACACAGTCCCAAAGGCCACAAGAGAAAACGGGCCGGCACTGGTAAGAAGGAGTTCTTCTGCCGACCCTGCAACAAGCAGCTGTCATCGCGGCAGGCCTTCGACAGGCACGTCAGCAGCCGGCTCCACGCCATCTCCCTCCTCCCGCCCGAAGTGCAGGCCAAGCGGAGGCGCCGGCAGAAAGCCGTCAACCCACAGCAGGCCAACCAGGACAAGAGCGTGTACTTCGTGGTGAGGCGGGGGGAGCAAGAGGAGTACCTGTGCAAGGTCTGCAGCCAGGCGTTCAGCACCATCACCGAGGTGAAGCAGCACCGGCGGCAGCACAAGGAGCGGGAGATGTGCCACCTGTGCGGCAAGACCATCAATGTGCGAGGCTTCCGCGACCACATGCTGCGTCACCGCGGGGACCGTCAGCACTCCTGCCCGCTCTGTCCCAAGACGTTCATCAACGCTGCCCTCCTCAGGGACCACGCCATCGTCCACACCAGCGAGAAACCCTACTGCTGCGAGGTCTGTGGCGCCTGCTTCCGCCATCGCCACACCTTGAAGTTCCACCTGCGCACGCACTCCGGCCTCAAAGCATATCGCTGTGACCAGTGTGAGGCTGCCTTCACGCGACCTCGGGGTCTCAGCGACCACATGCGTGTGCACACCGGGGAGAAGCCGTATGGCTGTCACGCCTGTGGACGCTATTTCTCCAGTTCCGGCAACTTGGCGGCGCATCGTCGCAAGGTGCACAAGATGGCGCCACTGCTTCCTAATGTGCCCTGTCGTCTGCTGATTTCTTGATGATCGAATGAGCTCACAGGTGGATGCTTTCTTAGCCATGAAGAGCTTTCACACACACAGACACACACACACACGCACCCGTGCGCACACACAGACACAGACACACACACACAGAGACACATATACGCACACACACACATGCGCACACACACACACACACACGCGCACACAAAAAAAACATGCACACACGCACATGAACACACACACACACAACACACACACACACACACACATAAATTTTGGTGCATGCAGGCAGAGGGATGTTCTTTGCATGTACTGTGATTATCTATGCATGAGAGCCGGCCTTACCTTCTGTGTGTGTGTGTGATCGCGTACCAGGCACAGAGGTGTGTGTGCATTCCATGGTGAACCATCACATGTACAGACACAGACTAATACAGACATAGCTCCAGCACTCAGTCTAGTCTTGTCCAGGTCACAGTGCTGCTCTTGTTTGAGATTTTTCGTGACTGGCACTACAGATGTTCAAACAGTTGTTGTGGACAAACACTGACCGACTGATTTTATTTTGAATGGACATTCACTTGGTCTTGTTCTGTAACAACTCAATAGCTCATCATCAGTCGTGGTGATAGTTTTTGTGGGGGGGTTTTGTTTGTTTGTTTGTTTTGGGGTGGTGGTGTTGGTTGAGGGGGGTATAAAGATAAATTGTGGGAATTCTGTGCCAGTGATTTCTTCTTTTTCTGTTATTCTCTGACTCCATTTTTTTGGTTTCATCTCTCTTTACCGACATTACTGTTTGTTCTGCCTGTGTGACTTGTCAGTTGTCTACCTGCTTTTGTTCTGTGAAGTCATTACATTTTTTTTTTTTATTAAGTCATTACACTTCTTTTACTATGACGTTATTACTCTTTTGTCCTTTGAAGTCATCACACTTTTGTCCTATGAAGTCATCTCATTTTTGTTCTATGGAGTCATTACACTTTTGTCCTATGAAGTCATCTCATTTTTGTCCTATGAAGTCATCACACTTTTGTCCTATGAAGTCATCTCATTTTTGTCCTATGAAGTCATCACACTTTTGTCCTATGAAGTCATCTCATTTTTGTTCTATGGAGTCATTACACTTTTGTCCTATGAAGTCATCTCATTTTTGTTCTATACTTTTGTTCTCATTTTCCTGTATCAAATGCCAACTTTTCTGTTGTAATCTGGTGACTAGTTGCGCCGAAGAAATGGTTGAGGAGAGTAAATGGAGGCAAACCATTCTGACATCATTATATCTGTGAATTAGCAAAGATGGTTTCATATACTAGGAAGACAAAATAGGACAAAGAAGAGGGCATTATATTGTTGATATTGAACCCTACACTAACACATTATAGGAGACCATTGAATTCTGCCCTGTGGGATGAATGGTTTTGTTATTCCTAGGCCCCCAAAATAGTATTGGCCATTGCATCCCTTCTGACTCTTTTTTTTCTGCTAACCTTGAACATTTTTCTCAATAGTTAAGGAAAAGAAAAACTGCTAACCTTGAACATTTTTCTCAATAGTTAAGGAAAAGAAAAACTGCTAACCTTGAACATTTTTCTCAATAGTTAAGGAAAAGAAAAACTGCTAACCTTGAACATTTTTCTCAATAGTTAAGGAAAAGAAAAACTGCTAACCTTGAACATTTTTCTCAATAGTTAAAGAAAAGAAAAACTGCTAACCTTGAACATTTTTCTCAATAGTTAAGGAAAAGAAAAACTGCTAACCTTGAACATTTTTCTCAATAGTTAAGGAAAAGAAAAACTGCTAACCTTGAACATTTT
>CM065744.1:38081501-38084001 GCA_033310375.1 Conus canariensis | reverse complement strand
ACAAGAAAGGCAACTCTGGCTTATAAACGGAGTTGGTCTGGAAGTCGTAGCTAAACCCTGCAATGACAGTACACAGTCAATAACAAACAAGAAAGGTAACTCTGGCTTACAAACGGAGAAGGCAACATGTGCCAAACAGTAAATGATAAACAAGAGAGGTAACTTTCTCCAAAATTGCAAATAATAACGATGAAAGTAGCTTTTGCTATGCAGTAAACAAAAAACGGGGACTGCAGCTTCTGCTGAATAGTGAACGAAGAGGATGGGGTTCTTTGTTGTTGTTCAACAGTGAATAAAATGCAGGGAAGGTAACTTTTGTTAAAACAGTGAATGACATGCTGGGAAGGTAACTCTTGTTAAATCGCAAATGATATGCAGACGAGGTAACTGTTCTTAAAGAGTAAATGATATGCAGGAGAGATAACTTTTGCTAAACAGTAAATCATATGCAGGAAAGGTAATTTTTGTTAAATAGTAAATGATATGTAGGGAAGATAACTTTTGTTAAACAGTAATGAACAGGGACAGTAACTTTTGCTAAATAGCAAATTATAAACAAGTCGGGTAATTTTTGCTAAACAATGAATACTATCAAACGAAATGTTGCTAAACGAGAAAAGTAATCTTTGCTAAACAATTAATATAATAAACAGGAACAGTAACATTTACGTAACAGTAAGTAACCAGGACGTAAATTTTTGCCTACCAGAAAAACAGATGCTGAAGGTAACTTTTGTCACCCAGTGAATAACAAACAGGAAAGAACTTTTGCCAAAGAAATAACGATAAAATGGAAGGTAACTTCTTCCAAACAGTAAACAATAAATGGGGAACGCAACTTTTGCCAAAGAGAAAACAATGAATGGTGGAGTTAAGTTTTGCCAAGCAGCAAATAACACACTTTGAAGGTAACTATTGCCAAACAATAAACAGGAAAGGTAAATTCATTTATACAAGAAACGTGGAAGGTGGACCTTTATTTTTGCCGACTGGGAAATAAACAAGGAGGAAAGTAAATGTTGCAGTGCAATGATTCAGAAACAGGCCTTGGTTTCTATTTACTAAACAGTCAATAATTGACAAGGGACTTAACTTTTGCTTATCAGTAAATAACAAATAAGAAAGACACTTTCTCATGGACAAGAAATGATTAAGGATAAAGGTGATTTTTATTAAACAGTAAATAGTAAACAAAGACCAGATCATTTCTGCATTTCAGACGATAATGTACACGGGACGCAGCTCTAGCTAAACCGAAAAACAAGGGACGCAACTTCTGTTAAATTGTAAGAGATGAACAAGGGACGTAGCTTCTGCTGAACAGCCAAGATCAAATAAGGGAGGTAACCTTTCCTCAACTATAAATGATAGTTTCGAAGTATCATGACAGAAGGAAGAAGCCAAATTTGAAAATACATGTTCGAACAAGCCGCCAAATAAACGTTGCAAACACTAGAGAAACCAACCTCGACCTACAAGGCTTTTTTTCTTTTTTTTCTTTTTTTTTTTCAAGCAGGACTACAAACAAACAATGACACAGATAAACAATATTAAAAATACATAAAGAAAAGAGGAGAAATGCAGGCAAACGAGTTATCATGTATTTACTATGAACATGACTTAACAACAGTTTTAGGTGATGGATGTAATGGGAAGGATGAGAAGAGGCGGAAGAGGAACCGGATGGAAAAAAAAAAAAAACGTTGAGGTATAAAAATCAAATCCTTCATCAACAACAATAGGAACCGTTAAATCATGTGTTGTAAACACAACCATTTGTTTTTTGCCCATTTACCGTCGACCGTCGTTTTCCGGACGGTTAAGGAGCCTCGTCTGCTGCGGAGTTCTCATTCAGAAGACGAAAGTCGATTCTGGATGAGCATAAGCAAATGGTTCTGATTACAACACGGTACTTAACAGTTTTCGCTTTACAATCAGTGAAGGATTTTACATTTACACTTAACGACCTCCTTTTCTTCCTCCTGTCTCTCCTCTTCCTTTTCTCCCCCCATCCCTGTTCCCTCCGCCTGAACCCCCCCCCCCCCCCCTCCTTTTGAGATGCTTGTGAAGTCACTTCTATGGCGACTCTGTGGACTTCTTTGCCGGCCCTCGCTTTGTCCATTCACCTGTTTTTTATTGTTTGTTTGTTTGCTTTATTGCCCTGGCTAAAAGTACAACAGATGCTCGTTTCTTTGGTGTTTTGCAAGTTACATTTGGCGGCTCAATGTTTCAACATTTATCATCACATAAATGATGAACAAAGTAGCTTATGTTGTACATTTTCAATAAACAAAAGGGAGGTAATTTTTCCCAAATGATAAATAACTGACAAATGAGTAAACTTTGAAGAGAAAACTCCCCCCCCCCCCCCCCCCCTCTCTTGAGAAAACTCCTCCTTCATTTGATTCTGTACACCTTCGTTCTATTTTTCAAAGTAACATTTTGTTTCACTTGAGGATGATACAGACGATTCTGTACACGTTGCGTTCCATCACTGACC
>CM065744.1:38071501-38076501 GCA_033310375.1 Conus canariensis | reverse complement strand
TGTGCCAGGGGTGCGAGTGGTATATGTCAGACAGTTTCCTGTGTGTGACCAGTGTGCCAGGTGTGTGAGTGGTATATGTTAGACAATTTCCTGTGTGCGAGTGGTATATGTGACACAGTTTCCTGTGTGCGAGGTGTGTGAGTGGTATATGTGAGACAATTTCCTGTGTGTGACCTGTGTGCCAGGTGTGTGAGTGGTATATGTCAGACAGTTTCCTGTGTGTGACCTGTGTGCCAGGTGTGCGAGTGGTATATGTCAGACAGTTTCCTGTGTGTGACCAGTGTGCCAGGTGTGTGAGTGGTATATGTCAGACAGTTTCCTGTGTGTGACCTGTGTGCCAGGTGTGTGAGTGGTATATGTCAGACAGTTTCCTGTCTGTGACCTGTGTGCCAGGTGTGTGAGTGGTATATGTCAGACAGTTTCCTGTGTGTGACCTGTGTGCCAGGTGTGTGAGTGGTATATGTCAGACAGTTTCCTGTGTGTGACCTGTGTGCCAGGTGTATGAGTGGTATATGTCAGACAGTTTCCTGTGTGTGACCTGTGTGCCAGGTGTGTGAGTAGTATATGTCAGACAGTTTCTTGTGTGTGACCTGTGTGAGTGGTATAAGTGAGACAGTTTCCTGTGTGTGACCTGTGTGCCAGGTGTGTGAGTGGTATATGTGAGACAGTTCCCTGTGTCTGACCTGTGTGCCAGGTGTGTGAGTGGTATATGTCAGACAGTTTCCTGTGTGTGACCTGTGTGCCAGGTGTGTGAGTGGTATATGTCAGACAGTTTCCTGTGTGTGACCAGTGTGCCAGGTGTGTGAGTGGTATATGTCAGACAGTTTCCTGTGTGTGACCTGTGTGCCAGGTGTGCGAGTGGTATATGTCAGACAGTTTCCTGTGTGTGACCTGTGTGCCAGGTGTGTGAGTGGTATATGTCAGACAGTTTCCTGTGTGTGACCTGTGTGCCAGGTGTGTGAGTGGTATATGTCAGACAGTTTCCTGTGTGTGACCTGTTTGCCAGGTGTGTGAGTGGTATATGTCAGTTTCCTGTGTGTGACCTGTGTGCCAGGTGTGTGAGTAGTATATGTCAGACAGTTTCCTGTGTGTGACCTGTGTGAGTGGTATAAGTGAGACAGTTTCCTGTGTGTGACCTGTGTGCCAGGTGTGTGAGTGGTATATGTCAGACAGTTTCCTGCGCGTGACCTGTATGCCAGGTGTGTGAGTGGTATATGTCAGACAGTTTCCTGCGTGTGACCTGTGTGCCAGGTGTGTGAGTGGTATATGTCAGACAGTTTCCTGTGTGCGTGGTGAGTGGTATATGCCAGACAGTTTCCTGTGTGTGACCTGTGTGCCAGGTGTGTGAGTGGTATATGTCAGACAGTTTCCTGTGTGTGACCTGTGTGCCAGGTGTGTGAGTGGTATATGTCAGACAGTTTCCTGTCTGTGACCAGTGTGCCAGGTGTGTGAGTGGTATATGTCAGACAGTTTCCTGTGTGTGACTTGTGTGCGAGGTGTGTGAGTGGTGTATGTCAGACAGTTTCCTGTGTGTGACCTGTGTGCCAGGTGTGTGAGTGGTATATGTCAGACAGTTTCCTGTGTGTGACCTGTGTGCCAGATGTGTGAGTGGTATATGTCAGTTTCCTGTGTGTGACCTGTGTGCCAGGTGTGTGAGTGGTGTATGTCAGACAGTTTCCTGTGTGTGGCCTGTGTGCCAGGTGTGTAAGTGGTGTATGTCAGACAGTTTCCTGTGTGTGACCTGTGTGCCAGGTGTGTGAGTGGTATATGTCAGACAGTTTCCTGTGTGTGACCTGTGTGCCAAGTGTGTGAGTGGTGTTAGACAGTTTCCTGTGTGTGACCTGGACAGTTGTTGTGTGCAAGGTGTGTGAGTGGTATATGTTAGACAGTTTCCTGTGTGTGACCTGGACAGTTGTTGTGTGCGAGGGGTGTGCGTGGTATATGTGGTTATATTCGCACTGGTGACCTACTCATTTTCGAGTGAACCAGTTTTTAAGGAAGAAGAAGAAGAAGACAGTTTCCTGTGTGTGACCTGTGTGTGAGGTGTGTGAGTGGTATATGTTAGACAGTTTCCTGTGCGTGACCTACGTGCGAAGTGTGTGAGTGGTGACCTCAATGATTGACTGATTGCTTGATTGTTGGGTGTGGTGTAATCGTTGTATTGTTGTTGTTGTTATTGTTGTTGTTGTGGTGGAGATCGAGGTGGGTGCTGTCGTGTGTGAGCATTCTGAGCCCAGCAAAGATGAGGCGCTCATAAATCTTTGTTGTTGTTGTTGTCATGATTGTTGTTGTTTTCATCGTCGCTGTTATTGTTGTTGTTACTGGTATCGCCTGAAGTTACTTCTGCCAAGGAAGATGTCATTTCCATTCGAGTCTGCTGCCGTGGCTTTCTGATTGTGTGTTTGTTTGTTTGTCTGTTTGTTTGTTTGTCTGTCAGTCAGCTGGATTACGCAGAAAGCACCGCACCGATCGTAACCAGACTTGATGAAAAGATTTCACGTGGGCTGAAAATGAACCTTGTGATCTTGGCAGAGGTCTTTGGTTTCCCTCGTGGCCTTCAAGTTACTTTTGATGCTGGGGGAATTCGAACCGACAACATAGGAGCTCTGATTTAACAGCGGATAGCGGATGATGATTCATTTTCATTTATTCACGTATTTGAGTGTTTGCTGATTTGTGTGTGTATTTCTTTCTTTCTTGCTTGCTTTCTTTCTTTTTTTCTTTCTTTCTTTTTCTAGGTTCTTATTTTACAATGGATAACAGATGATGTTTTGTTTTTTTTTCAATTTATGTATTTGTGTATTTCTTATTTAAGTGTGTATTTCTTTATTTATTTCTTTATCTTTTTATTCATTTACTTATTTATTTGTTTATCTATTCATTTATTTATCTATTTTCATGCTCCAATTTTACAACGGATAACGGATGACGTTGCATTTCTATTTATTCATGTGTTTGTTGATTTGTGTTGGTATTTTTCATTCATTCAGTTTTTTATTTATTCATTTACCTATTTATTTATTCACTTCTTTCTTTCCAAAGGATACTTCTGCCATGAGCACGTGACGTGGGGGCTGCGGAAGGGAGACGAGCGTGTACAGGAGACCCCCATCCCCTCCTCCCAGGATGAGCACAGTGGCGCCCCCGAAGGTGTTGCCTCTGTCAAGGCCCAGAACTGTGGTGATGTACACGTCATCGTTTTCCCCGAACACTGAGAGACCCAGCAAACGGGCGATCAGAGAAGAAAGCGTATGAATGAATAAATAAACGACTTGAATGAACAAGCAAATGAATGAATGAACAAAGAAAGAAAGAAACAGATAAATGAATGAATGAATAAGTAAATGAATAAATAAATAAATAAATAAATACAAAATAGATAAATACGTGAAAACATAAATGAGCAAAACTGTTTCTTATGCGAAGAGAAACAACAACAAAAAATGTGAGGAAACAAGAACAACTAAATAAAGGTAACCCAGAAAAATAAGACGAGCAGTCACGGACAATCAGGAGCAGAGGAACCACATCAACGAAGAGACGAATCAGAACAAAGACAGTGATCGATCAACTGGTCAGTCAGTACCCCAGCCCACTAACCCCTCAACTAACCATTCAAATTTTAAATGTAATCAACAGCGAACCGCCAAGAAAACGTAGACAAATGAATCACGAAACAAAACACTCATCAAGTAGAGTTAAAAGGTCAAGAGTGCCGAATTACGATCGCACGTACACAGCTAAAAACGGACGTGAAATAAAAAAAAAAGGATCAAAGAAAAATAGTATACAATGATCGAAAGAAGGGTACAGAATCACAAGTGCACACACTGTTGACGTAAACAGAAATACAAAACAACGATGGGTAGCAGTCAGCATGAATCAAAGTTAATCTAGTTGCAAAGTGAGGTGACTGCAGGCAGAAATCTAAACATAGTTTAATTGTAATTAATAGCGAACAGCCAACCAGCCACCGTGGCGAAGTGGTTACGTAACAGACTCCCGGCTGGGAGGTCGATTCCCATCAGAGTCATGTGGGATTTTTCTGCCCCAACCGGCTCCTACCCAGAGTTGAGTTTGCTACGGGCTCAGCTGGGAAGACTGGGACCACACAGTCGAGTTTCATCCACTTAACGGATGCATCTCTGAGAGTGTTGCTCAAATTCCCTGACCAACACTGCAGGTGTCTGCATCTCTCGGGCCTGGTTGACGCCGGGATATATTATGAAAGGAAGCGTAGAGTACAGCCCTGTCAAGTAGTCTCAGACCAAAATGGAAATCCATAGCATCATCTTTATCATCCTCATTCTCATCAGTCAGCATTTTAAAAAAAACAACAAAAAAAACACCATAGCGAACAGCCAAGAAAACGCAGACAAATGAATCACAAGACAAAACATTATTTAAATCAAGCAGTCAACCTGACCGACCAGCTAAATCCAATCCAATCCACTCCATCCATCCATCCATACGTCTTTCAATCCACCAAGCTCCTCTCCAGTTCTAACCTAAGTTTTCTGCTGCAAACACTTATAACTCAAGGCCCAGAGCTTACCACAGAGGACCATAACATTGAAAACAAAATGAAATAAAATAAGATGAAATGAAATAAATTAAAATAAAAAGAAAACAAAACAAACAAAAAAAGACACAAAAAATCCTCAAGAAAACAAACAGTTTACACAAGTTATCTTCATGTTGCTTTGAAAATCTCAAAAACACATCGAAATATAATTATACATCATTTTACTACATTGCAGTTTCACTGATCAGAACTCTTGACGCTATCCCTGAATACGGATGTAGAGACTAAACTGTTGCGAACGTGCCAATAAGCTGATTTGAATGTTCATGGCCAGTTCGAATTTTGTTTATACACATCAATTACACACACACACACACCAAACGAAAAGACGCAGAAGGCACGCAAATGATAATAATAATAATAATAATACAAACACTGCAGAACGGGAATGCTACTGCCTTCTCAGGACGGTGTG
>CM065744.1:38041501-38059001 GCA_033310375.1 Conus canariensis | reverse complement strand
TTTGTTCAAATATACACTAATAACCATTGCATGCACTCACTAAATTTCAAGTGCCTGTCTGCTCATTTATAATTATGAGAATTTTTTTCCCTACCTTATACAAACCCTGGGTTTTCAGGGTTTAGCAAGGGGAAAAACTCATGGCATGGAGTGAGTTAAAAAAAGAAAGATGTGAACATTGCAGCAGAATGGAGTTTAATATGGAGCTGGTTTTGTTTGGAAATGATGAACATACAAGAACTGAAGAAGTTTTCGAACACACTGTTTTGTGGGCTAAACGTTATACATACAGATGCAGAATAAACAAAATAAAACATACTGTCAAAAACTTTTTGAGAAAACTTAATAACATATATAGGGTTGAAAGATATATGCATTGTTTAGAAATGAAACACACGCAGTTTAATAGGAAATGGTATCCCTATGGAAAAACTAGTTGATATGTTTAATGGAATGATTTAGACGAGGATGGAAAAAGAAAAAGAACGAGCAACATGTGGTTGATGGTAATAAGCAGCTAATGGAATTTAAGAAAATATGTCTATGTGTATGAATTCTGCGAGTGCCTCGTGAACGAGAAAAGATTGTCCGTTTGTTACGTTTTCCTTTTCCTCCATTCTTCGTAGATTTTTTATGTCTTTTTTTTTTTTTTTTCTTTTCTTTTTTATGTGTTTATATCTTTGTTTCCTCTCCTCTTCCCCCCTCCCTGATTTAGTGTACTCATTTGTATGATGTTATGTTGATTCTGCCTTTTGTTATCAATGCTGGGCGGGGAAAAAACCCAAAAAAATCATGACAATTTTAATTGGAACAATGAAATTATGTTGATGAAATGCCATGAAATTTTAAAAAAGGGAAAAAGCACACATTTAAAAAAAAAAAACCAGGTCGACTGATTTCACTGGAAACAAATAGAACCTTTTTTTGTCGTTTGTTTCTTTCTTTCTTTGTTTCATTTCTTAAAAATAAAATTTCTTTTTTCCATTTTTCACTTTTTTTTTCAATGGCAATAATCAAACCCACACGCACACGCACACACACACACACACACACACAGACCGCCTTGGCTTAAGGCTGTGTCAGGCCAATTGACATAGGCTAGAACACCAAGGCTACATCAAAATGTTGTTATGCTCTGCATAGTTATGCAGGGAATGTCTTCAGTTGTGACAAGCTCCTAGCATTACATTATCAGTCTCTAAAATCCCCCTAAGTCAGAGAGTGGTTGCCAATGTGGTGGGGTAATCAAAATGGTCACACACGTAATGTTCTCATCCCCAGCGGATGCATTTGTACCATAGTGTTCAAATACTTTGGCTGTTTGGATGATCCCTGGAGTCTTTTTAGCCAGGGTACAACATCAACAACAACACACACAGAGTCACACACACACAGAGTCACACACACACACACACACACACACACACACACATGCACGCACGCGCGCACACGCAAGCGCACTCACACACATACACACACTAACACACACATACAAAACTAAAACACATGCTCGTATATTTACATACACACACACATGAACGCATGCATGCATGGACGTGCACACACACACACACACACACACACACACACACACACACACACACTCACATGCGTCAGCACTTTCAGCAAGGCAATCATTTTTTGCTGGTCTTTGATTGGTCAAGGTTTCTTTTCTTTAGATATTTTCCTCCCATCCTCTTCCTCTCTTTCAAGGTCGCAACATCACCAAATTACAATCAGCACCACAACCACTGATGTAAACATCATCACAGAAACTATAAACATGAACATCATCACCACCACCATCAATACAAACATCATCATTGCAACCACCAGTTCAGATAACAAATGCCGTCGCCCTTTAACATAACCAACGCCAACTTCAACACTGTTCTCATCAACATAATACTCATCATCTCCTTTATCCATATGCTCATGAAAGATTATCATAGTAATCATAGTCATTACCATCATCACCACCGCCGCCGTAACCATCATAACCATTGTTGTCTGCTGTTGTCATCGTCGATATCATTAGCATGATTAGACTAAAGTTCTGAATGTTGTTTATGTCATTGTCATTTCCGCCATCAGTATCGCTACCGCCACAACCATTACCACCATCATCATCAGCGTCGTTATCGTCATCATCATCATCATCGTCATCATCACTACTATCATCATCATCATCGTCATTGTCGTCATCACTACTACTACTATCATCATCATCATCATCATCATCACCATCACAGTCGTCATCGTCATCATCATCCTTACCACTACTATCATCATACTCATCATCATCATCATCATCATCGTTGTCATCATCATCACCGTCGTTACACCCACACTCAGCGTCACCTCACCACCATCTTCTTTGTCATTAACAATAGCACCATGGCATCTTCTTCTTTCCCCTTTCTTCCTTTCTTCCCTCCCCCTCTTCCCTCCACCCCCCCTCCCCACTCCACCTCACCTCCCCCCTCCTTTTCACCCTCCTTCTCTTCTTCCTCTTCCTCTCACCTTCTCTCTTCACGCCATCTTTCAGTTGAAAAGCCAGGAGGATTGTACAGGTTCCCATGGTGAGTGGCGAAGGTGTGTGAGAGTGATGTCCCCTGTGTGTGGAGTAGTAGCAGACGACACGCGGTGCTTCAGGGAATCCGTGAACACAGGCGAGGCGTCAGTACAGAGGACAGGTGGGATCAGGAACAAGCTGGAACAAGTCAGGGGGTCGTTTAGTATCTGGTGAGCGTGAAAGCATTGTGTGGCCTCATAAAAAAGGTCGTCGTCGTTGTCATCATCATCATCATCATCATCATCATCATTGTTGTCATCATCATCGTCATCATCATCATCACCCTCATCGTCATCATCATCATAATCATTGTTGTTGTCATCATCATCATCATCATCATCATCGTCGTCATGATCATCGTCACTGTTGCCGTCATCATCATCATCATCATCATCATCAATAATAACAAGAAGAAGAAAAACAACGGCAACAACACAGACTGAAACATGAAAATCAGCCATTTACCATATACTATGTAAACAATGAAACAGAGAGAGAGGGGGGGGGGAGGGAGAGGGGGGGGGCAAGGTCAGAAGGGGGGAGGAGAAGAGTAAGGGAGAAAGATAGGGAAACACTTGTATGCACAGTTCATTGTTCCCATCTGTCCTCGCCAACACGCTTCATTATAATGAGATACGGCAAAATAAGGAAAATATTTATAAACAAAGAAAGTGAAGAGTACAGACACTTATGGAAATAAATTGTACGAACAGAGACCTGCATGCATACGTCTGAGAATAAAACTGTATGCTTACAAAGTAGGTTTGACAATCAATATTAATGTTTATGAAATAATAAGCTTAGCATACACACACACACACACACACACACACACACACACACACACACAAATTGTAATATTGATATTACTGCTATACCCGAATTTCCAGTGGTACCTCCTCCAATGACTCCTTGGGAGCGCCTAAATGCTTTTTTTTTTATATTACAAATACACTATGTTAAAGAAAAGTGATAATGTAAATATTTCAACAACCGAAGTTCATGAACATTTACAAGAAAACAGCTATCCAAATCATCTGAAAGTGTTTACAGATGGGTCGGTAATGGAATCCTCTGACAGTGGTTCTGGCTTTATAATACCAAATTTAAATGTCAGGAACTCATATCATTTAGGAAAGAGGTTTTCAATTTATACCTCAGAATTATATGCAATACTGAAGGCTTTGATGTACACACATAATACACCAATTGCTTTATATAAAATGTTACTGTGTGTTGATTCCAAATCTGTTTTACAATCACTAAAGTGTTGGGACTGCAAAACTAGAAAAGATTCGCTTTTTGAAATAAAACATTTACTGCATTGTTTCATAACTCTAGGTATAAGAATTGATTTTTATTGGGTCCCATCTCACTGTAGTATAAAGTGGAATGAAATAGCAGACAGTCTTGCAAAAGAAGAAGCAAATAGAAACACTGAAATTGTATCAAAAAATCCCTTACATTTGTCCTCTTGTGAGTCAATCCAAATTATGGAAAAGTATACATTTATAAGCAGAATATTATTCAAAACATGGCTACTTTACCATTGTGCCAAAGACACATTATTAGATTAATTCACAGATCAAGGCTGAATACTTGGAACACAAAATATTCTCATTGTATTACTTCTGTCTGCAGAGAAAACATTTCTGTGCATCATCTTTTGTTTGAATGCTCAGTGTTGACCTCGCTATATCAGGAGAAAGGTACTGAGATGACTAACTTTGATAATGTCAATACTGTCTTATATGGTTCATGTGTTGCTGAAATTGCCATGGTCACAGGTTGCAAAATTTCTGTAAAGATCACAACTTTGTGTACCACTAGCGTATTTCACTTACGTAAATATGCACATATCAGATGTGGCTTTGCAAGTACTAGATAAGTTGAGTGTGAAGGTTTTTCTTCCTTTTTTTTTTTTTTTAACAAGTGTCTAATATCATCTGGCAATGAAAAGACATTAAATAAACCACTGAACTGAACTGAACTCACACACACACACACACACACACACACACACACACTGGGAGAGAGAGAGAGGGAGAAAGAGAGAGAGAGAGAGAGAGAGAGAGAGAGAGAGACAGACAGACAGACAGACAGACAGACAGACAGACAGTTTGCAGCGTCACATGTTTACTGTTGTTTTTGTTGGTCATGATGGCACTATATGACAACGACCATGGCAACAATGATGATGGTGGTGGTGGTGATGGTGGTGATGGTGATGGTGGTGATGATAGCTAGCCTATGTTTTTTGAAGCAGTTGTCCTCCCTGAAGAAAGAGAAAAAAAACAAACAAACAGCAATTGATAGGTTACCTGTTACCATCCTATTACTGCTGACAATCTATACAGTTGCAGTGGAATAATGTAACCTCTGCATGTGTACATCTACCAAACAGTAGACTACAGTCTACATTAAAACCCTCTTGTACTCAGTTTCTTGACTGCAAACTTCCCCTACATTTCAGATTCTTTCACAGGTTTCAGCCAGAAAATGGGTATGTGTGATCAATAACTTATGGGGAATGTGTATGAACCTCTAAGAGAAAAAAAAAATTTGCAGGCAGCTTCATAAGATCATGCTCTGTAATTTGTACTATCTTTTGTCTGTCTTAGAGACATAGGTCATGTCACCGTCACCAAATTGTCACCAGACACGTGACATTTTATGATGACAATCAATTTTACAGCATGCAAACATGCGCAATCACCATGCTGATGCAAGTTGTTAGTGTAAGATGAAACCTGAGGCCCACCTGACGTGATCCATCTGCTGCCTGGCAGTACAGGTCCCACCGGTTGTCCCACCAATGTCATACAAAACATGTCACTTGTCACACACAATACTGAACTCAGTCACTACCCAATACACTATATGTTGTAGTGTTTTCATCAGCCTTTGCAGAACTTAATACGAACTACAGCTGATTACAAATGTCCACGGTCTCCAGTTCAACAACACACACACACTCACTACTAAATGTCACAGTCACAGCTGTCACAAAAAAACACAGGTATGCAGAACAAAACTAAACATCACAGCTGCATTACTGTTGGGCTATGTTTTGGTCATGATTGTCGCAAAAACAACCATTCTTAAGCCAGCAATGGGGCACTTGATAGAAAGAAAACTTATACGACGTTTCCACTTGATATCCCTTTGGTGTCAAATGGCCAATTTTGACACACTGACGACACACCTTAGGCATGCCCTCAATCTTCTCCACTTTGTGGTGATCAATGGAGTCTTTGGTAATTGGGGGTTCCGGCACTGCCTTGCTTCCCCCAGCTTTGCATTTTCTAGAAGTAAATCCAGCACGAAGCCGTTTAGCGATGTCAACATCAAACCACAGGTGATCATGGGTCTTCTTTGGGAGCTGAGCGTGTGGTGACTTTTCCCAGGTAAGAAAGGCTTGAACAATACACAGATTGATCAAAGAGTGGAAGATGTACCGCCACCATTTTTTGTTTTGATGACCGACAGGATAGCAGGCACAGTACTGATCTGACTTGTCAACACCACCCATGTACTTGTTGTGCTCGGCGATGACACTCGGTAACATCTTTTCGTCCTTTGTTGTCATACCTGGAGGCTGACTGCTGCTCAGGAGATAAATCTGATGGCTGCCTTTGTAGACTGTAGCCATCAGTGAGCCTTTCTGCATTTGTATCAGGTCTCCCTTTTCCTTCAGTTTGGACACCTTGGCTTCCTGTGGCAGTCCCCTGCAGTTACGTGTTGTCTGTCATACAGGCATATATATATATATATATATATATATATATATATATATATCCCATTCGTGGCCAGATGTGTCATCAAAGGGACACTTGTGAAAAAGCAGTCAAAATACAAGTGCCTGTTCTGGTTGTAGTACAGTGACACTAGTTTGCCTACTACTTCAAGCCCCAGACTGATATTTGTGTTTTCACGGCAAGCACGACCAGTGTCAATGTCAAATTTGACACAATAGCCGGTAGTAGCGTCACACATTTCCCGCACCTTGATGCCCCATTCGTTGGCATGGCTGGCATATGCTGTTTGAAAAAAAATGTGACCCTTGAAGCCTATCATCGCTTCATCAATGTTCATTTCACGGCCAGGACAATAATTGGCTTTGAACACCACCACCACCACCCCCCAACCCTCCCCCCTTACCCTCCTCCTGACGACTACTCCCTACAATACCCCCCTCCCCCTCTGCCGTCCTTCACAGTCACTTTTCTACTCCTGCCCCCCCCCCCCTCCCTCCCCCTACTACTTATTCACCATCACCCCACCCCCTTTTTTTTTTTCCAAATCCTCACAACAGCGCTATCTTCGGCAATTTCCCAAAACTACGACAAAACCATCAGCAAAATTATGTTGGTCGTACAAAGGAAGAAGAAGAAAGGGAGAATAAGATCGATAAATGTTCTCACCTTGTACAGGGTGATCACGCCTAGGTGTGCTGGACGACTCCCGAAGGTGGAAATGCTGATTCAGCTTGACAAAGAGATCTTTAGGCATGACACTACTGATCCAGGGATCACTGAAACATTGGTCACTAGACCAGTAGCACCACAAACGTGGCTGATGCTTTACCCCCAACATAATCAACAGAGAAAGATAGGCTCGCATTTCTTCTGGTGTGGTATCGAAACAAAGAGGGTCAGGTGCCATACCTGTTTGTTTCATCAGCAGCAGTATTAAGAAAACAAAGAGGTACAAACAAAAAGGCCTCTGCTGGAATATTCGGCATCCGTCTGGGACCCCTATGAGAAACAGCACACGGAGAAGTTAGAAAAAATCCAGAGTAGGGCAGCCCGCTTTGTGCTTAACCACTACCAACGTACTGCCAGCGTTACCAACATGCTGCAGACTCTAGGTTGGATGTCCCTTGAGAACAGAAGGAAAAAAGCAAGGCTCTCCATGTTCTATAAAATCGAGAACAACTTAGTCAGCTGCCCGAGGTTGAAACAGCAGCTCCATCCTCCCAAGAAGACAGAGCGTCAAAGTCATGATCAGCAGTTTAATCAACTAGCTGCAGACACCGACTACCGGCTGATGTCGTTCCTCCCAAGAACAACTGTGGACTGGAACTCCCTCCCCCAGGATACTGTTGATGCCAAAACCCCTGACACATTTGTGTCACTGGTCAACAGGCATCTTCAGTAGATTTCTACATAAAGCTGGCTTGTTGTGTGCATGGATGAGTGGAAGGATGTTGCGGGCCTGAGCTGCTTACTGCAGCCTGGGGCCAGCTAGTCCATAGTAATGGATGAAAAGTGACCGTGGTAGCCTGCTGGCAGCTCCGCACTTAGCTTTTACCTTTTTTTGTTATGCTTTTTTGTGTAGGCTAGTGAGTAGGCAAGATAGGGGTGAGGGGTGTCACTTTGTGGTATGAATGTGTGTAATTTCATGTTAATGAAACAGGAATTAGAATAGGTGGGGTTTTTTGTTTTTTGTTTTTTTCCCCCAGCAGATCCCCCGTTCACAGTCTCATAATAGTCAGCCAGTTGATTGTGGAGACTCTACGGAAGAAGATGAAGAAGAAAAGAAAAAAAAATCAAGTGGTGCAGCAGTGTCGCGTAATGAGTGAGCGGGTCCAGAGGGTTTCTGAAATTGCCTCACTTCTGCCATGCCGCGTGTCGCGGGACGCCATTATGTCTGCAGCGAGGCGAGCGGAACATCATACAAAATCCCCCGAAGTCGGAGTGTGGTTGCCCATGTGGCGGGGTAACTAAAAAACGGTCACACACGTAATGTTCTCATTCCCAGCTGATGCATTTGTACCATAGTGTTCAAGTACTTCGGCTGTTTGGATGATCCCTGGAGTCTTTTAGCCGGGGTACGACAACAACATACTCATGGTCACTTTCCTCACTGTCTTCATCACCACTACCTACATCTATATCACTTTCATTTTCCAACTCTCTTTCAAACTTCTCCACTTCGACAATAATCTGATCTAACTCCACTTGTGAATACTCGATCATTTCTTCGTCGTTTGTAGCAGACACGAAAGCAGCCATTGTGAAAGTAGGTCAGTTTCATTCACAAAGTTACTTAGGGGCCTACTCTGTTCCCTTCCTATTCTCAATGAAAACGCGCGGTTCCAGCACCCAAAATTAGTGCCAAGACACGATTGGACCATGCCTGAGTCTTCCTAGCTACTGTCTGCGACTGTGCGTGAGTTAAGCGATGGTCAGTGCGTGACGGACAATTCCTTCCAACGAATCCGGGTAGCTCCCCCGAATGGAAACTACAGGCGCCTGCTGTTATTAGAGGGTTTTAAAGAATCTGTGAAATAATTTCGATTTTTTTTTTTTTTTTTTTTTCAATCAAGTGGAAGATGAAGGGCAAAATTTTCTCTGTGAGGGAGAAATTTCCACGTGGACGAACGTTGACAGCGCAAAAAAAAACTGGCAGTCCCATGTCCCTCCCCCCTCCCCCATGGCCTAAACATCTCCATGGGTGTAAAAGAGTCAGCAAACTACTATGACGAGCATCTTCAAGAAAAAGAAAAGTGCGGAAATAGCCAAAAATCGACCTTTGGTATTATCACTCACCAGTCAGACATCTTTCTTAGCGAGTACTATCAGTTTATTATTGAACAGTGTAACGTGTGTATTCCCAGGAACGGTATCAACAACTACGACTAGGAGCGACATCACCAAGTCATCGTACAAACGGGCATCAGAACTGTTCAAAAATTTGTCTCCTTTAGTGTGCTGAAGAACTTTTCTCTCTGGATTCATAGAAGCGCTTGAGTCCAAGACAAACTGCAGTCTAGACAGTGGCTTGTCTAAGTTACACTAATACAGTGTCAGTGCGATATGAGTACTCCAGCTTGTCCACCACTACTATGACACCAAACCGAAACTAGTTCAAGAGCCGTTACTGCCAGTGCGGATTCTGAGTAGCTGATGGGAATAGTACCAGCTTCTCTTCGCCCCTAACTGAGACTGTGACTGTGAGTATTACCTTTATATTTTGGTAATGGTGTACCCACCGTGGCGTACAGTACCAGGCCCCCAAGAAAGAACTGTTGACTGCCAGTCCTGGGCCCAGCCCTTTTTCCCCTTTACAGTAGGCTAACGACCTCCCTGAACAACTCTCCTCAACAACACAGCTCTTTGCAGACGACACTCTCTGCCACCGAACTATAACTTCCTCCCAAGACCAAAGAAAGCTACAACAGGACCTGGACCACATGGCAGACTGGGAAACAAAATGGAAGATGTCTTTCCACCCAGACAAGTGTCAAGCCCTCCATGTCTCCAGGAAGAGAAACGCACTCACTGGCACATACTATATCTCCATGGCCAAAACCTCAAATGAGTGGAAGAGACAAAGTACCTGGGGGTCACCATCTCCCAAGACCTCAGTTGAAACACCCACATTTCCAACACAACAAACAGGGCAAACAAGACCTTGGCGTTTCTCAGGCGAAACCTGAGAGTGGGCTCCATCAACATCAAGGAAACGACCAACAAAGCCCTAGTTCGCCCCACTCTAGAATAGGCCTCACCTGTCTGGGACCCCTACACTGCCAAAAACATCAACAACCTTGAAAAAGTCCAACGCCGTGCAGCTCAATGGGTTGTGAACCGCCACCGTCACACCTCAAGTGTCGATTCCATGCTGACACCTCTACAGTGGTCCACTCTAGCAGACAGAAAAAGAGCAGCAAGGCTGACCAACTTCTTCAAATATCATCGAGAAGAGGTCAGCATCAACACACCATTCAGGCTCACACCAAACACCTCAGCACGGTCTACAAGACAGTCACATGGGGAGACGTATCTCCTTCCTGCCTGCAAAACGAACTGCAGGAAGTATTCCTTCTTCCCGAGGACTGTCAGGGACTGGAACAGCCTGCCTCCCGAGGTTATCTCCTCAACCTCGGTGGAGTGCTTCAAGTCCCGAATCTAACCAGCCGGTGCCCCCCCCCCCCCCCCCTCCCTCCCCCTCCTCTACCACCACCACCCCACCCCACAAGTCCCCCTACTGCCAGTTCTACATACCAACAACCAAGTTAACGGAAACCCACAGTTCTATACACATCAGAACCATCAAAATGATGACGGTGGATGTTCAAAGAAAGAAGAAGAAGAAGGACTTTGTAAATGCAAAACCGGTTTCGAGCACGTCTATTTAGAGTACGTGGTAGGATAAAGTTAGCAGAGCCATATATAAAAACGAGACCCAAGAGAGGTTGTTGTTTTTGTTTGTTTGTTTGTTTGTTTGTTGTTTTTTTTAAAGGTTGTGTGAAGCGGGATCATTGTCAGTTTTTTTGTTTTTTGTTTTTTTGTTTTTGTTTTGTTTGTTTGTTTGTTTTTTTAAGTACAGCTTTGTGAAAGTCTAGTGTATGTGGCAGTTTAAGCCTATCTTGCTTCTCTGAGCTTGGTAAGAAAACATTTTGTAGAATTATCTGAGGTGCTCATCTGTAGATGGAATCTATTTTTTTTAAGAGGGGGGGGGGTGGGGGGGAGGGAGAGAGGGGAAGGAGAGAGGTAGGCAGGAGAGAGAGAGGGAGGGGGGAAGGGAGGCAGAGAGAGACAGACAAGACAAGACAAGACAAGACAAAATTCTTTATTTACGAGGATAATAGATAAGCACTGACGTGCTTTTTTACATCCAGTCCTCGCCCTGAGTAGGGACTACAACATGCAGTGAAATCAATTAATGTAAGAAAGCAAAGAAACAAGCAAAGCGGTCATGTAATCATAGAGGAACATCAAATGAAAATAGAAGAGAAATGAAAAGAAAACAAAAAATAAGAATAATAATAAACAAAACAAACAAAATAATAATAATAAAAGAATAAAATAAAAATAAAAATGAGAATAACAATAATGAAGAGGAAGGAGAGAGTGGGGGTAGGGAGTGAGGTGGGCTGGGGGAACATATGTAAATGTACTACAACGTACAAGATTGGCATGTATGAAAACAGACAGTGAAGTGAATATGACAAACAGTGAAGTGAATATGACAAAGTGCGTACATATTTTTGAACACACACATACACGCACGCTCGCACGCAGAGAGAGAGAGAGAGAGAGAGAGAGAGAGGGGAGAGAGAGAGAGAGAGAGAGAGAGAGAGAGAGAGAGAGGGAGAGAGAGAGAGAGAGAGAGAGAGAGAGAGAGAGAGAGAGAGGCAGAGCAAGGCACAACATGTAATCATTTTTCGTAAGGCATGAAAATACGTAGAAGGTATTAAGCAAAGTGAGATGAAATTGGGGGAGGGGGGGGGGGGGGGAGGAGAAAAAAAAAAAAAGAGAGAGAGAGAGAGAGAGAGGATGGAAGGGAGAGGGGAACAGCATGAAATGTAACGATTTGGAATGGAAATGTACTAAAACGTACAACAATTAGCATGTATAAAATCAGACAGTAAAAAAGAATATGACAAAGTATGTACGGAATTCGGAACATACACACGCACGCACGCACAGACAGAGAGAGAAAGAGAGAGAGAGAGAGAGACAGAGACAGAGACAGAGAGACAGACAGTGAGAGAGAGAGAGAGAGAGAGAGAGAGAGAGAGTGAAAAAAAGGGCACAACATATAATCATTTTTCATAAGATTATATCCATATGCACACATATATATACCCACACACACATACACATACATGCATATACATACATACATATATATATATATATATATATATATATATATACATATACACACATACACACACACATACACACGCACATACATATACATGCGCACACGTACACATACATATACACACATACACACACATACATACATACATACAAACATACTACATACATACACACACTCACATTGGTGATATATATATATATATATATATATATATATATATATATGTATGTATACATATATACATATATAAACATATATATACATATACATACACATACATACACGTATACATATATATATATAAAAATACTTGATACATGATAAAAAGAAGAAAAAAATAGAAAAGACAAATTGGTTAAGTACATGAAAAGGGGATGATTTATGCTTTGAGATTACTTGTTGGTATTACTTATGGTTGTTTTTTTTTTTTTTTTTTTTTTTTTTTTTTTACCGCAGAAGATGGGTAAGGTAAGTGTTTTTGAAAGTTGTGGTACAATGGATTTGTTTGATGGATTCTGGAAGGGAGTTCCACAAAGAGGTTCCCGAGTACGTTAGACTTGATTTAAATAGGTCAATTCTGGGGATTGGGATATGGAGTTTGTGGGAGTTTCTCGACGAGACTTTTGAGAATCGTCTCATTAAAGTTGTTGGGGCATTCCCGGTCAGAATCTTGTGCATCATTAGCCCTTTGTTGTATTTGAGTCTCTGGCTGAATGGAAGAATGTGAAGATGTTTATAATCAGAGCTTTCGAGGCTAGTTTTCTTCAGAAGGATTAATTTGAGCGCTCGTTTATGTAACAGAGAGGGAGAGAGAGAGACATAGAGAGAGGGGGAGGGAGGTGAGTGGAGAGAGAGAGACAGAGAGAGAGAGGGGGGAGGGAGGGAGAGAGAGACAGAGGCAGAGAAGAGATATAGAGGAGAGAGATTTTGAGAGAGAGAGAGAGAGAGAGAGAGAGAGAGAGAGAGAGAGAGAGAGATTTGGAGAGATAGAGACAGACAGACAGACAGACAGAGCGAGAGGATGAGCGACAGAAAAGAAAGGAAGGAAAGATGACCAGAGAGATAGAAAACAAAGGAAAGAAGACAAAAAAAAAAGGATAGCAGGAAGATCGGGCAGAAGACAGAAACGGAGAGAACGAAGATGTTATTGTTGTTGTTGTTGTTGTTGTTGTTTCAAGAAGACAGCAAATGAACGAAGGGAGAAGGGAAATATAACAGGAAAGGTAGAGAGGAAGACAGAAGAGAGGAAGACAGAAGAGAGGAAAGCCAGCAGAACAGGAAGACAGACGCGAAAGGAGACAGAAAGGGAGAAAGGACAGAAGAAAGCATTGAAGGAAGTTTTAATGTTGTGCTGTCTACACTGGTCTGACGGAGAGGAAAGAAAGAATAGACCGGTGTCGTATAATATCTGGGAACCGTGATATCTGGGAACGCGTTCCCAAATTTACCAGATTTTCCTGAACTTCCAATCGTGAAATCTGGGAACTGGTGTGAAATCTGGGAACGTCTCAGAAGCAAGAATATTGTTGATCTTTGACTTTTCATGCAAATTTCTCTTGCAATCACGCCAAGAAGGCCTCAATAGAAGGCCTCAGAAAAAAAAAGTTTTTCGTTCCTCTATTTTGTGAAAATTTGTTGAAATTACGCAAAGAAGGCCTCAGAAAAAGAGTACTTTGTGAAAATCATGCCAAGAAATTAATGAAAACAAAAAAGTGACAAGAAGGCCAAAGATCTCAATTGCACCTAAATAAAGTGTTTCCTACCTTATCTCGAAAATCCATTCTTTTTTCGTCTTCTTTCTGCCCTTCTGAGTTCTGAAAGACTACGTTCCCAGATATCACGGGCCTTCCCAGATATCACAGTACATTTTGGGAACGCGTTCCCAGAAAAATCTGTGATATCTGGAAAGCTTTCCCAGTTATCACGTTCCCAGATTTCACGTTCCCAGATATCACGTTCCCAGATATCACGTTCCCAGATATCACGTTCCCAGATTTCACGCGACACCCCCGGTACACCAACCAGAGACACAACACGGGACTGCTGCTGCTGCAACTAGTAGTGCTGCTGTTACTGCTGCTGCTGCTGCTGCTGCTTGTACAGCAACTATCACTGTAGCTGCTACTGCTGCTGCTGCTGCTACTACTACTACTGCTACTACTAGTGCTGCTGCTGTTGCTGCTACTACTACTAGTGCTGCTGCTGTTGCTGCTACTACTACTATTACAACTAGTTCTGCTGCTGCTGTTGCTGCTGCTGCTGCTGCTGCTGCTACTACTACTACTACTACTACTACTACTACTACTACTACTACTACTACTACCACTACTACTACAACTACTACTGCTGTTGCTACTAGAATAAGTATTGCTGCTGCTGCTCCTGCTACTATTACCGCTGCTGCTGCCGCTGCTGCTACTACTACTACTATTACTACTGCTGCTGCTACTATTACTACTGCTGCTGCTACTGCTACTACTGCTGCTGCTACTATTACTACTGCTACTGCTGCTGCTGCTGCTACCATCTTTACCACCACTATTTTTTTTTTCATGCAGATACATGACATTTACATACATATACATAAATTAGAAAGAAAAAAAAAACAACCACCATACATACATACATATACAGATCACCAGATGAGAGTTTAAGATAGTACAACATGAGTCCAATTACATAATATAAGACGGGTGTAGACACATTAATGAACATATTCAAACCTTTTATGAATTTTCACACACACACATACACGCGCGCGCGCGCGCGTGCGAGAATCTGTACGCATCTGTACAAACATTTACCACCACTATTACTACTGCTACTACTATTACTACTACCACTACCACCACTACCACTGCTGCTGCTGCATTTACTATTATAACTATTGCTGCTGCTGCTGCTGCTGCTGCTGCTGCTGCTGCTGCTGCTGCTACTGCTGCTGCCACTACTACTCCTACTACTTTATACCTTTCTCACGCAGCAGCCTTCTAATTCCCTTTTTCTACTAAGACAAACAAACAAACAAAACCCACCTCTGTTGAACATTATCTGGACAGTTTTCAAGATGTGAAAGATCAAGACCTCAAGGTGATAGGAGAAAGGTTATAATTATAATACGCGTGGAGCAGAAAGCCAGCCAGCCAACCAACCAACCAACTAACCAAACAAAAGTGAAAGAAAGAAAGAAAGATAGGAAAGGAAAGGAAGGAAATAAGGAAGAAGAAGGAATAAAGAAAAGAAAGAAAGAAGAAAAAAAGAAAGGAAAGATAAGAAAGAAAGAGAGAAAGAAAGAACACAGAAAATAAGAGAAAAGAAAAGCAAGAAAGTGAAAAAGAAAAAGACAGACAGACAGACAAACACGCATCGTCGTCAGTCTTTACCCGTTACGAAGGCAAGGAGGCACAGACACACTACGTACGACAGAGCCACACGCGAGCACAGCCAGTGAAGTCGGGAGTAGGAGTATTGTTTGATGAATATCACACATGTGACAGAGCCTTTATACTCCGCACGTGCCCGCACGCAGGGGGCAGCACTCCTCGGGCAGTCTCTACCTGTGTGGGAGCTTTAAAATTATAAAAAAAAAAAAAAAAAAAAAAGATGAACCACCTCAGGTTAATCCTCAACGGAAACAACAGATGTGACTGTAACCGCAGCAGCAGCAGTAGTGGCGGCAAGTGCAGTGGGAGTAGTTGCTGCAGGAACAGCAGCAGTTGGAGTAGTAGTAGTAGTAGTAGTAGTAGTAGTAGCGGCAGCCACAAACACAGTAGTTAAAAGCAGCAGAAGTAGCAGCAGTAGGAGTAGGAGGAGGAGGAGCAGTAGGAATAGTAGTAAGAGTAGCAGTAGCAGCAGCAGCAGCAGCAGCAGTAGTAGTAGCAGCAGTGGCAGCAGCAGCAGCAGCAGTAGTGGTAGTAGTAGCAGTAGCAGCTGCAGCAGCAGCAGTAGCAGTAATAGCAGCAGAAACAGTAGCAGTAAGAGTGGAAGTAGCAGCAGCAGCAGAAGTAGCAGTAAGAGTGGAAGTAGCAGCAGCAGCAGCAGTAGTAGTAGTAGCAGCAGTAGTAGCAGCAACAAACGTAACAGCAGTTATAATAACGTCAGCAGCAGCAGCAGCAGCAGCAGCAGCAGCAGCAGAGATAGTAATTGCAGTAGTGGCAGAAAGGAGAAGGAGGAGGGGGAGGGGCAAATCTGTAGCTTCGTTGCATTAAAAGTGTGAATATTCCTGTTTGTGTTATTGACGTTCTTGTTTCACAGAGTCTTAGTGGTAGTAGTAGTAGTAGTAGTAGTAGTAGTAGTAGTAGTAGTAGTAGTAGCAGCAGTAGTAGTAGAAGGTGGAGGAGGAGGAGGAGGAGAAAGAGGAGTAAAAGACGACGGGAGGAGGAGCAGCAACAGCAGCAGCAGTAGCCTAGTAGCAGTAGAAGCAGCAACAGCAGCAGCAGTAGCCTAGTAGTAGTAGAAGCAGCAGCAAAAGTAGTAGTAGTAGTATAGTAATAGTAGCATTGGCAACAGCAGTAGTAGCAACAATGGCAGCGGCAGTAGAAGAATCAGAAGCAGCAGCAGTAGTAGAAGTAGTGGCAGAGCAGCAGCAGCAGTAGTGGCAGCAACAGCAACAGTAGTAATAGTAGTGGTAGTGAAAATGGTGGTAGTAGTAGTAGTAGAAGTAGTAATAGCAACAGTAGTAGCAGCAGCAGTAGTAGTAGTAATAGCGGTGGTGGTGATGGTGGTAGTAGTAGTAGTAGCAGTAATAGTACCAACAACAACAGCAGTGGTAGCAGCAGCAGCAGTGGCAGCAGCAGCAGCAGCAGCAGTGGCAGCAGTTGTAACAGTAGTACCAGGAACAGTAGCAGAAGCAGCAGTTGAGGCTGGTGGCAGGTGGAATCCCAGAATAGCTGTGCATCCAGAAGCTAAAACGGAATTTTTTGTTGTTGTTGTTGTTTTCAGTTGAAGGGGATAATTATAAGATGAGAGTACAAAACAAGATGCGAAGCATATAAACGTACTCCCAGTTCATCTATCAGAAAAACGTCACAATCAAGCATGCGTCATATTGTATTTGACGTCACAATCAAACATGCGTCATGATGTATTTTGTCACTGAGATATTCCATAAAGAAGAAAAACCGCTATGGGCCGTTATAGCCGTTAGTAACGGCTATTCTGGTAAAAGAAAAACATTGGGCATCATCCGTGACCCATAATGAACATACTTGAAAATTTTCAGAAAGATCGGCCCAGAAGTTTTGTCTGGAGCGACTGGACCACATTTTGACCATGGACACACACACACACACACACACACACACA
>CM065744.1:37940927-38023427 GCA_033310375.1 Conus canariensis | reverse complement strand
GTACATCGATCATGTATGGCTTGTCCTAGCGCTCCTTGAGGCTGTCAAAATCAACGACTTCCTGCTGCACGCACAAACGATGTCCCAAATGCCAGACCTCTTCTTCAGTTTCGGTGGACAAAACTACGCACGCTACCTGACCTTCTTCTCAGTCTTCTTGGCAAACATTGACTTTGTCACATCCTGGAGCCAAGGAGATGCTGCAGCGAGGTGCTTTCAGCGTGGCAAGGTCCTTCATTCCTAGCAGTCGCTGTGCAGTGGACAAGACCATGGAAAAACGTTCATGAATCACGCCAAAAGCCGAGGAGGAGCTGGCGGAGGTGGCGCTGGTCTCACGAGACTGCTGTCGAACCAGGAGGCCTACCAAAGATGGGTCAGGACAACCCATGAGAGGTCAAAGTATCTTGATCTCGACATGGCTGGCATGGCACAAGGTGATGAGGTTGGCAGTAGATGTCGTGACTTGCGTCCTTCTGAGATACTGAAGAGCGAAAGCAACGTCATGAAGACTCAGGATGCAATCAAAAGTTTCATCGACCCTTTCTGTGAGGAAGCCTCGGTCAAACTCATCGCCCTGTCATCTGGAGCATCTGTCCCAGCCAGCATTCAGCATGATGTGTTGAGGGCAGGAAAAGCTGGTAAAGCCGTGAAGGAGGCGTTCATCACGCAGAGACTGATGGCAAATGACAATTTCTTTGAACCAGTCAAGCGGCTAAACCTGAAAACGATAGCATCAGTGAACAAAACCGTCCACATGAAGACTACCAAGAAGAAGGTTGTGGAATACAAACAACAAGGGAACCTTGCCTTTCAACTCCTTGTGAAGGCACAGGAAGCAGGTGTTCAACTCAATCTGAAACAGTTGATGACACACCAACTTACTCCTGTACCTTACAGTATTGCCACTGCTGACGATTTCCTTGACAAGACTGACAAAGCAAAAGGGTTCAACTACCTCACCAAAGATATGGAAGATCCCTCTATACCTCCCCATGACGCGACGCTGGTTGTGATCGATGGCAATGCAGTGTTTCACTGTTTGCAACAGCTTCCTTCCAATTTCAGGGAGATCAGCCAGAAGATATTTGACATGGTGCCAAAGGGAACGGACGTGGTGTTCAGTACAGACATGTACAAAACGGACTCAATCAAAGTGATGGAAAGGAAAAGGAGAGGCACTGGCGATAAGATCATCGTGAAAGGAGAAAGCACCAAGCGTCCTGCAGACTAGAAAACGTTTCTGTCAAATGACAAAAACAAGAAGCAGCTCAGCCAAGTATTACTCGACGTTTGGAGCAAAGATGAGAATGCGCCAAAATTCAAGGACAGAAAAGTCATGCTGATATGTGAGGGAGAAGCCTTCCTGCTGCAATCGGCAGATGAGCTGACGACAACAAGAACGCCAACCGCAACGCTCAAATCCACACAAGAAGAGACGGATTCCAGAGTTGCCCTCTACTGTGCGTAAACTGAACGGAATGGTTACGGCTTCGTCCGCGTCAAGAGTCCCGACTCGGACATTTTCTTCATTTTCCTGCACTTCGCTCTGCAGCTGAAGGACGTGGTGATTCTGTTCGACACAGGAATGGGGAACAAACAACGGCTCATCAACGTCACTGACATCGCTACAGCATACGGGCAACAGCACTGCACCGCCTACCTGGCTCTTCATGCTTATACCGGCTGCGACACAATAAGTGCATTCAAGGGCATTGGGAAAATTAAACCCATCAAAGTTCTTCAGCAGAATCCAAGATTTGTGGAAACTATTGCCCGCCTTGGAGGTACATGGGCCATCGCTGAAGAAGTCAAAGCCGATCTTGAGACCTTCACCTGTGTTATGTACGGCAGACATTGTTTCACCGGTGTTAATGACCTCCGACACCAGCTACTCAAGGAGAGATGTGGAGATGAGCCATTGAACATTGAACAACGTTGGCATGGCTAGCATGCCTCCGTGCAAACAAACTCTTCAAGAGCACATCAAACGGAGCAACTATCAAGTTGCCATTTGGAAGAGGGCTTTCGAACCCATGTCTGATGTTCCAGCAGCAAACAATGGACATGGATGGATTGACGTTGATGGCACCTTGGAACCAGTGTGGTCCGCAGAAGAGGAGGGCGTCATCCTGCCAGCAGATATGGTTGACTTCCTTGTGGATTTTCCAGACTCTGACGACGACGAAGAAGAAGCTGCCATAGCCTACGTATCAGAAGAGTCGCTTTCTACTTGTGCCGAGGGAAGCGACTCAGAATGATTAGATTGTGCTTGATTTAAATACAGTCTGGCAGATGTCGCCATGAAACAGAATGCCTTCCAATGCCAGCATCTGAGAATAATCATCATCAAACACACACACACACACACACACACACACACACACACACACACACAACACACACGCACACACACACACACACACACACACACACACACACACACACACACACACACACACGCACGCACACACACACAATATGCGCTCACACTTGGAAAGTGCACATTAACTTTATTTTCAATAAAATGTCCAATATGAATTTGTAAAGAATTAACTTTGCGTCGAAGCCAAATAGGGGGTAGGGGAGATAACCCGGCAACAGAGGGCATCAGCATAGGCCCATGGTGATGTGGCATAGCTCAAAAGAATGACAAGAGACTGTTCTTTGATACTGTGGTGTACTTTGTTTCTAATAAGTTGCACAGTTTTCGAGAGAGATGGTTTATTGCAAACACTTTGGCAAATTTACTGTTCGCAACGTGTGACATACGGTGGGTACACACGTAGCTTTACTGCGGTCACCTTATTGCATGTATTATCGTTCTGATTATTGTCTATCGTGCAGAAGGCATTACTGTCAACAAAAACATATAAAGGAAATTCTCGTAGCTTAAATAACAAAGACACAGGTGATCACCAAACTTAAGAAACGTTTCGGACCGACGAAAAGCAGCCGCGGCATCTGAGACGGGTACCCTTCAAAATTAAGCCAGAAGGGACAGCGCGTCCCAAAATTTGTTATGTTAACATGATTTTTCGTGATCTATACACTCTAAAGCACCAAAAAATACATGTGACAAATTTATTAGGGGGGGGGGGGGGGGGTGGAAAGGTAGACCGTTTCTCGTGACGGAGTATTTCGTCAGCTGTCGCCAGCTGATTTGGACCAGGAGTACACAGACATAGCCTTCCGTCTTCATGTGTTCAATTGATCTATCATTAATTAATTCATTGATTAATTAAACGATTCGTTCATTCATTCATTTATTTATTTATCTGTTTATTTATTACTCTATTCTATTCACTCATTTGTTCATTTGTTTATTTATTTATTTATTCTTTTAACTTATTTATCTATTCATTTACTTATTTATTTATCTCTATAATTATTTACTAAGTCTTGTTTATCATAAATTCGTTCATTTATTCATTACATTTTCGGGGGGGGGGGGGGGGGGGGGGGGGGGGGGGGAGGGGGGGAGGGGGGAATAGTCAGGTCATCAAGTTGGGTGAGTATCTTATTAATGATGGGTACTGTTGGGGAGTGGGCTGATAGGGATGGTTGGAGTGGTGATTTTAATCATTTTTAACAGCACGTGGTGCTGAAATGTCAGATATTTAGTGGTATTGGTGAAACACGTTGTGTTGGAGTTGATGTTGACAGGTATGCACGTTCGCAAACATACGCACGCGCACGCACACAGACACAGACACAGACACAGACACACACACCTGTACATACGTCGCGTATGCGTATTCAGACACACAGGCACGCACGCGTGCGCGCGGTACACACACACACACACACACACACACACACACACACACACACACACACACACACACACTCCTGTACACACGTCGCGTATGTGTACTCAGACACACAGGCACGCACGCACGCACACACACACACACACACACACACACACACACACACACACACACAGAGAGAGAGAGAGAGAGAGAGAGAGAGAGAGAGAGGAGAGAGAGAGAGAGAGAGAGAGAGAGCCTGCGTCTTCAAACGTTCTTCATCTGTCCTCTGGCTTTTTTTTTTCTTTTTTTTTTTTATGGATTCAGGGTTCACAACGGCGGAGACCGTGAGAGGAGAGACCTGCTCCAGGGCCACCAGGTTATGACAGAAGCTGTACGGTATGTGTGTGTGTGTGTGTGTGTGTGTGTGTGTGTGTGTGTGTGTGTGCGTGCGTGCGTGCGTGCGTGCGTGCGTGCATGCGTGTGTGTGTGTGTGCGCGTGCGTGCGTGCATGCGTGTGTGTGTGTGTGTGTGTGTGTGTGTGTGTGTGTGTGTGTGTGTGTGTGAGTGAGTGAGTGAGTGTGTGTGTGTGTGTGTGTGTGTGTGTGTGTGTGTGTGTGAGTGAGTGAGTGAGTGTGTGTGTGTGTGTGTGTGTGTGTGTGTGTGTGTGTGTGTGTGTGTAGGGTCAGAGGGGGACTACCCCTTCCCCCCTTGGTTCTATTCACCCTCCTTCTCCCCTCCTCCCCCCTCCCACTTACTCGATCCCTTCCACTCCCATCTCATCCAGAAGACCAGACTCGTAGTATGACGATGTTAGAGAGGAGAGAGAGAGAGAGAGAGAGAGAGAGAGAGAGAGAGAGAGAGAGAGAGAGAGAGAGAGAGAGAGAGAGAGAGAGAGAATAACAACAATGACAAAAGCAACAAACTCCGCTCGGGACATATCTCTCATAGATAAAACTGTGAAATTGAGTTCAGTCCAAAACATCGTAAACATTTTAGTGTGTGCTGTAAACTTATTTCTTTTCTTATGTAAAGCAAATAGAGAGTTTGTTTCTCCATTTTTCTGTTCAGCTTGAGAGATGTTCTTATTGGAAATGGAGAGAGAGAGAGAGAGAGGAGGAGAGAGGAGAGAGAGAGAGAGAGAGAGAGAGGAGAGAGAGAGAGAGAAGAGAGAGAAAGAGACAAGAGCAAGACAAGACAAGAAACAATGTTTTAATTGAACTAGGCCACATGCCCGTGTCAATGGGAACAGAGGGAGGGGGTAGAAACAAAATCAAACTGATCGCAAATGAAATAAGTAAGGAAAGAAATCAATGCATCGTCAAATACAGTATATGCATAAACACACAAAACTAAACAATAAATCTCGCGAACATAATCAACGATCGTTGACCTTGTTCGCTTTTTCTCTCTCTCTCTCTCTCTCTCTCTCTCTCTCTCTCTCTCTCACACACACACACACACACACACACACACACACACACACACACACCTCAATCACACGCTATCGGTGTGATATTATTAAGGCAACTTTGACGGTGCATGCAGGAACAACGGTTCTAAGTCACATCAGTCTGTCCACATCTGACCTCAAGAGCTTTCGATATGAATGTAGCCACAGCATTACAGATTTTTCCGTTAGCGAGCAGTAACGACATCTTAAAAGCCGATGGTCGTCTATAAAACTTGAAAGGTATGTAACGCTCGCGAATAACTTTGTACTTAGGACATACTATCAGAAAATGGTATTCGGATTCCAGCTCACACGGACAAAACGGACAGCACAGTGCTTCACGGGGGACGCTCGAATACCGCAGTTTGTGTGTGTTCAAACAGGATACACCAAGTCTGAACCGTATCAAGTTTTTACGACTGCTCACGTTGTTTACAGTGAATAGATAATTTGGCATTTCCCAAAACTGCTTAAAAGAAAAATAAAAGAGAAATCGGTCCTTAGATTCTATGTGGCTATACCATGCTTGTAAATGACAATCGATTAGCCGACTTTTGAATTTTGAAAGGAAAACTTTTACGTTGGGAACTCCTTGATTTTCCCATACATATCCAAAACCGTAACGATTTAATGTGAGGCAGACTGACGTAACCCAATTGTTTTTACCCCGGCAATGTAAATCATATAACATTTTATACGCTTTTTTGGGAAGACGATTGTCAGGCATATTAACGACATGTATCCAATACTTCACGCATTTAGTATAAATGTTTATATAAAGTGGAAACCTACCAGTTTCTCCATAAACCAAGGCATTAGGCGCTTTTATAGAAACATTCAGGAATCTCTTGAGTGCAAACAAATGTATTTTTTCTATAGCCGAGAGGTTTGCAGTTAAGCCCCATACTTCAGCGCCATAGGCAAGGATTGGCTGGATCTGACAATCAAAAAGTTTGAAGAATAATTTTGGGGCCACACTCTGATATTTCCACAGAAGTTTCAATATAATAATGACCTGATGTTTTGCCCTGGATGCTAAATCCTCAAGGCAATGAGAAAAAGTAAGGCCAGTGGAGAATATAGCACCTAAATATTTATATTGATTAACAATCTCTAGTTGCATACTATCGTAAAACCATTTTTTAAAAGGAAAGATGTACAATGCAATTAAAAGTATGTACACCGTTGTCACGGCTAGGGTTAAAGTACGGGGAGACTTAACTAATATTTTTATGTGTCCTAAAGGTCTAAAGCAAGGAGAAATATGTAGCCCGGTTTTATTTTCTTTATTTATTAATGAACTTGCTGAAGAAATTACAGAGTATGGTAAGCATGGTATTCCTTTATCTCCTGACTTCAAAGAGCTATTGATTCTGCTGTTCGCTGACGATGTGGCGCTCGTGGCGTCCACTGTCATAGGTCTTCAGACACAGCTGAACGTTTTGAGTAAAACAGCTAAGAAACTTGATTTAATAGTGAATCTGGAAAAATCAAAAGTTATTGTGTTTAGAAATGGCGGTTATATTGCTTCAAAAGAGAGAGAGAGAGAGAGAGAGAGAGAGAGAGAGAGAGAGAGAGAGAGAGAGAGAGAGAGAGCATCATTCGCTCTTTCATCACCAGTCACTGTGCTGTGCTGTGCTCTGTGTGTGTGTGTGTGTGTGTGTGTGTGTGTGTGTGTGTGTGTGTGTGTGTGTGCATTTTTCTGTACCTGCTTACGAATTTTTGCATGTGCTAGCGTATATATGTGCATGTGCACTTGTGTTACACTGTGTACAAGCTTATGTCAGTGTACGCATAATATTATGTATGTGAACGCGGCGACCACCTTCAATGTACTTCTGAAGACAGCAAGCGTATGGACATATCTGTGTGAAATGGCGGTTTATGGAATAGTGATTTATTTGAATTAAGTTATGTAAGTGCATAAAAACACACATTTATGGCCTTCAAGGCACAAGCCAGGTGGTTCCAAGCAGACAGATTAAGATCAAAAGAATGGGACTATTTGGATGTTTCCAGCTGGCGCAAAGATAGGGTCAAAGGTGAGTGCAAAGGCCTGAAATGTGACGTCAACTAAGGGGAAGGTCATGTATTTGAAGATTGTTTGTTATTTCATCGGTGAAGATCCCCCAAAGCAAGGGAAATAATTGATGGAGAGTCGCTCTTTTGATCAATCGTCAGTTTAACATTAAATGCTGGCTCAAACGTAACGCAGCCACCCCCAGTCTCTCCTTGAACCCTCCCATCAACCCATGTATATCGTTTTAAATCAACTCATCAAGCCAACTAAGCCTGAGACAAAGCAAAGCGACAACGACACATCGCAGAGCCTCTACGCCTAACGGCCCGGCTCTATTTCGGAAGAAGAAGAAGAAGAAGAAAACGCTTGGATTAAATAGTGTTTTAGTGCAAAATCCTAATTGCGGCATGTGGCCTGCTTGGATGTGGCCCGGCCTCCTTCTAGCGTGAGGAGTCAGGCCAAGTACTTGCCTGAGGCTGTTTTTATTTATTTATTTTCAAGCCGTCTCCTTACAGATTCAGTTCAGTCCCGTCCCACTCAACCCACCAAAAGCAATCAGCAAGATGTCCTTGTTACAACCAGATCTTACTATATAAACACGAGGAGCAACGCTTATTTACATTATTACTTATGATCAAGTTCAGAAAACTCCGGAGATAGTCAAAGTACGCAGAACCTGCCCGGGGTGTAGCCTTCATGAGAAGAGGGGCGACCTTCTAACATGTTGCACCGGTCGCGGGAACAGATAACTCCGAAAACTTCCGGTTTTCCGTATAGGCATTTGCCGGCAGGATTCGTGTTTTGAGAGTTGTGGTAATCGTCTGCTTTCTGCATTTTCCCCTTTCTTATTAAGTTATTAGCAGCACGAAGGAAGTTTATTACTTTGTATGCTCAGTACCAAGACGGAAGTGACACTGCAAATGAAAGCACAACTGATTATTTTTGTATGATGTGCAGACAACGTCTACAAAGGACTGGCGAAAACCAAAACTCCAAAGGGAAAAGCAAAATGAGAGGTCGCGGAGGTCCTCCCATGGGCAGGGGAATGATGCGCCCCAACTTCAGACCTGGGCCGCCGTAAGTAACATATTCTGAGCAATATCAACATTTATCCCCGTGTTCTCTTCTGAGTTAGTAATGATCGGTTTTCGATTGATGGTCGTCATCGGAAGGAAAAAAAAGAGTGAAATACTATTATTGTTTCTTCTACTACTACAGCTGCGGCTGCTACTACTACTACTACCAACTACTACTACTACTACCATTACTACTACTACTATTCTTTTTATTATTAGTAAGAGTACTTACATATATCAATTGAGACCAAGCTTTAAGCACGTTACAGTCCATATTTTTCCTTGCACAGTTATGGATTGGGCTGCCTTCATGGATAGATTGGATGGATGAGTTGCCAGCTGGCTGTCAGTCAATCAGATTTACACTCATATTTGATTCTTTCGGTGCATGCTATGGGTACACAATTCACCCGTATCAGTGGGCAAGATTTTCACATGTATTTAATTCTTTCAGTGCATGCAATGGGTACACATCTCACCCGTACCAGTGGGCAAACAGGCCTTTTCATCTGAAAGTTGACAATGGGATTTTGGGCATGTGCAAGATGTTGTTTGTGTGTTTAATTAAGCCTTATTCAAAGGATTTTTTGGGATAGTGGAGTCAGAGCTAATATAAACTCCAAGGGAAAAATCAAAAGTAAATCTGTGACTGTGTTGCTATTTTTTAGTGCATACAGTTCAGCAAAAAGCTTCAGGCCATTGACAGTGAAAAATCTGATTAATGGAAAATTTTTGATGCCGTCTGTTTTGTCGCTGGGTTAAAACTCATAAAACCTCCGGTATTCCTGTCTGCAGACGTGTGCTTGTTGTCAAATGTTAAAGCCTAGCTTATTTTCTGTGATTCTGACCCCCCCCCCTCCCCCCCGCCCCTCTCCCAGTATGATGGGATATTTTCTTGTTTAACTTTCAGTTCAGTTTAATCCTTGAAGGAAACAAAACACAATGAAAAAAGTTATGTATTTATATTATTTGGTAAGAGTGTTGGAATTTGGGACCTCTTAATCCAAAGTTCTGTCCCTTTACTCAGTTCTAAACTTTTACTCAAGTTCATTACATCAATGTAAATGTAAACTCCTGGTTTTCATAACTTCAGTCCGTTGACTTGTACATTGTACAATACATTGAAATTATATAAAATCCTGGCAGGGAAAAGTTCTATCCGATCACTTCATGTGTCGTACATAACGTCAAGACATGAAAATACATTTGTATTGAAGCAGTGTAAAGGGATGTGATTTCAGCAAACCAGGAGTTAGGGGCTCCAAGCATTCCATATTCTTTTGACATTTGGTCAAGTATGATATTGGGATTCGCTTCATCAATCTTTGTTTCTGTTGGCTTTATATTGAAGTTAATATGATTCAAAAGCAATCAAAATGTCAAATGCTCAACAAATGGCAAATAAAAACATAATGTTAGTATGTAATAAAGGATGATCCTAACTGAAAATAAAATGGACTTTGACAAATGCGGTGATCAACTCATATGCTCATGTCTGTTGAATGGTGATGCTGACATTTTTATGATTTTACACCGTTACAGGCAAGTCACTTAAAAGATGTAATACAGTGCTTTATATCTTATCTAAGTTTAGGTTTACAGTATTCTTTTAATGAATCATTGGAAAAGATACACCCAAAGGTGGGGGTGGGACCCAGAGAAGTACTGTCCTCAACTGCTGTACAGACCAGCTAGGAGCAGTCTTGCACCACCCTTGGAAGCATGCACTGCGTTCACAAAGGGTGCATGCACACACAGTGCATTTCATGAAGATGTCAAGAGATGTCATTGCTCTCTGGCAGATACCATTGTGTAATGGTCACTGGATGTGGTCACTTTTACAGAGTCATTCAACCAGGTGGCCTGACAACCAGTTGATCATGTACAAACTTGATAATGAAGAAAAAAAAAACAAACAAACACAGAACATTACAAGTTTGTCATTCTTCCAGTTCACTGGTCATAATAATTTCACACACACAAAATGAATGATCAACACAGATCGCATGCAAGTCAACATGTCCTCATCAAATTTTGTCAGCTGCTGTGTAAGCGAGTTACATTGCAAGTTTGCATACGAGGAAATAGAACCAGTTGTCGGTTTGTGAGGAGAGGAGTTTATTATGTAACTGTCAAACATTGTCAACATGGTGTTGAAGATGATGACCAGCCTCCAGAGGGAGAGGGAGAGGGGGAGAGGCTCACTCAAGATGTCTGCCTAAGGTGGTAGTTGTCGCCATGACTTGCTCAGCTTGTTGTGCCCAGTGTTAGGGTGTACAGGTCAGAATGGGCCTCACTGGGCCCTACCAAAGTGAGTCAGCAGGGGTGCATTGTCACAGTAAACATCTTACTCAGTTACTGTTGATAGCTGTCTGTCGACCTCAAAAAGAATCAGAAAGAATCAGTCTGGGTGTGTGTACTGTTATGTCACTGTTATTGGGGAGCCCAGGTGTGATTGTGATCCCTTATATTGGGGCCAGCTGAATCAGACGACTGCTGGTTTGCCATCACAAACGATGCAATCGTTGAAAATATGTCAGTGACTAGTAACAAGAACAGATGAATTGATTGATTTGATTTGATTTCAGATTTGACTAGTAACAAGAACAGATGAATTCATTGATTTGATTTGATTTCAGATTCCGGGCGTTCATCCCTCACATTCCGTTCGACTTAGTTCAGGTGTGGGTTTGTCCTTTGTCGATTGGTTTCAGTGTCTTCCTGTCTGTCTGTCTTTCTCATGTCTGTCTCTGCCTGTCTCAGGGTCTGGCTGTCTCCATGTCTGACTCATGGTCTGATTGGCTGTCTTGATGTTGGGCTGGCCCACTGGCTGGCTGTCTGGCTGAGTCAGAATCTGGCTTTCTCTATGTATATCTTAGTGTCTGGCTGTCTCTGTCTCAGTCTGGCAGAGTTGGGGTCTGTCTCTGTCTGTCACTAGCAGTCACAGAGTCTCTATCAATCGGCCTGGCATGCCAGTTTCTCTGTCTCTGCCTGCCTGTCTCTCTCTCTCTGTCTCTCTATATCTCTGTCTGTCTCTCTCTCTCTCTCTCTGTCTCTTTCTCTCTCTCTCTCTCTCTCAGTCATTTCAGGTTTAATTTACTTACGGCATGTAGAAATGAGAGTGTATTATCTAATGTAGCACTATTCACTTACAAAGATTTAAAACATTTGTGTACTGCTACAGCATAAAAGAAGTACTATTGATGGACCAGATACCAATGAAATTTTTGTTTTGTCGTGCTTTACTTTGTTCTGTTTAGTGTGTGACAAATACTTCATGACCAGTGTCTAAATTCCATGTTATGTATGTATGTATATGTGTGTGTGTGTGTGTGTGTGTGTGTGTGTGTGTGTGTGTGAGATTATATGAGTCGGTGAATGACCATCCCCTTCAGATAGGGGCCTAGGCCTAAATCTGAGTAAAACACTTAGTATTTGTATTCTCTCTCTCTCTCTCTCTCTCTCTCTCTCTCTCTCTTACAGTTTTATCCTTTTTAATTTAATGGTCTTGCACCAGGCTCAGTTAGATTTCATTTGGCCTACAAGTGCACAAACTGTGCTGACAAATGAAGCCTATTCTGTTAGTGTACTGTCAACAAGGCAAAGTGCTTTACTTTATATTTTGATTTTAAAAAGTAATTTGAGGTAAACTCTGCCAGTTCACTCGAACAAACAAATTACAACACAAATCACGACATGTTTTGACCTCCGAGGTCTTCGTCAGACAAGACAGACAACATTCAGGACAATGAAAATGAAGAACAAACAATCACTTCTCAAATTCAGCACGAGATGGGCATTTATTCTTTAAACCAACAGGACAATGCTTTGTTTGTTCATTTTTAATGTAACAAACGCATAACTGCCAAACTTTTTTTTAGTGTGACCTAAGATTGATGAGACTTGTGTGACATCATTAAAAAAAGAAATAAGATAATGTTGCTTATAGCCCAGCCGACCGCAAAGGACCACATCAGGGCTGTCACCACGTTAAAATCAACTCACAAGTCATTCATTCACACAATTCTTTAAAATACATCGAAAAACCCATCCGAAAGTTTGTTAAAAATCTTTCCACAGTAAAATCTCAGATCCGATGAAAAATGTTAATCTCTTTCAAGAACTCAAAGATCGCGTCAGGCGGAATGTCTCTGAACAAGGTTTTCATCGAATCTGCTGTAAAAAAAAAAGAAATAAGGCTCTGCTTGTCCAATTCACATTGAATGTAAAAATCCAGTTGTGGATTTGGTTTGCTGTGCCTACGTCTGTCTGTGTTAGTAATGTTCATTTGTTCATAGTGAAACAAGAGGAACCTATTCGTAATGTAGCTCACCAACTACCCACGTCTTAGTTATCTCACATACTGGCACTGAAGTGACGACAAGTACACCTCAAGAGTCTGCGCAGCTTTTTGACCACTGTCGTTGGTTCACCGCTCCCTGTGTTCCTAAACTAAATTGTCCACATGTATTGTCGAGTGGGCAGCCCACTTTCACTGTCTGTCATTGTCTGCAGTGTCACACTCCATACCAGTTGCAAAGAAAGAAAATATGTTATCTCGAACAAAAACACTTTTGCAAAAATGACAGCCCCTTTTGCTTAAGCAGACGCGAACCTAGAAGAAAAAAAAAATGCTCTTCTGCCAGCTGGAAGAGACAAACAAATTACAAGGCAAAACATGACGATGTTCGACCTCTTTGGTCTTCTTCAGGCAAGATATAACACTCAGTATAATGAAAACGAACAAGCAGTCACTTACCTCCTCAAATTGGGTGCATATTTCATCAAATGACACAGAGGTCTTCTACCCTGAGGAGAAGATATTCATTAAAACACTCTACAGGAGGAAAATGGAAACAGCCACACCCACATTCCAACCAGGCTGACTGCTACTACCACCTAGGCAGAGAAGACCAAGCGCTGCTGTTCAGACTAAAGACTGGACATAACAGACTGAATGCACGCATGTACAGCAAGTACAAGATTGGCGAGTCTGCGATGCATCCATGCAGAGAGGCCGAAATGGACACCGAGCACATACTACAGGACTGTCACCTCCATGCTACTGCCAGGCAGGACACACGGCCGGAGCCAGTGGCTCTGAGGGCCTAGCTCTATGGGGATCTGGCGGACCTTAGGAGGACAGCTAACTTTGTGCGGACAACTGGCATCACCATCTGAATGTTCGAAAAGAAGAAAAAATGGGGTGCAAAAGGGACGTTAAGCTGAGGCCTTCAAACAGCCCATTGAAATGCTGAAACCATCTTAAATAACTGTATGGGAACAAAAGATTGGGTCACACTCAAACAGGTAGATCTGTGAGCAGCTAGTGATGGCAGACAGATGGATCGGTAGTTGAAAGGTTAAACTTAAAGTCATCATACATGGCTATTTAAGTGGTGATTTGTACCCAGTGCCTTTAACTGTGTGCAATGTGCTCGACAGTCAATCCAGACACTTTGAGTTTGACCAGACAAAAGAGCTGACACAGAACTTGAGAAAAGATCTACGTGCACAAAGGTTGTGGCGTGTCTATGTCAACAGTTTGTACTTTTCCATGTGTGCTATGTTTAATTGTATACTTATTTATATACAAATATGCACTATTGGAGAGAAAATTATATACATGTGTATGTTTGCTTGTTATTTGTATATTTCCTGCATGTATAGTTTGTTAAGTGTCTTTTGGTATGTATATATATGATATTGATGAAGGGTGTTACGTAGAATATTATAGAATATTTTGTGTTCTGCATACATAAACCACTACTTTTTTTTTTTTTTTTTACAGCATGTAGGGCAGTTTTCTGGAATTTTGTGATGTTTAACCCGTTCGCTGCTTGAAGCTGCTTGAAAATGTTACAAACAAAGGCTTTCCCAGTGCCAGGGAAATCTAATGATTTGGGGGTAATAATTAACAAAAAATTCTAGCTCAGAAACTACAAAAGATATAACAATGAAATATATATGATTTTTGAAGGAAATTGAATGAAGATTTTGAATCTGGGCTTCTTTTGTTTTAATTTTGATAATAAAAAAGTATTTAGACAATTAGATTTGGATAGATTTTTTTGCACGATCAAAAGCATATGTATTTACCACTACATCTTCACATCCAAACAAGAACACAAAGCAAAAAAGTTGAAAATAAAGTTTGTATTGTCACACTACACCTGTAAATGAAAGTAAAACAGTTTAGAAGTCTATCAAGACGCTCACACTCTATGCAGACAGGTCAGTCCACGACCACGCCCCCCTCTCCCCACCACGCCCCCTTGCTGGACTTCAACCCTCTCTTTCACTGCTCCTCTTCCCCTACCTTTCCCTCTGCCCTGTGCCGCGCCGCGAGCAGGCCGCGCTCCCCTCTCACGCTGACTACCACGTCACTGACCACTGGCACGCAGTGCAGAGTACACACTAGGCGAGCTCGTTCGACGCTGGCAAACCAGTCAGCTGAACACACACTGAGGTCACACAGTACGACACAATAACTGACGAATACGGTTGGCAATTTCATCACTATCATCATCTCACCTTCATGGTCGAGTGAGTCGTTGAATAAAAGATTATTGTCTTTGTCAAAAATCATTAGCAGAGCCTGCTCAGCTGTGTAAATACGTTGATTTGGTCGCTGCGCTTGTCGAAGGTTGCGCCGCCATCTTTGCAAGCGAGACGAAGTGCTGGCTGGTCATCCAGTCAGTGATGAGAATAAATGGGCTTTCCCCTCACGTGTGGTCATTTACATATCATTTTAATACTACAGACATATAAGGCTTACTACGCACACTCTATTTAAGTCCGTTGATAGAAATAGTAACGAATGAAAATTCAAGAAAAATGCATGACGTCAGTGGACGGCCCATAGGCACTGGGAAAGCATTTTTAATGCGGCGTCAGCTGACGGCTTAAAGGCACTCTACGGGTTAAGTATTTCTTATAATTTATATTAGTGGGGGAAGGTAACATTAAACTATAAATAATTTGTGCTTTCCTTTTCAGTGCGAGCCAACATTTCCCCGGGCCAAACCTGCGTCCGACGATAGACCTTTCACAGAGGTACAGGCTTCATGTGTACTCAAAATTAACCAAAGAAAAACACCAACATATTTTTGTAGTGTTTCACTGCATTTTGGAACTGTAAAATCACCCAAACACCAGAATTCAGCTCTTTATTTAAAGTTCTGAAACAGGTCAAAACATGAAATATAACTGTGTTGTTCCCATAGTTGAACATAACTCGCTCATAACTGCAAATGATTGCTGATCACGGCATTAACTCACCTAGCACAAATGTAGACTCAGCACACAAAGCAAGCAAGGAAACATGCATGGTTATCTCACCACGGGAACAAGAATTATCTCTCTTTTTTTGTTGTTGATGGTTGCTGCTCCATGTCTGATTTAAGATTTCTTTGCAGTCTGAAACAGAGTGGATTCATGTCGCATTGTTTGTGGGGGAGGGTATGGAGGACTGGGTGAGGGGCAAGTGGATAACGGTGCTGATTCCAGGCGATGTTTTTTTGTTTTAGCGCATTTCACATTGTGGTATGACACCATTAGCTTGGATTATTATTTGTTAGGATACTGACTAGTCACTTGAATTGTCAGTTCATGTAGTGTTGTTCCTGGGGGACGGTGTGAAGGGTGGGGTGAGGGCAAGTGAATGATCATAATCCATTCTCAAGCAATGTTCCCTTTTTCTTTAAAGATTTTTTTTTTTTCGCGTTTTGCTTTTTCCTCATTACAATATGGTATGACACCATTAGGTGGGATTATTATTTGCTAGGGTACTCACTGCTCACTTAAATATTTGTGGAAGTAGATCAAATGGGAAAAGCTTTTTTTTTTCAATTTTTGTGTTCACTCCCATTTTTTCACCCAGAAAAGCATTGTTTATCATACACCGGAAAACTTGGTGTACATAAACCTACTGTGGAAAGTGCATACTATGTGAAGCACTGTGTGAACCATAATGAAAAGGTGGCCTTCTCAAGAGAATTTTTTTTTGTTTGTTTATTCTTTAGTGCTTGCATCCATTTGTTCAAAAGTCCAAGAGGCTAATGTAACTCTAATTTGATTGTGAGAGTGATGAGATGTGTAGAAAGTGTGTGTATGAGTGTGTGTATCTGTATAGGCAGGTATGTGTGTATGTGTGTTCAGTACTCTGTGTGTGTGTGTGTTTGTGTGTGTGTGCACTTGTACCATTGTGGTTTTCATGGTGATACAAAAACATGCAAAACACTTAAACTAAACATTGAAAAAGAATATACCAAATTTGTGTTTCGACAGTAATCTGAACTGACAGTATGATCACCAGTGCTTTTTACTGTGCATCTGTCGTGGTGTGAGTCATGGACATGCATGTCTTGTTGGGACATGTTTCAACAGGCGCTGCTCAAGCGTAACGTCGACCTGACCCCCTCCTCCCAGGAGCAGGCGTCGGTGCTGGCCCTGGTCAGCAAGATCCAGACCATCCTGGACAACCTGGTGGTCACCCCAGGAGCTTTCGAGGCCGCGGTGAGTGCTCGGGCTGCTTGTTGAACTGAATCAAGTCGAGGTGGGGGAGGGGGGGGGCGGGGGGGGCTGTAATTCTCCCTCAAGTCGCACAGTATTTGCTGAGCTGAAATGAAGACAACGAAAGAAACGAACATATGCATAGATAAAAGATTAACTCTTTCATTCCTACTTTTCTACAAACCATTACTTCCTCTTGTTCCTAGATTCTTATAATACGAGTATTCCCTTCATTCCTGGATTTATAGAGAAAAACAAAGAAGTGTAAAGTAAGAACTGTCACGTATGCAGTAGCAAACCGGCCAGAATAAGCGGCGACCACTTTCCCACTCTGTAGAGGCCGTCTGGCATCCATTCCATTCATAAACACTGCCGCGCGAGCGACCCGGTCGTGACGTGTACCAATGACGCGACTCCCGCGAAGTTCAAAGCGCTTACCGCGAGAACCGATTTTCCGGGCTGCAGGAAGGAAAAGAGGGATTTTGTGCTGCCCGGTTTTCCGGGCTGCAGGAAGGAAGGGTAAGATTTCTGCAAACCGGAAAACTGGGTTGCAGGGATGAAAGAGTTAAAAAAAAAAAAAATGTTAAGATGAAGTTAATCTTAGGTGTGTTTTGTTTTTGTTTTGATGTAGACTTTCTGGCCCGTTTGCCAGTCTTTGTTCTGAAAAAGACATTGACATTCTTTTCTTGCTCCAGTTTTGAACTTTCTGTATTGCTGAACGAAAGAGGTGCAAAATTGATAGATCATACTCTGGTCTTTATTCTGGAAACTCCTTTATTTTGCTTTCCTGTCACGGTTTATGACATGCCAGCTTATTCACTGTAATCATGTGACTCGGTTGTGAAAATTGTATACTCTGTCCGAAGTGGACGCTCATTGTCTATTATGCCATGTGTATTTGCCTATATGGCTTTTTTGCAAATTTTTTGCAGGGGGGGCAGGGGTGGGTGGGCAGGGTAGTGGGTATGGGGAATGGGGGAGGTACCATGATGACAGCCCTGACAGGGCCCCTACGTGGCATGGTGGGCCAAACTGACAGGGGTGGACGGTGGGTTGCAGCAAATCGAGGAGGTGCGGCAGGTGGGGTCGTTCAAGAAGAGCACCATGATGACGGGGCACAACGTGGCCGACATCGTTGTTCTGCTGAAGACCCTCCCCACAAGTGAGTTCCCTGCGCTGGTTGGTTGTTTATGTGTTTTCCAAGTGTTTATATGGAAACCGTATGCAATGGGTTAAAGAAGCCAAAAAGGTCCACGCAGCAAAATTTGGTCGGCAGTAATGAGCATGACGTGTTGTGTGGCGGGGGGGGGGGGGGGGGGGGGGGGGGGGACTCTCTTTTCTTGTAAGGGTTTTTATTGTTTCTTTGTTTTTTTGTTTGTTTGTTGTTGTTGTTGTTGTTTTTTTTGGGGGGGGGGGTATCTATAGCTTGTTTTATTTTTGTTGTTCTGACAGCGGCTGATTCCTTGCCACTTATTCCAGCTGCCCATACACAGCCACATCAGAGTTGGTCCTGTTGTGGCCAGAGTACTGGTGTAGTCATTTTCAAACAATGTATTCACGTATGAAGATGTATGTATAATTCGCTTTCATTTTATTTGGAAAGCATGCTTGGAAATGGAACCATCATCGTCATTTCACTTCAAACAAAGGACTTTTAGTGATTAATGACGTCGGCATTGAGGTGGCTTTGATGAGCTAAGTCGCCTCAGTGCAGATGAGTGACCACAGTTGTCATTCACAAATATCAGCAACGCACAAACGCACGCATCAAACCTCATTCATAGCTAGACTTTAGTGGAAAGACGGTATGATTGCAGTTGAGCGAAAGGACTGACACAGGAGAAGGGAATGGTCAAAACAATGCCCTATTGGTTTCACAGACTACAAAATCAGTTAAGGGGAACATTTTGCTCAAAATGACGTGTTCCTTTAAAGGTTTAAGCAGGGTGTGAACATGATGGAGTTCATTGGTTTTAGGGCAGCACTCCCTTCAGCGACTGTGATCAGATGTGAGACCTAAACTGCAGAAAGAGGCAGCAGTCCTACTGGCACTGGTCCCAGTGAGCAAGGAACAAAGTGTTTATGTATGAAATTATGAACAGAATTGTTCGTCTGTGTATATGTGTGTGTGTGTGTGTGTGTGTGTGTATGTGTCTGTGTGTGTGTGTGTATGTGTGTGTGTGTGTGTGTGGTGTGTGTGTGTGTGTATATGTGTGTGTGTGTGTGTATGTGTGTGTGTGTGTGTGTATATGTGTGTGTGTATGTGTGTGTGTGTGTGTGTGTGTGTGTGTGTGTGTGTGTGTGTGTGTGTAGCATTAGGAGCAAAATGACCCTAATTTGACAAGTGAGAAGGAATATCAAATTTGTTAGCGGTTAACGTTGCAGAGGAAGCTGTTTCGGCGCTTGGTTGCAAAGTGCAGGAGGAACTCAAAGTGATGGAACCAGTGGAAGGTAAGGGCATTCTTTTTATCCCCTGATCTTCAGCGCTTCCTCAGTGGTACGTCCGACTGAGGTGTCGATCCTGAATGTTTTTGTCATGATTTTCCATTGGATAGATGTTAGTACAGATGTACTGTCGCTCACTTTATTTTCTGGCGAAGACACCTGCACAAATGTCAGCCAAGTTGAGGCAGATATAGCTGACAACTTGCAGGACTTACTGATACCACTGATTAGCCAAAGCTTTAGAAATGCACTCATCTACCTGTCATCTGCGTTGTTGTGATCAGTAGTAACTTGTGAGAAGGCAAGTATCTGGAAGTTAGCCTTTAATTTTTTCACTCTGTGAAAAGAAACTTGCTCATACTGAAGCCCCCATCAACTCCTAAGCAGTACATGAACAGAAGTTTTTTCTTGTTTCTTCTCATCAATACGTGTACCTTCAGCCATGGAAAGCCAGTGCCACATTCATCAGTTGCTCTTGGAGCTCAGGTTGTTGTTAAGATGACAGCTTCATTCATTGATTTATTCAGATTTTTACCTGTCAGTCCTGATGGTAACGCCATCGTTGCATAATTTCACTATCCATTCTGTGTTTCTGATTTCGTCTGTTCATAGATGGGATTTGTTTTTCTGACATGCATACATAAAGAGAAACTTTCTTCTTTTAACCCTCTTCTGTATGCACTTACCTGCACTTACTTACACCGAAAACCTACGGCAAGAGAAGTAACTCCGTAATTTGATTATGGTTACCCGATTTAAAAATTAATTTAAAATAGAGGAAAGAAAATAATGAAATGAAAATAATTTCAAAAATTCCTACGAATATATATGTAGCTATATCTAAGTTTGAAGAATGTCACATGAGCCATTTACTCAGGAAAAAAAATCTTCTTCAGAACTTTCTTCTGAATCATTGTTCATCATATCTGGAACCTCATCCCAGTCGAAATCTAGGTCATTGTAAGCTTCATTACCCAGCACTTTCACTAAGTCTTATGCCGTACATCCTACAAATCACAGTATCTTCATCACTAAATCCCATCATAGAGCGGCAGAAATCAAGGCTAGCCATGGTGAAAAACAGCATTTCGACCACGAAACTTTAAAAATTCATAACTCGAGAACTACGGCACGTATCGAGTCACGTTTTTTTTGCAAACAGAAGTGAATCGCTAAAGGAAAAACAAAGTCACATTCTCGTGAGACTTCCTTTTCAATGAGAAACGTGGCAGTGCCCATTGTTGCCACGTGTTTTACCGGGCGCTGGCAGGTGCTCAGCCTTTTGGCGGTGTCATGTCCGGTCGGGCGCTAGTGGGCATGCTTGTCAAGAGAGTTAATAGCTGTTTTAAGTACTCATTTTGTTGTCGTTGAAGGAACTCATTTTGGGGCTTAGGATGCGTTGAAGGCTTTCAAAGCTAGAATATTTTGTCTTTAATTTTCTTTTAAATGGTCTCCCCTTTGTCTACGTCTGTATTTTATTCACTCACACCTACATCCTTTTGTGTTGTTAGTCTTAGCCGATTTTTCTTCTCAGATCTACAACACAAATTCTATTTTCACTCTATCTGTGTACATTACATACACCAGTCTGCATTGCAGACAGATGCTAGGTCATTTTTGTTTTATGCTCTGACCTGCCACACTGATGCTCATTGGTGCGTTGCGGCAGTGCTGACCATGCTGACCAATGACTCGGGCTTTGAGATCAGCTCTGCCGAAGCCAGCGTGAAGTGCCTTATTACCACAATTCCCCCCAACCTCAAGAAACTGGACCCTGAGCTCCACTGTGAGTACAACGCGCGGATGATTCAGAATGTGTGTATGTGTGTGTGTGTGTGTGTGTGTGTGCGCGTGTGCATTTCTTTCTTTCTTTTTGTCACTGAAAGGGGACCGGAAGAACGGATTTATGAGGCAAGGGTAGAGAAGGTTGAGAGCAAGTGTATAGACTGATTATCATGGATTATGGGTTGTCTCTATGAAACATTTTTCTATTTGTTCTGCGGAATATCTCCTCAAGGACCGCCATGAAGGTTGTTCTCGATTGGACAAACTGTTGGGTAACGAACGAAGATAATCTAGTAACACTATCATGATGATGAGGTAACAAACGAAGATAATCTAGTAACACTATCATGACGATGAGGTAACAAACGAAGATAATCTAGTAACACTATCATGACGATGTTTGGTCTTTGATCTTTCCATTCACAACTCAAGATTGTAGAGTTGTGCATAAGTGACAATTCAAGATTCACAGGGGGGAAATAGGATTATTTAATATGCTCTAGAAACTCTTAGATTTGTGCTAGGGGAAGTAACCATGTGGGAGCTTTCCTGTGAAGGAAATGAATTTGCTGTCGTTTGTCTTCTATAATTTGCACTCTCAGTTCGTAAGTGAACATTTCATGCGTTACATATGTGATAATCAAATTCGCAGTACTTTGGAAATATGTGCATGAAAATGTAGACAAAGAGATTCCCTGTTCAAAGCTGTTCCAAGCTCCGCTACCCTCATGTTTTATTTCAGTCGAACAGTGCTTTGCTGATATGGGATATATTCCCGCAGATCAAAAAACCCCCAGTGATTTGTACAAGGAAAATAGCATATCGTCAAGTTCCATTTAGAAAGAACCAAGGGAATGCCATATGTATACAATGTAGTTGACCAGTTGAAGTGTGCTTTTAAAAAAAAAAAGGGAAAAAAGCACACACAAAAAGAAAAAAAGGAAAGAAAAAGAAAGGTAAAAGAATTTTTTTTTTGGGGGGGGGGGGTGTTCATATTAACCGTAATTAGGTTACCTGTATGTTCTGTGTTTGTTTCCATGCTCTTTGTGACCATGTCCAATATCAGAAAGGTGCGCCAGTGTTAGATGTTCCTTTGTGTGTGAACGTTTCTTTTGCTGTTCCTGATGTGAATATGTGTGGAGTCTGGGTATAAGAACAGGCTTGGGACTTCCCTTTTTTTTTCTCTTTTTTTTTCATGTTTTTTTTAATTTCTTTGCTTCATCTGTGTGCCTGTCGTTCGTATTTGAAGCCAAATCAGTTGTTGCTGTTTGGGGTTACATGGTTTTAATTGTTTCACTGTAGGAGAAGGCTAAGAAGTTCCTCTTCATTGGCATGGAGTGGGTGGGGGGGGGGGGGGGGTAAAAGGACAAGAAGAAAAGTGCAAAGTTGAAAAAAAAACATATTAGGAAGAAAAAGCCCAGTGCTTTGAAGTGCTGATAAAAGTGTAGAGAGAGAAGTGGGTTATATGAAATGGGTTTGAAACCCAGCATAGGATTTTTTAAATTAGAAATTTTATCACTGGCTCAGTGCACCGTATAAACTGTATTAAAGTTGGCGCATGTTTTCTCAAGGAAGACTGCTTTTCATGTGCACACATTTTTTTTTCCATTGATATTTATGGCAGGTGAAGTGTCGTGTGTGTGTGTAGGTAACTTGTAGTGAAGAATTGGTCTGTCTGCATGCCTATGTGATTGTCTGCCTGTCTGTTCTTCTGTCAGTCTGACCTTCTGATTTGTTTGTCTGGCATTTCTTAGTTCTGTGAATTTGTTCATGATGATAATTTGCATTTGACAGTAGTTTACTCTATGATTTGATTTGCATGTAAACTGTATACAAGTTTAAAGGTTTTTTTGTTTTTTTTAACATTACTGGAGGGAACTGGGGGGGGGGGGGAATAATGTACCAGTTGTTGTGGTGTTGTGGTTAGCTCTGTACGCTAGGAGGTTGTGAGTTTGATTCCCACCAGATGCTTTAATGTGAGGGATTTATTCAGCCCCGACTGGCTTCCATCCAGACTTGAGTTTGATATGGACTGAACTTTGAACCACACAAATAAATATCATCCACTTGCTGGATGCAGTTCACAGTGTGTTAATCATGTCTCCTGACCCACTCTGCAGACAACTGTGTCTGTTGCCCAAGGTTTGGGCGATATATATCAGGAAAGGAAGCAGAGGGTACAGCCCCTGTCGTTCAGCCTCAGATCAGAAAGAATGTAAGTTCATAGCATCGTCATCGTTGTACATCCTCAACTCCATCCTCATAGAACACGTCACAAATTCTGCGGCCCTTCATGCCTTGCTGTGACGGTGACCTCATGTTTGATTTCTCTCCCTTGGTGAGCTTGTGTCATAACTCGTCAGTACCGGCAGGTTCATGAGGACAGTCTTTGGGTGGACCAGAGGGCGCCCCTCGCGAGAGTGACACTCGCCCAGCCATGCTCTGTGACTGAGCAGTTATTGTTCTTGGTAGAGTTATTCTTAGCAGGCGGTGTCCTGCTGACGCTAGGTCAGAGCAGGTTCCTCTGGACACCGCTGCAGTGACAGAGCAGTGGTGGGGGGATCTCCACGGGGGGTGGGTTGCCTCACATCTGCTTGGTATTGATTGCTCCTTGTGGACTGCCAGTGCCGGGGCTGTGGCAGGGCAAAACTGGGCGCGGCTGTGTGAAGAGGGCTAGAATGAGTGGTATAGAAGTAACGCCAGGGGAGAGGAGAAAGGAGGTCGTGGAACAAGGTATTTAATACAGAAAAAGAAAAAGAAAAGAAGAAGAAGGGAGAGAAAGAAAAGGACGAGAGAATTGCAGATAGAGCAGAATAATAGGTAATTGAGGCAGGAAAAAGAAGGGGGGTGGGGGGGAGGAGGGCGAAAGAATTGCAGATAAAACAGAATAATCAGTAGCTGAGACCAATTGGAGACACCATCAGAATCCGAAAGTGGAAGTGGATCGGACACATCCTACGCCGAGGCCTGGACAACACCACACGGTAGGCACTGGACTGGAACCCTCAAGGAAAGAGAAAGCGAGGCCGCCCAGTGACAACTTGGCGTAGGACGCTGGACAGTGAGCTGAGTACCATCAAGCTGTCCTGGAGTGAGGCAAAGCAGGCAGCCCAAGACCTCACACGTTTGAAATCTGCAGTGAAGGCCCTATGCTCCCGTTGGAGCAAAGAGGATTAAGTCAGTAAGTCAGAGACTGAAAAAAGGCAGATAAAGGAAGGATGAGAGAATTGCAGATAAAACAGATTAATACATAATTAAGACCAAAAAAAAAGAAGAAAAAGAAAAATAAGGGAAGGGGTTGAAAAAAAAAGGATGAAAGAATAGCAGATAGAACAGAACAATGTTGCGTTGTATGAGTTGCCATAGGAGAGTTTGGCAAGTGAACAGGCTTGTATTGCTTGCAAAACGCTAAGAGATGCAGGGGAAATAACTGATTTCAGTGGATGGCAAGATCATGCAGAGCCACCTGGCGGCCATTCGTCATGCCCGCTGGTTTGAGGAGAACGCGCAGCACTCCAGGTACTTTTTCGGTGTGATTGTTGTCATGGTCTTTATGATGATTGTTGTCATGGTCTTTATGATGATTGTTGTCATGGTCTTTATGATGACAGTGATAATGGTCTCCTTGATAGCAGCTATGGTGATTTTCAGCGACAGTGATAGAAGTTGAGTTTTGTAAGTGATGTTAAAAGTTGAGTCCTTTCAGTTTTGTGTTCGATTATTATTAGGATTGCTCAGGGATTACTACTGTCCTCTTTTTTTTTTTGAGGGGGGGGGGGGGGGGGGATTTATTATTTATTTTTTTTTTTTTAATAATTTTTTTTTTTAGTTTATTGCAGATTTTAAATGATTAAAAAAAAATCTGCTTTTTCCTCCAGAAAGAAAGAGGGGAAAAAGGAACAAACAGAAACTTGGGCAAACTTGTTCCGGAACAGCTACATTTTTGTTTCTTCGGATCAGATGAAAAGAAGAGGAAGAATACCTTTACAATGTTCAGGAAAGTTCCTCAATTGCTACAACAGGTTACAAAATCAGATTGTATGCAAAAAAGTAATATAGAAAACAGTTAAGTAATATAGAAAAAAACAAACATGCCCTGTCTTCTAAATCAACGCCACCATCTTCTTCATTTATTTTTGTTGATAGGTTTGTTACTCAGTCCTGTTTATCTTCACAGTTTCACAGTAATTTTCTCAGATCCGTATTGTTCATTCCAGTGTTCGGCTTAAAGATGATAAATTCTGGTGAAAATAGGAGGGAAGAAGAAAAAAGAAATGAAGAGGGAAAGAGAAAGCTGGTGACGTTGCACAGCTGTGACTGGGTCATTGTCGAAGGTTCTGGTCAGGTAGTCCATACATACAGTGTGACAAAAGCGTGGTCTTGTTGTAAAATTTACTGTCTTTCATAAAATGTGTTAGCTTTAGGGCTCTGATTTTCTATCATATCTGTGTCTTTCTCAAGCATGTTGGTGAAAGCGTGATGCCGTAAAAATGTGTCTCCAGCATCAAGGTGCTCATACGTCTTCTGAAGGACTTGAGGAACCGCTTCGAAGGTCTGCAGCCTCTGACGCCCTGGATCATCGAGCTGCTGGTGAGCTGGCTGTGCTGAGGTTGTTGTGTGATCATTGGAGAAGTTGCCATGTTCTTCTTCATGCTGTCTGTCTGTTCTTTTGTATTGTTTTGTTTTGTTTGTTTGTTTTTCCTTGTATGCCTGCCTGAACTAGGGACAGCTCTACTCACATTTGGATATGAACACCGTAATACCAAGAATATGTAGAAATGTATGATGGGAAATAACTCTCTGTGGAGTATTCCTGTATGTTTGCCATTCATTTGATCGCGTCTGCCAAAACTTCGTACTTTAATTCATTTTTTGTGCTTCCCAGAGTTTTGAAACCCGCTTAGGGTTTTTCATGATGCGGACGTTTTTTAAGCCACAAGTTTCTGTTCATGGTGTGATGACCTCTACCTCCCAGTGAGTGTACCCTGAAGAAAGCTGCTGGCAGGTGCTTGGCTGCTTAGAGTTGGACTGCGGCACAGTCAAAGTCACACTGCTGGCACAAAGGGGCTGCCAGCATTTTCAAACGAGACACAGCACACTTAATGCACAGGCAAAATGATGTTTCTTTACAGTGTTTCATGGTGGTTCATTCTGCAGTATCAAAGCTGATGTTCATGATGGGGTACTGAATAGATTGTCATACGCATGCAGGAATGCTGCTATTTTGGGGATTTTGAGTCCATGCTTGGTTTGCAAGTTGTGCTCTTTACCAAGTGTGAGAGGTAGAGAAAGGAGAGATGTTAGGTAAAAGACATGCAGGCTTTTGATATGATTAATGTTTCAACAATTGCGTTATCGGGGCTGAAGTTTAGATCAGTAAAGAGTGTAAGTAGCACGGACATTTTCTTTGGTCTTTCTCAGTTTTCATTTGCAACCGATTAATTTATCAATGAAAAAAAAAGAGGAAAATTTCCAGAGGATTTCAGAGTATGTTATGTATTATGTGCTGATATACAAGCTCTTCTCAATTTTCTTTAGCAACTGATTAATTTAGGAGGAGAAAAAAAAAGAAAAAGGACTTTTCCAGATGATTTCAGAGTTAGTTTTGTATTATGTTCTGATATTGAAAAGCTGTGTGACTGGGGGAGTGGTGGTCTCTTATTGTGTACACGACTGTGGGCAGTCTCACTTCTCCGTGGTCAACCATCCGTCCAGACAGCCTATGCCCATCAACGCTGCCTTCAGGTCAGTGAAGATTCTATACTACTGCTACCACTACTACTACTACTACTACTAATGTATGGATTATATATGGTGCAATTCTTGGGATCAACTCATTGCGCTCAACACACACTCAAACACTCGCACTGACATGTGTTCCTATACACACACACACACACACACACACACACACACACACACCTACCAACGCAGGCGCACTTATCAAGTTCATCGGTTCAAGCGTAAACGATACAGTTATGCATGCAGTACATAAAAAGTCAGGTCAGAATAATAGACACAGCATTTAGATGTCATGGTTGAAGAAGGCTTTCCTAAAGAAGTATGTTTTTTCACTCGGACTTGAATTTAGATAATGTGGGCAGGTCAGGTAAGCTGTCAGGAAGAGAATTCCAAAGAGTGGGCGCACTAAAGCTACTACTACTACTACTACAACTACTACTACTATGACTACTGCTACTACTATTACTACTGCTACTGCTACGATTATTAGTACTACTGCAGCTGTGCTGCTGCTGCTACTTTGGCTACTACTACTTTGACCTTTACTACTACAGCAACAACTACTAGTACTATTACTGCTACTACTTTGACTTCTACTATTACAGCAACAACTACTAGTACTACTACTGCTACTACTACTACTTTGACTTTCACTGCTACAGCAACAGCTACTAGTACTACTACTGCTACTACTACTTTGACTTTTACTACTACAGCAACAACTAGTACTACTACTACTATTGCTACTACTACTACTACTACTACTTTGACTTTTACTACTACAGCAACAACTACTAGTACTACTACTACTACTACTACATTGACTTTTACTATTACAGCAACAACTACTAGTACTACTACTGCTACTACTACTACTTTGACTTTTACTACTACAGCAACAACTACTAGTACTACTACTGCTACTACTTTGACTTTACTACTACAGCAACAACTACTAGTACTACTACTGCTACTACTTTGACATTTACTACTACGACAACAACAACTACTACTACTACTACTACTCTTACTACCACCATTACTACTGCTATCACTACCACTACTACTACTACTACCACCACTACCATTACTTCTATCACCACTACAGCAACTACTACTACTACTACTACGAATATCACCACCACTACCGCTACTACTACTACCATTGCCATTACTACTATCACCACTACCACTACTGCTACTACCACAAGTACTGCTACCACTACTACTTGCCACCACCGCTACTACTGCTACAACTAGCACTACCACTACTGCTACTTCTACCACTCCTACTATAATCATGATAATGATTATTTATGGCGCTTATTTATGGCGCTTGTTTATGGTGCTTAATCTTAAATCATAAGCCCTAAGCGCTTACAAATACAGAAAAAGTTCAAGAAAACATAAATGAAACCAATAAGAAGATGAATATTACAACAAATACCATGCACCTACAAACAAGGGTGCATATTGACACAGACCCTTGCACGCACACACACACACACACATACACATATATACACACACACATACACATATATACACACACACATATACTCTGGAAATTCTGTGTTAGTCATTTTCCATTTTCTGTTACTCTGTTAGGAAATTCTGAGTTAGTCATTTTCCATTTTCTGTTACTCTGTTAGGAAATCCTAGGTTTGTAATTTTCCATTTTCCTGTTACTCTGGAAACTCGAAGGTGGTAATTTTCCATTTTCTTTTACTCTGTATGGAATTTCTATGACAGTAATTTTCCATGTTCTGTTAATGTTTGGAAATTCTGTGTTGGTAGTTTTCTGTTTTCTGTTACACTGTTTGGAAATTCTGTGTTTGTAATTTTCCATTTTCTGTTACACTGTTTGGAAATTCTATGTTAGTAATTTTCCATTTTCTGTTACACTGTTTGGAAGTTCTATGTTAGTAATTTTCCATTTTCTGTTACACTGTTTGGAAATTCTGTGTTTGTAATTTTCCATTTTCTGTTACACTGTTTGGAAATTCTATGTTAGTAATTTTCCATTTTCTGTTACACTGTTTGGAAGTTCTATGTTAGTAATTTTCCATTTTCTGTTACACTGTTTGGAAATTCTGTGTTAGTAATTTTCCATTTTCTGTTACTCTTGAAATTCTCTGATAGTAATTTTCCATTTTCTGTGAGTCTGTTTGGAAATTCTATGATAGTAATTTTCTGTGTTCTGTTATTGTTTAGAAATTCTATGTTAGTAATTTTCCATTTTCTGTTACTCAGTTTGGAAGTTCTGTGATAGTAATTTTCTGTTACTCTGTTTGGAAATTCTGTGTTAGTAATTTTCCATTTTCTGTTACTGTTTGGAAGTTCTGTGTTAGTAATTTTCCATTTTTTGTTACTGTTTGGAAGTTCTATGTTAGTAATTTTCCATTTTCTGTTACTGTTTGGAAGTTGTGTGTTAGTAATTTTCCATTTTTTGTTACTGTTTGGAAGTTCTATGTTAGTAATTTTCCATTTTCTGTTACTGTTTGGAAGTTCTGTGTTAGTAATTTTCCATTTTTTGTTACTGTTTGGAAGTTGTGTGTTAGTAATTTTCCATTTTTTTGTTACTCTGACCAAAGACAGTATGCCCTATGGAAAGACGGTTCACTCGCTGAGCGTTTACTCTGTCGGCAGTATTAGCCAAAGTGAACCTGGCTGTGCGCTGTGTCGCGGGCCGGCGGTGCCTGCCTCTCCCACTTGCCCCGTGAATAACAAAGCTGACTGGGAGACCAGGAAGTGGCAGAACAGAACGTTTTACAAGTTTTGTGTTCTCTGGCTGTCTCATATACTTACACACACACACACACACACACACACACACACACACACACACACACACACACACATATATATATATGTGTGTGTGTGTGTGTATAGATAGATGGAGATATAGACAGATAGATACATCTCCCAAACAAAAGAACAAGAACAAGCGGTTGTGGTTATAGTTGAAATTTTCGTCTTTATTTGCCTGCATCAGCAGTTGACTTCCTCCCTGAGTGCCAGCAGGTATGGTAGTGAGGGAAGAGACACATACATGTACATGCATACGCACATACATACATATATGTGTGTATGTATGTTTGTGTGTGTGTGTGTGGACTTTATCGTCATCATATTTCTTCCTTTTTTTTTTGTTTTCATCACTGTCGTGTATTTCACACAGAGAGAATGCAGGGAGGGGGTCTCTTCTCCTATCTTCGTTTGGTATTGTTTTGCATTCTTTACATGGGATATTTTGTCTGTAAGAAGTATATAAAAAAACAACATTTTAAAAGAACTGATAAATGGCAAGACCAAATGCACAAAATGCTACTGTCACAGCTCCCCAAATTTCATTACCGTATACAGTATTTGGTACATTGAAAAGCGTTCGTACTGCACTCCACGTCAGTTGACAGTTTTTGCTGATGTGGTTCATGAACTGATTGACTTCAAAATGCTCAGAACAAATACAGCAGTTTGCATGAAGGTACGCAGCTGGTTTGCCCACCAAGATCTTCACGCCTACAGTTCTGAACCCATTTCTTGCATCTGTGAAAAACAAAAAAAAAAGAATGGTGAAACTTCGTTCTATATAGAAACCGTTTTTAACGCCAGTCTGCAGACGTTCTCTCAGTGTGTGTGTATGTGCGGCCGTGTGAGCACATGGTCACTTACTTACGCACATGCGTATCATCTTCATACAAGTGTGTGTGTGTGTGTGTGCGTGTGTGTGTGCGTGCGCATGTGTGTGCATGTGTGTGTATGTGTGTGCGCCTGTATGTGTATGTATGTGGGCGCTAGTAGTATCCTATGCATTTTTACTCTCTCTCTCTCTGTCTCTCTCTCATACACACACACATGCATACATACACACATGCGCGCGTGCATGTACGCTCTCGCTCTCTCTCTCTCTTTCTCTGCTCCTGCATGACAACAACACAGGAGCAATTTCCTCGCTCACGCAGCTGAGCTGACTCTCTCTTTCTCCCTCTCTCTCTCTCTCTCCCTCCCTCCCTCTCTCTCTCTCTCTCTCTCTCTCTCTCTCTCTCCCTCTCCCCCTCTCTCTCTCCCTCTCTCTCTCTTAAAACAACGAATTTAGGAAATGTAGCACAGAAAATGAACTCACCTTTCTTCGTCTTTTGGGAAAGAAAACAACCGGAACCCCTTTTCCCGAGAATTGTGACAGTTCGGTGTGGTGCAACAAGTGCCCCCTGCCTTACTCGCCATGCTGGAAACGCTTGGAAAGCTAGGCGGTGAGGGTGGGACTGGCAGGATGGAATGCGTCAGCTGCCTGGCTTCACTTTCCCGCGGAGTGAACCGTCTTTCCGTAGGGAGTACTGTCTTTGCTCTGACGTGTTTGTTTTTTCTTCCTTTAGACTCGTTCACAGAATTTCTGCTTTAGCAGCCCATTCACCTGTCTTTGGCCTCGACAGCCTTTATATTCTTTTCTTTTTTTTTGCTTTCTTTTTTTCTTTTTTGTTTTTAGTAACAGTTAGAACATACCTGCTTTTTTTCTGTTGTCGTCTGGTAACTAGTCAGTGGTCCTGTAAAGGCTCTCCACACTCAACTCAGCCTGTCCTTTCTGTAGTGTTTGATTATCCAAAGGGGGTGCCGGAATAGCTTAGTTGGTAGAGCGCTGGACTCATGATCCTGGGGTTGCGAGTTCGAATTTTGGTACAGGGGGATTTTTCCCTCGGAGTTAACATTGGTTCTGACTCCATTCCCCATACAGTCCTTCGAATGAGACTATAAACAGAGGTTCCGTGTGTGAATGCACGCACAACATCTTGCATACACGTAAAATCCCATCACCAACTTTCGGAAGAGGAGGCCAGTTTGGCCGTTGCACATAGCATGCATCTTCCCCGAAGATGGAGTATGGCTGCCTTAATGGCAGGGTAAAAATCGGTCATACACACAAAACTCCACTGCAGTATCCGCAGGAGTATCAGCCTGCATATGCAGAAAGAAAGAAAGAAAGAAATTACCCAAAGGGACCATTTTTTCACCTATTTTTGTTGCACCTTTATTTTTTGGTTAATTAAGAAATTTTTGTTATTTGAGGGTGAGTTGCACCATTGTATTTCTGGTTTATTAACTAATGTTTGTTATTTGAGGGTGAAATTAAAAAGCTGTTTATGCAGACTGGAGTGTGAAGACTCACTCTCATGTTTTATGGGTGGAAGGTAAGGGTGGAAGATTGTAGTAATATTTTTTTTAACATGATTTTAAAAAAAAGTAAGTGTTGTGGTCGGGGGGGGTTTCTGTGGTGTACAGACGATCTCTTCAGCTGCTTTCCGCTGGCTTGTTCCTGCCGGGGTCAGTGGGCATCGCTGACCCCTGCGAGCAGGGTACTGTTCGCGTCCACGTCGTCATGACGCTGGAGCAGCAGGTGAGGGCATGCCGCGTAACCCTGTGTGGACGTTTGTGTGGTGTGTGACGTAGTTCTCTTTTCATGCATCGTCAGGGATAACAGCTTTCCGCTTTTTCAGCATATTTGACCTGTTTTTGTTGTTCTTGTTTTTTGTTTTTTTTAAGATGAACATTTTTTTTAGAACAAAACATCTTTTTATAACATCATTTTTGAACACACATACATTTCAAACCAATTACATACATAGTAATAGATTAAAAAAAAAAAAAATCAAACATCCATGCACACACAAACAAAAGGGGGGTGGGAGGGGGAGGGACAGGAGCAGGGGATGGGGAGGGGCTCACTAACACACACTCCTGCAAAACATAAATCATAGACATACAAATATTCTACCATTTTCAAATACGTGCAGTTGGAGTAAAGCTTGATGAATGTGATAAGATTACAGGTAAAATATATATGGTCCATTTTGAACTTTTGAAGTTCAAATTGTTTGAGAATTGAATAGTACAAAGGCCACTTTTGTTAAAACTGTGTACTAGTCCCGTTTATGATTGTCGTGTGACAGATTTGAACTTTTTTGTTTTCGGTCTATGTTGTATTCAGGATCAGGTAACACTTGTGTTTCCATCTATGTTGTGTTCAGGATCAGGTAACACTTGTGTTTCCATCTGTGTTGTGTTCAGGATCAGGTAACACTTGTGTTTCTGTCTGTGTTGTGTTCAGGATCAGGTAACACTTGTGTTTCCATCTGTGTTGTGTTCAGGATCAGGTTACACTTGTGTTTCCATCTGTGTTGTGTTCAGGATCAGGTAATACCTGTGTTTCCATCTGTGTTGTGTTCATGATCAGGTAATACCTGTGTTTCCATCTGTGTTGTGTTCAGGATCAGGTAACACTTGTGTTTCCATCTGTGTTGTGTTCAGGATCAGGTAATACCTGTGTTTCTGTCTGTGTTGTGTTCAGGATCAGGTAACACTTGTGTTTCCGTCTGTGTTGTGTTCAGGATCAGGTAACACCTGTGTTTCCGTCTGTGTTGTGTTCAGGATCAGGTAACACTTGTGTTTCCATCTGTGTTGTGTTCAGGATCAGGTAACACTTGTGTTTCCGTCTGTGTTGTGTTCAGGATCAGGTAACACTTGTGTTTCCATCTGTGTTGTGTTCAGGATCAGGTAACACTTGTGTTTCTGTCTGTGTTGTGTTCAGGATCAGGTAACACTTGTGTTTCTGTCTGTGTTGTGTTCAGGATCAGGTAACACCTGTGTTTCCGTCTGTGTTGTGTTCAGGATCAGGTAACACTTGTGTTTCTGTCTGTGTTGTGTTCAGGATCAGGTAACACTTGTGTTTCCATCTGTGTTGTGTTCAGGATCAGGTAACACTTGTGTTTCCATCTGTGTTGTGTTCAGGATCAGGTAACACTTGTGTTTCCATCTGTGTTGTGTTCAGGATCAGGTTACACTTGTGTTTCCATCTGTGTTGTGTTCAGGATCAGGTAACACTTGTGTTTCCGTCTGCGTTGTGTTCAGGATCAGGTAACACTTGTGTTTCTGTCTGTGTTGTGTTCAGGATCAGGTAACACTTGTGTTTCCGTCTGCGTTGTGTTCAGGATCAGGTGTGTTACACGGCACAGACATTGTTGCGGGTGCTGAGTCACGGAGGGTTCAAACAGATCTTGGGTCTGGAAGGCAACGCCAGTGAGTAGGACTGTGTTTTTTTTTTATAATTTCTGTCTCTAATCATCATGTTGTGTCATGGGCGTCTGTGTATGCACTTTGTCGCGGTGATGGCAGAGTGAAAGCAGGCAGCAGATAGCATTGTTTTCCTTGACAGACTTACGGCAGTGCCAGTGAGTAGGACTGTGGTGTTTAGGGATGGGGGTGGGGGTGTCTGTCTCAAATAATCTGGTTATTTCATGGGTGTCTATGCATGCACGTTTTCGAGGTGATTGCAGAATGATAGCAGTTAGCATCGTTTTCCTGGATAGACTTAAGGCAATGTCAGAGAGTAGGACTGTGGGGTTTTGGGGGGTTGTTTTATGTCTCTAATGATCATGTTGTTTTATGGATATATGTGCATGCACTTTGTTGTATAGTTACAGAATGAAAGCAGATGGCTGTTAGCATTATTTTCCTCGATAGACTTTAGGCAATGCCGGAGAGGAGAGTGGTTTAGGGGTGTTTTTTTTTTTTTTTTTTAATTTCTTGATCTAATCATCATATCATGTTGTTTCATGGGTGTCTGTGCATGCACTTTGTTGTGGCGATTGCAGACAGCATTATTTTCCTTGACAGACAATGATAGGGCTAGCGAGAGGATCACCGAGTGGTCCACAGAGTTTGTTGGAATACAGGTAGGCGGTGTTCAACATCTGTATTTGTCTAACAAGACAACAACACACCTGTGTCACCGTGGTGTGTTTTCACAATGATTCCTCAACTTCGTTGCTTAGAAACTGAAAACCTGGGTTTGAATGTGTTCACATGTATAGACCGGAACTACATGGTAGGGTTGTATGTCCTTCTATCATTGTCATCTGTTGTTCACATGTGCATGCACAAGAAAACAAAGGTTTTTCGGTGGGTTGTTATTCAACTCATGGAAGAAGTAAAGAACGAAGGAGACGACTGTGCAAAGCTCTATGCAGATGGCAGCACTTTGCAACATCAGACTCCTCAAAAAGCGAGTCTCAGCACTCCACGTCAAGGCAGATAACCTCTCGTATGAGAAGTCAGGATAGGGTCACCCCTGACGATGGCACAGGACAGTGGTTAGCTGGTCATGGTTGAGCGATAGTTGATTGGAAACAGCAAGTAGGACAGAAGGGAAATGAAAAGGTGAACACTGTAGGGCAGAAGGGAAATGAAAAGGTGAACACTGTAGGGCAGAAGGGAAATGAAAAGGTGAACACTGTAGGGCAGAAGGGAAATGAAAAGGTGAACACTGTAGGGCAGAAGGGAAATGAAAAGGTGAACACTTTAGGTGGCTGTCCAATTGGAATCACTGTGTTTCATGCCAAAAACAAACTTTCAACTAACACTGCATTGCCTATATGGTGTACTTGTTTCTGATCTAGTTCTTAATACTTAGTTACTTTGTACCAGTTCTTACGCTACGCGATGCGCTCAACTGACAAATCTTGTCCAGTGACATTGGCCTCAGGAGCCAGTGAACAGCGCTACAGATCAACACGCGACTTGCCTCCCTTGAAAATCGAAACGCATGTAGGATTTGGGCAGGTGTGCATTATTAAACCCTTGACATGGTAACAGTTTCTTTTACAGGTTGGTCTGTTTTTAGGCTGCTGAGCCAACAGGATATGAGGTAAAGGACCGAAATGAACAAGCACCAGTAACTGGGCAGCTCGATCTCTGAAGATTATTTCTGTGAACCTCCAATTGGGTTCACAGTGCAACAGCTCAATCCTGACACCGTTTCATGGGTGTTTCATCTTGTGACATGCCTTGCAACAGAATGGTTTCATCGCTGTCAAGCAGTTGTGCAACTGTGGAAAATGTGTTTAAATGGAAATCGTCGATTCTGTGACATGGTGGGGTTTTTTTTGTTGTTGTTGTTGCAGGTATCGCCACAGAAATGAGTGTATGGGAGGGAGTGGTGGTGACGCCGTCAGACAAAGCCTTTGAGAAGGTGGAGAAGAAGGAGGAGGAGGAGGAGATGGAAGAGGATGGTGACGACAACTAAAAGGAGCGAGTGGACGCAGGGGAGGTAATCTTTGTGGTTAAAAGTGAACGCGTGTGTTTCGTCCCCTGAATAGACCCGTTCAGTCTAGTCTAGTCTATTTCTCGATCGTGCGCAGAATAAGACATATCTGGTGCTTTTGTCGTTTTGCTTTCCTAATCATTTCGTGACCAAACTGTACTATAAACAAGCAAGGTAACTTTTGCTCCTATGATGAAAAAAGTATACGCTCATAACTCCACATGAATGTTGCCAACGACACCAAATTGCCGTGCAGAAATGACAACATAAACAGAACAAACAAAAGGACATCCCCCTGCTCTGTGATCTCATTTCTGCCAAGCGATTCAGTATTGTAGGCAGCATTCGGTGGGAGTTGCGGGCGTGTATTTATTTCACTACAGGAGCAAGTTACTCTACTTCTTTATTGTTTACTCTTTAATGTTCACTGCCTCGTTCAAGATTTCCTTTACAAGTTCTCAGGAAAGCAGTATACAGAGCAATCTCTCACATGACTTGTTTTGTGTGCAATGGAGCACATTCTTTTTCATCAATGTGTGTTGTTTTTCATTGCTTGTTGACACGTTCTGACTTCAACTGTGTTGGTATCAAGCACTGTACAAGAAGAATCAGGACCGACTCAACAGTCTGAAAGGGAGGACAAAATTCTTGACCATGGTAGCAAACTATGTGTGAAGAAGGCCCACCACCAAAACAAAACAAAAATGAAATCAACTGTGGTCCCAGTCTTCTTATTTCAGTCTGTGACGCGCTTCACTTTGAGCAGAGTGTCCTCCAGCGGGTTTCCCCATAGCCTGATATCAGTAGCTCCCAATCACTGGGACCGCAGCAGGATGTGCTTGGTTGTGGCGATGACTGTGTACAGGAATCTGAATGAGCTATAAAACATGGAATGAGAAGGCGAGAAGAAAAAAGGCTGGGGTTGAGGGGAGGGGGCGCTGGATGGAAAATTCACACACCGTGATCCTTTTGATGGAGGCAGAGCCATGTTTATGTCAGGGATCCACGACGCTATCACTGTGCCACTGCTGCTGGTTATTATTGTCGTCATTGTCTTGCTTGTAAAAAGACTGAAAAAAAGACAACATCAGTGAAATGCTACAAAGTACTGATATATAACATTGGTATTTTCTATTTCTCCTCTGCTTTTTCCCTCGTGCTTCCATTGTCGATTCTGAAATGTGTGAACTATGGTGGGGGACATCTACAGAAGCAAGGGCAAAGCAGCAGCTGCCCGGTTTACTAGCTTCAGTCAGGGGAGGGAGGGGCGTGATGGGTAGGAAGGGGAGGGAAGAGGTGGGGATGGAGGAAGACTTTCCTCTTTTCTTCCCACGTTTCCTGTTACATTGCGTTGGTATCTTCTGTCGTTGGTTCGTACCTTCATTTTACTTACCTGTTTATCTGTTCTTTTACCTTTCTGCATGACCTAAGTCTATGTTCTCAATGTGAAGTTGTTGACACGTACATGCGCATGTTTCAGAAGCACAGGGAGGTCAGTCATGTCCGCCGGTCACTGCCATGTGGAGAGGTCACATACGCTGCCCGCAGTCCGCAAGTTTCTTCTCTCAAGACTTGTCGCTGGATGGTGGTAGATCCGTTCAGTTTTTATATTGGGATGGATTAAGTGCATCTGTGCATACACGCTTGCCACATCGCTACACAGAAATTACCCAGTGAATTCTCCACATCATCGACTAATACACACACACGAAAGAAAAACATGTGGAACTGTATACTCACAGTTCATGTGAAACTTGGTTTCATTTTCAGTTGTACATTCAGTTTGCATGTGAGTGTGTAAAGTTTTCCACTTTGTCATCGTCTAGCCACGACTCCTAACAAGACCAAACGCAAATCATCAGATGGCGAGTAATTTAGGCCAGCATTCTGTACAGAGAGACAAAAACACGGTGAAGAAATGGAGTTACTTCCCATGTGTACTGATTTTGGGGGAACGGGTGGGACTGGGGGGATACTCTGAGCTCAGATAAGAAATACTCGAACATCAAATTTGGGGGACATGGGTTTGGATTGGAATGAATGACACAAGTGGCTTTAACTCTTTATGTTGTGTTGTTTTTAGGGGTGCATTTTTTGTCGTTTTGTTTTAGTGCTTGTTTGGAGGTTGTGTTTTTTTGTTGTTGTTCAGATGATGAATGGTATGGTACCATTGTCGTAGAGTTCATTATTCCATTACTGAAACTTTTTAGTTTTTTTTCTTTTTTTTCAAAATAGTCATTGTCGGAGACCACAACTAGTTTTTCTGTCCATGTTGTTCTGAAGTTTTTATTGGAGGAGTTCATCCAGGTGAATATGTTGTTGCATGATTGGAAATAAACCAGGTGTATGCTGTGCATATCGAACACCGATTATGGGTGGGTTGTGGTGTGTGCCTTTGACCACGTCACACCTCATGGATGATCCAAAAGACAGGACACGTTATCTTTCAGTATGATGGTAGTGTTTGCTTTATCAATGACAGAAAAGGAAGGTTTTCCCCAAGTAAATAACTAAAACAGTATCATGCAGTCTGGCATTCTCACAAATAGAGCAGACTACTACTTGATGTGTAGGTAATGTTGGATAGAGATGGTGATCTGTGGTGTTGATAATGCCCCCCCCCCCCCCCATCCCCACCCACCTGGGGTGCTAGTTTGCATCCTTCTGAACATTCTTTGCTTGCATGGCTATTTTCTGTTTCCTGTCGCTCTTTCTCTCGGACTCCTCTTTTATTTTTTTTTTTTTTCAAAGTTTGTATCTTTCTACCTTCAAGCTTTTTTTTTTTTCTTCTCCTTGTGGGTCGTTCTCTGGTCTGTGTCTTGTTTGAGAAAGTCCTATACACTTTTCTCCACAGAAACAGGCAGCATGCACCAGATGTTTTGGTTGCGATCTGGCTGCTTGGTAGTGAGACAGTAGGCATTTGTCCACAGCGGACTCTGGCTGTCCGTTCTGCAGTGTGCTTTTTTCCCCATAAAATTTTGGCTTTTTATTTGCTGTCCGTTGCATTCAGATGCTGTTTTTGTGGGGTTTTTTTTTTGTTTTTTTTTTTGTAAGTGGGGGTAAAAAAATTGGGTAGAATTTATGGCTTTCTTTGCAGTGCAGTCTCATAGGTCTTGATGTCGTTTGTTCAGTCTGCATATATATGGCTAGATGAATGGGCTTGGCGAGCAACATTAGTTGGGATTTGCAGTGCAAGCGATGTCATCACCATGGAAGCAAAGTTACTAGGGAATTTCCCTGAAAATGGTGACGTCGCTAGCTTGCCAATACACTATGTGTTAACAACACATGCTTGCATGGGCAAGCTTTGAACTTCCTTTATTCTGTTTGCCTCTTTGGACGGCTCTCAAAAGGCCCCGAATTGTCGGTTGGGCTTTAATGACAAAAACAATGCGCTTCATGTCTGTGTGTGTGTGTTGGGTGGGATTGGTACTGCGAGCAGCATTAGTTCCCAGTTATTTTGTAGCTTCTGAGCACAAGTCACCTTCTATGTTTATGGTGTATGGTTTGGGTCCTCTGTTCATGTAGCTTTGCTTTTAATACCAAAGGGTAATATACATGGAGGATCTGTCTGTGTTCTTGCTCCCAATACAGATCCACAGTTTTAAACTGACCTTCTCCAAACTTGGCAGACTTGCTCATTAGCATATTGCGTTGGGCTGATCAAGAACAAATCATTTTTATGCCGGACACTCGCATTGGTCAGATTTTCCATGCAACACAATGGCGAAGCGATGTGGTGGGACTTGAAGCAGGTCTCGGGGAATGACCGACCGGAGCAGGTGGGAGGGGAGGGAGGGGGAACTCTTCAGCTCGTTCGTTTCCTCCTTTACCATGTTGAGAGAGGCGAACACACTCGCACACACAAAACAGCCCCAGACATGTGCACAGAACCATTTCAGACTGTATTCACTAATTCACAAGATGATATTGATTTATTTTCCACTAAACTGTACAAACACGAAAGCAGCATTGCAAAGACATCAAAAATACACAATAAAAATTGAATTCAACAAGATTGGGGCAAGTTGCATACATGCATGCACTCACACACATACACATATTGACACACACACAACACACACACACACGCTTAAAATAAAAATAAAAAAAGCACTGCAGATTTTACTTTTGTGCATGGATTTATGATCACACAGAAAACATTGGAAAACTGATTTTTTTTTTCTTCAAAAAATGAAAAAATAAAAAAGAAGAAATCTTCCACAAGTTGCACCTATCTCCTTCTCAAGCATACATTTATAAAATGTTGAGGCTCCAACAAACACCATACTAGTTCCGCTTTCTTTCTTACAGATCCTAAACGCTTCGCACGAAATGCACCATCAAACAGCCTCCATTCATCATTCATATTGCCTCACAACACCAGCAAAAAATCCCATCCTCCAACTCCACCCCTATTACATGACATACCTTCAAACATGATGCTTTGGGTCACCAGCCATTCCAGGCAAGTGAACTTTCAGGTTTTGTCGCAGTTGTTTGTTGAGTTTCATTCTCACTCGGCCATCCACACTGGGGCCCTGTAAGGGTGGTCACCACACTTTAAAGAAATAGTGATGGCTGAACTATTGGCACTAGCCAATAAGGTGCCCTACTCCCGCCGTTCAGCTTGATTTTTCGCCCTCAGATTACAAAACAGGAAAAAGGGATGAATGAAAAGCAAACAGATCAGTACCACAAAACATGCATAAAAACTGAACTTACCAAAGACTCTGGAGAATGAACTGTTAGCGTCCACTTTCCACAGAGTTGACATTTTCTCTACCAGCTCAAAAACAAAAGAACAAAACACAAAAAAAGCTGGTGGTGGCATAAATAACAACAAAAAAAAAAAAAAAAAAAAAAACTTTCTACAACAGATCTAAGAGCATCAACACCCAGCCCAGCCCCTTCATCCCCAACCCAAAAAATAAAAAGGAAAAAAAAAAAAAAGGTGGACAGCAGAGAACGAAGATTAGAAACATTTGGAGTGATCGACAACAAGAGGAAATCACCAGCCCAGGAGTCCCAGCAGGTGGGGATACAGTCAGTTCTGAAAGAGTGAAAGAGTCCCTGGTGTGCCCACAGAGATGAGCCTTCACTCCTAACTTCACTGGGATCAGACCCATCCAAACATACAGGTCTGCAAATAGTTGCGTTCACAATGTAGCATGCGATGGTTGCCATTTTGAAAACACACTGCAACTTTCCTTCAAATAAAAAAAAATAAATAAATAAATAAAAAATAAAGAAAGATTGCAACGCTACAGAAGCAAAGAGAGGGCAGATCATGGTCCGAACCTCCACGGTAAACTGACAACACAAAAGGAACAGACAGAAGGAAAGCTTAACAAGTGAGAAACCCCAAGTGGTTGTCATCCATCCTCCATTTAAGAGACACAGCCACTTGTATGCACTGTTAACTCAGATTCCTGCTCTATACCCCCCGCTCCCCCTCCACGACAAGCCTGCTAGTAACAGTGTTGATATTCTCAGACACAGCTCCCCTGCGGTCAACGTAAAGAACTTGGTCTCTCATGATGCACTCTTTACATGTGTCTGTCTGTTACAGACAATCAACACTTGGGTGTGCTTGCAGTGGAAAAAAAAAAAAGAAGCAAAAAATCCACAAAGATAAGAGTATTATGAGAAAGAATTAGAACATCTGCCGACATTACATACATCCGACAGTTCAAAACTTTTTGAGTTTCTTGCCCCCCCCCCCCCCCCCTTTTTCCTGAATGTATGTCTGACTCGGCTTTTCGGTCATGTAAAGATTTGTTGATCTTACTGCGAGTTCCCTGCTGCTTATGAATGGGCATCGGCCATATTGGTCAGTTCAACTTACGAGACTTTAAACAGGGCATTGCAAGTTGCCTTTCTAATCACTTGTTTCTCCTCTCACAACCTTTCAACTCTGACTTCCCACGACATTCCTGTTGGTCGAAAGGAAAATCTGTTTTTGCATAGACTTTCTTCAATTTTACCTTTACTTTATCTTCAGATTTTGTATCATTTGACAGACAAAAATCAAAATAAAATATCAACTCAGATTTAGCGTGTACGCACATGCTCATCCTACTCGCAAACTCCCCAACATCTTTGCTGCAGTGAGACCGCTTGCAGTGACAACAATCTACAATCATCAGCAGTAACTGGACACCTGAGAACAAAATGTGGTCAAATTCCCAGCATATTCAGACACCCTAAACCACAAAAATGTAACGGCCTGCTTCGCTGCCCCACCATAAAATTCATAACATAGCATCAGAGTAACTGCCTTGCTCTGTAACCGTTGCATCAAAGGTAATCTGGAATCTTGCACACAAGGTGGGATACGATGCCAACAGAGTTCTGAACATGCTCTAAAACTGAAAAAAACAGCAGCCAATGTTCCGGACAATCTCTCCTCCCTCTCTCTCTCTGACACGCACTCCCATGTACAATAAACATGCACGCAAACATTGCAGTAAGTTTTCTCTCCTAAATTCCCCTTTAAGATTCTCATTCACATACACGGCCTTCTTAATTCTCTCCTCACAAAACTAGAAACCAAAAGGATGGTTTTAAAAACGCCAGTGCCTCACTCTCTCTCTCTTTTTCTCTTTCTTTTTTGCGTAGATGTCCGGATATGCATGTCCTATGAACTTTTCAAGCGATAAGCCTTTACCACCGAGCGTGCTGATCTATTTCTTTCCTTCATTCCTTGGTTACAACCCTGAGAGTTTTGCTTATAGGACTGTTTTTTTTATCCCACCATTTAAGGTAGCTTCATTACGACTTCGTGGATACATGTTGCTGTAATATTACTGGCCATGTGTCTTTTGTTTGTTTGTTTTTTTGTCGACGAAGGATGCAATATCATAAAGACCAGGAGTGTATGAAAAACAGGAAAAAAACCCAAAGAGTACAATGCAATTATAAGCAAAGCTTGGAAGGGCAGCATGAAATTGGTGATGACCCTAAAAGCAAACGTGCTGACTGACGTGAAAAGCTGACACGAGAGAAGGAACCTGCCAATATGTCGACCGACAAAACAGGGTTGACAACTCAGATTGCATCTGAACAAACAGCAGATTTACGGAGTGATTTTCACTGGGGACCATGAGAGGTGACTGGTAAAACATCTCACATCATTTCATTGTTTCAGGTTTACTGTCTGCATTGATTTGAACCAACTGATGACAAACCGGACATAAAGACCAAAAAGAAACGCATACACACACACACATGAAACGTTTGGACGTTTAAAATACTATTTTTCTTCTGTGGATTGTGGACAAGGAATAAACAGTAATTTTCTTTTAATTGCCCAAAACAACAGCTATATGACCACCTCATTTAACCTCTTCAATGAACACAAACTTAAAGTAAGCATACAAATGAGGTATGATAATGTTGCTTATAGCCCAGCCGACTGCAAAGGGCCATGTCAGGGCTGTCACCACATTAAAATCGACTCAAGTCATAAAAACAAAAACAAAAATCCTTTGGATACAAATGAGAAGATAACAGCCAACACAATGACAAGATGATGACTCCACCTGTCTTGTCTACCAGTAATCAATTGGCCAGTGCTCTATATGAAACACGGGTGCATCCATGGATGCACCCCACCCCACCCCACCCCAACTCCAGTAGAAAATGTCCATACAGACCTTCTGATACTACCTGTTACAGACTGCTACACCAAAGCTCAGTAAACGTACATGAAGCGATCCTCTTCCCCCAAATCCTGAAGGCTTTCTAAGCTAAAGCTCTAAAGCTGCACAGCGGGCATTGCTTCACATTTAAGCATGGTGCAATGACTTGATGGTAGAATATGGTATGATGTCAAATGTTGATGGCAGCTGGATAATTCTATTAACAAGTCTCCGCCTGCGTGGTGGATGAACTTCGTAATCACCGGGTTTTACATCCACCCGCACCACAAGCACACGCTTGCATTCACACGTCTAAAATAAAATGTAGTTTTCTCCAGGCAGATACGCTATGCAAGAAAAAAAAAAAACTGGAACAAGCTGGCAAAAATTGTGCACCGGGACAAGCATTACTCCCCCTTTTCTTTTTTTTTTCTTTTCTTGTTTTCCTCGACTTCATGTCCTCTCTCCCTTTCTCTTTTTTTTTTCTCGACTTCAAATTCACTTACATTCTTCTTGTACCCCTCCCCCCCCCCCTCCCCCCAAAAATTGCAATGTGGAGATAAGAAGTGTATGTTGTGTGTGTCGAGGGGACAAGGGGAGGGCATAGTTTCATGCCCATGCGCCCTTGACAACATCACTGAAAACGCTAACAAGGACACGTTTGATCCCACAGTGTCAGTGTAAACTGGCAAACAATACAGGGCAAACACCAAGGGAAAAAAACAAACAACTAAAACAATACAAAAAAAATAAGAGGGGTAGGGGGCGAGAAATCTTTTTTTTCTGCGTACGCAAGGCTGACGCTCCTGCGGACACTCCCTGTATAGACAGGCAAGGATTAATCCCATCTGCCCAACAAAGGGAGTGGAGTTTTGTGTGTATGACCGTTTTTGTTTTTTTATCCCACCATTAAAGCAGCCATACTCCAACTTCGGGAAGGTGCATGCTATGTGTAACGTGTCATCCATACCAACGGCCAAACTGGCCTTCTCTTCCGAAAGTTGGTGATGGGATTTTACATGTGTGCAAGATATTATGCATGCGTTCACACATGGAACCTCAGTTTATAGCCTCATTCGAAGGACTGTATTGGGAAATGGAGTCAGAACCAATGTCAACTCCGAGGGAAAAAAAAACCTGCACCGAAACGGCCCAGCGGAGAGTTGAACCTGCAAACCCAGGATCATCAAGCTTACGAGTCCGGCGCTCTACCACTGAGCTATTCCGGCCCCCGGGGCTGGGAAAAATTGCTGTCAAACATGTAAGTATAAGGATTCAACTCCCGATAATGTGAACCCCACTGAGCTGAATATGCCAGCTGGATGATCACAAGTTGACAGGAGGATCGTACAAATTTCAATTTTCTTTTCTGGGTATTGCAGAGATCATAATTCTTTTTTCTTTTCATCTGGGTCAAATTTCTGAATCAGACAAGCTCTGTATCGTCCAAAAGAGGAGACGCGTGCATGGGCATAGAAAATCAACTGAAATAATCGGGATCTGGGACTTGGGGGGAAAAATCATTCAACGTGGAATTTTTCCTGTTCATGTATTGCAGAAAAGATCTTCAGCCAATATCCTTGTTTTTCCATTCCCTTCGCCTGTCCTTGAACATACAAAACCTTCTCTTGAAAACTCCTTGGAAGTTCCCCCATCATCAGTGTGTGCGAAGCCAAGCCAATACCTAACGAAATGAATTCCATCGTCATTGCTTTCAGCACCAAACACATCGCTCGCATGTCACACATCACTCAAAGTACAAGCTGGTAGATCAGCTCTGGAACATATTTTGACACACAAGGACAATTTTCCTTTTAAAGGAAAAAAGAAGAAAAAAAAAGCCCCACTAGTGTAATGAGTACACACACAAACTCTCCAGGCCCATTTCCTTCTCACCTTCACTGCATTTCCTTGGTTACCACACACCACAAAAAAAAAAGTTTTTAAATCTGAAATCGTTTGAACTATTCCTTTAAAATCTTACACGTCTTTCAAAACTATTCTTCTATTCCATGTCAACAAGCGTCTGTGTCTGCGCACCCATAGGAAGAGAGAGAGGAAATCAACAGTGTCACTTGAACCACACGCTTCAGATGAAGACAGAATCCTAGTGAACTGGCGCTGCAGAGGGCGGTGGCCAGAGACTGCAGAGCACGGAGTAGGCCTGAAGATGGACCTCCATCCCCTGTCAACAACTCCACAGAACTCTCTGACATGTTTGGCTCCACCAGGACCCAGGACATCTGAACAGGGATGAGCATGGTGAAACCACACAGTAAAGCCTAAGCAAAATGCATGGGTGCTTGGGGAGGGGGGAATGCAACATCTGGACAGTGTCGTCAAGAGCCTCAGCCGGTGAAAAAGGTAAAAGTAGCAAATAAATGGGACGGCCGTACAAACTTTAGGTGGTATGTACTCAAACTCGCAAGGATAAGTTTCCTTTTAAACGGGGTGGGGGAAAGAAGAATCAACCGCACCAGCTGTACCTGTACAGACACAAACTCTCAAGGACAATCTTCCTCCCAAAGAACAAAAAAGGCAACAGCCATGCTTAGCTTTCACTGGTACATATCAAACTCCCAACAACCAAAATTTTTTTTTTTTTTGAAGAGGGAGCAGGCGTGCTAGATGTAAATGCGATAAGATTAGGGGAAAGTAGGGGGAGTGGGAGGGAGAGAGAGTGAATCCATGCGAAAATTGTGTTTGAACAAAGCCGAGAAGCATTTCACCTTGAGACTGTCTCTGCCCACACTGGCACTCCATAGCATCATCTGGTCCTCCGGCCCTTACAGCTCTGTTCTGATGAGGACCTTGCCTTCACTTGGGTCACCTCCTCGCCCACAACTTGTGGAAACACAGGCACACATGACAGCAACAACAATCTGGGAACTTTCTGATCACGTCACTGGTGATCTTTTACACACACACACACACACACACACACTTGCCTGCAAGCACGCATCTTTACACACATATACAGATGATGCATTCTATACACAAACCTCTTTCCTGACAACACACTCCCAAGCCCACAAACACATGCGCACACATACACACACATTTGCGTGCAAGCTGGCACCTTTGCACACACAAACATATGATGCATTCTATAAGCAAAGCTTTCTGACGACCCACTCCAATACCCACAAACACACACATACACAGGAACACACACATACACAGGAACACACACATACACAGGAACACACACAACACACAGGAACACACACACACACAGGAACACACACACACACACAGAACACACACACACACAGGAACACACACACACACACAGGAACACACACATACACAGGAACACACACACACACACAGGAACACACACATACACAGGAACACACACACACACACAGGAACACACACATACACAGGAACACACACACACACACAGGAACACACACATACACAGGAACACACACACACACACAGGAACACACACATACACAGGAACACACACAACACACACAGGAACACACACACACACACAAACACAACACACACACACACAGGAACACACACACACACACAGGAACACACACAACACAGGAACACACACACACACACAGGAACACACACACACACAGGAACACACACACACACACAGGAACACACACATACACAGGAACACACACACACACACAGGAACACACACATACACAGGAACACACACACACACACAGGAACACACACATACACAGGAACACACACACACACAGGAACACACACACACACACAGGAACACACACACACAGGAACACACACACACCACAGGAACACACACACACAGAACACACACACACACAGGAACACACACACACACAGGAACACACACACACACACAGGAACACACACATACACAGGAACACACACACACACAGGAACACACACACACACACAGGAACACACACATACACAGGAACACACACACACACAGGAACACACACATACACAGGAACACACACACACACACAGGAACACACACACACACACAGGAACACACACACAGGAACACACACACACACACAGGAACACACACACACACAGGAACACACACATACACAGGAACACACACATACACAGGAACACACACATACACAGGAACACACACAAGACTCTCACACAGTCCACACAGTCCTACACAAGGCCATGGAAAGCCCCAGCCAATGGTTGCTATGGTTGCCCATGTCACCGTGGGTCGTCTTCTGAAAGCAAAAGTGAAGCGCCAAAGACCCACAAACATCAACCTGTGACAGTGGAGCACAAACATTATTCTAGGATAAAGAAAAAAAGTGTACAGCATAGGGAAAAAAAAATCAAACTACAATGTTTACAGTGGAGGAAAAAAACATGAACATCACACAACTGTCCATGAACAATGTAAGCATCAATGGCGTCCCCATGCACATGAAGATCTAAATACACGCATACAAGCACTGCGCTTTGTAGTATCATGCGCCTCGTATCCCCACCCCAATCCACCCTCCCTCCCCACATCCCTCCTCTCTCTTCCCAGCATCTATCCAGCAGACCCCCCCCCCCCCCCCCCTTATCCTCCCCATCCACACACGCTTAATGTGCATTAAAAAATATATCTACTTGCATGCACACATAGGCTCACATACAAACCTGCATGAATATGCATGCAAGCATACAGATGAGACAGAAATCATACACGCCATCTTATGCACCATACTTCGACAAAGAGAAAGAGGGAGAGAGAATATGGCTTAGGAACATGGCACTGCGAACCAAAAAAAAGCGTCTGAGCAGTATATGTGGACACCAGACACTCTCCTTCTCCCTCCCCCACCCCCCTCTTTCCCTCCAGGCTTCCCCCCTCCTCTCCCCCAAAATATGTAAATATAATTAAAAAAAAAAAAAAGGTTACCTAAAACGTGGGGGGGAAGAACACAGGTGGGTGGTAGGGGAACGGGACAGACAGATGGAAGAAAAAAAAAAGAAGTAAAAAATGGATTTGAACCGTTGGCATTTTTGGGACAAATGAAGCAGAGATGCGTTAGAACATACATGCATGCGGTGTGCGCATGTGTACAGAATCAGAAAACCATAGTGCCCGGCCCAAGTGGGCTGTCTTCTCTCATCCCCACTCCCTCTTAAAACACTCTCCAGCTTTCGTAGTGTGTTCTTCCTGCACCATGCCTTCTCTCAAACAGATCTATAATGAGGATGACACAGGTGGGGGTGTGGGGGTGGGGGTGGGGGTGGGGGTGAGGGGGGAAGAGGCTTACTGTCCTGTCCTGTGGCTATGCATGTCCCCCACCCATCCTTATTGTGACCCCTCCATCCCCCCCCCCCCCCCCCCCCCCCCCCTCTTTTGTTTGTCTCTTGGCATCCACCCATGTGAGCAGTTTGTGTCAAAGCATTCCACGTTGGCACCTCCACAAGGATGGTTGTCAGATGGACAATGTGCCCCTCCACAAGGATGGTTGTCAGATGGACAATGTGCCCCCCCCCCCCCCCCCCCCCCCCCCCCCGGACAGGCAACTCTCACACTCACCCCAGCTCTGCAAGTAGGGGGTCAGTAGTAGGGGGCGCGCCCTGAACAGATGTCGTCCTGCAATATACTGGATCAGAAAAGGCATCACCGAACACTCCCAGTGACTCCACAGAAGTGCAGTGTGTTCTGTGACGGGGCGGCTCATGGCAACGTGCTGCCTGTGGACACTAAGAGCTGGATGTGGCTGTGTCACGAGGGGAAAACCAGAGAGTGAGCAGCTCGGGCAGCAGAGTCATGGGGACACATGGAAGAGGAGACTGCAAGAATAAGCTTAAAATATTTACTGATCACTGAATCTGAATAACGTGGATCTTTGCAGCACAGTCGATGCAGTTGCTGGGACAATCTCTTGTAAGTTCGGTACATGGCACTGTAGAATCAACACCGGAACCCTCTCAAGCCCAATCCAGAAAACGAACACACACACACGCACGCACACACACACACACACACACACACACACATACACACACACACACTCACGTACACACACACACACACACAAATGGCACATATCAGATCACTTTGACGACAATGTCCGAGAGAGTGTATAGACTCAAAAACCCGAAAATGAACAAATAAAATAGCTAATCCAACAACTCGGAGTGTGTGTGTGTGTGTGTGTGTGTGTGTGTGTGTATGTGTGTGCGAGTGTGTGTGAGTGTGCGTGCGTGTGTGTGTGTGTGTGTGTGTGTGTGTGTGTGTGTGTGTGTGTGTGTGTGTGTGTGTGCATGAAGAGTTTGAAAAAGACAGGAGAATGGTCCACATTGGCAGAAAACCACGACAACAGTACAGGATGACAAAAATGAAAAAAAAAAAAAAAAAAGACTGAAGAGAATGGCTGCTTGCTGTCAGTCTCGGTTCAAACGGAGTATGTTTTTAACCTTTAGTCCACGCATAAATAATAGGTACAGCGAGAGTACATTGAAACCGTTCCCATGTGAAATGAGAACCTGCTCGGAGCGAGCCAATTTTTTCAATAATTTAGTGAGATTCTTCTCTTCCGTTTTATTCCTTTATTTCATTTCTTCAAGCCCATAAGCCAATATAGCAACATGATAACCAAGTTTTAGATGAAATTTTATTGGATGATTTCGGCAAATGTCAAGTAAGTTTACATAATAGCTAGACGAAATTGGAATGGATGATTTTGGCAAATGCCAAATAAGTTTACCTAACTGCAGAACATGTATCTGATGATGACAAGTTTTATGTCATCACAAACGTCATAATGCAACCAGTACGAATAAGAAATATCGATGAAGTGATGAAGGATCTAATTAGCCCCAACTTACGAAGAAACCGTGTGTCAACGAAGGATTCAAACGCAATGAAACTTCATACACTATAGAAAAAATATATATGTATTTCTGTTCGGGTGCGCCTTCTTGATGCGCTCATTCAAAGTCACAACTTCCTCGATGTCGGAAGGGTGGTGGCTGCCCATGTGGCAGGGTAATCAAAAACGGTCACACACATAATATTCTTATCCATATCTGTTGCATTTGTACCATAGTGTTCAAGTACTTTGGCTGTTCGGACGATCCCAGGAGTCTTTTAGCCAGGGTACGACAACAACAACAAAAACAACATAGTCACAACAACTTGACTACAGCAGACCAGGTCTTCCAGCTGAACAGCAAAAACACACCAGGCTGGCAAGCTTGCACAGTCAGTCTTGATGTCAGAGTTCAAAGGATTACAGCAAGACTCAACGGTGTAACTGTTCTCAGATCAAAGTCGGCCAGGGGTCACGACCGGGACAGCGTTTCATCTGGAAACTCGGAAACACAGGCTGAATGTCAGGATGCTACTGTATAGCTCATATTTCAATGAAAAGGACAGTATAATTCACTGCCTTTGAACTGTAAACACAGATTTTTCTGGTCAGAGCTGGAAGAACTCTTTCATCTAAATTTCAAAAAGAAATTAATAGTCAATCTCCCAAAATTTGACGCCCATCTTGCGCCGAGCTTGAGAAGATAAATGATTGCTCGTTCGTCATTTGCACTGTCCTGACTGTTGCTTATCTTGCCTGAAAAAGACCTCAGAGGTCGAAACGTGTCGTGTTTTCTGTTGTCATTCGTTTGTCCCTAGCATTTGGCGGATTCTTTTAAAAATTTTGTTTCAATTTCTGCCTGCAGTCATCTCACTTTGAAACCATCTTTCATCCAAACTCTCACTACACTGGAAGTTTACGGTGAACAAAAAAATTGATATTTTAAATACCAGAACAAATTGTCACTACACTGAAAGTTTATACAGTTTAACAAAAAATTGATACTATAAATACCAGGACCAGCTTCATGACTGATGTTTTTCTATACTTGGAACCCAGGCGACAACAGCCATGGGGGGAACCCAGGCGACAACAGCCATGGGGGGAACCCAGGCAACAACAGCCATGGGGGGAACCCAAGCGACAACAGCAATGGGGTTGTGTCCGAAGTGAAACACCAGCAAAACAACAAAACCATTCAAACACCACCTCATCCTCACGTGGCGTTTGCCAAGGAAAATCCAGACTGACCATCGACGCCTTGAACAGCCACCCCATTGAATAACAGCTGGTGAACACTTCTGTCGACATGAAAACATCACTCGTTATGATACAGGAGGTACATCCCCCGAGCCTCGGCTGATGCGGTGGATAGCGTGCAGTGCCTAGCGCTCTACTGACAGGGAGATACTGAACACACTGCGAAGAAGACAGGTTCTGCAAACATGAAAAAAAACCACACATAGACACCTGAACTGAACCAAGCATGGGTGGTGCCTCACACACACAATCGCCCCTTTAAACAGACCAGAACCTCTGACAAGCTGAGGACGGATGGAGTCGCCAAGTTCTGGACATGAATATTCCCCTCAATACGCTGATCAAAACCCGAGGAAGCCAGGAGGAAAACGAAGATGAAGGGCATCGTGGAGACTTGCGCTGAAAAGCTGCAACACTCTCGGTGATCACGAGTAGTACACGGGATTAACAGAGGGATTAACATCCGCCAAACACGCAAACAAGAAAAATGCTAGCACCCTCCACCACCACCACCCCCTCCCTCCCCTCCCCCCCACCTCCCCGAACAACTAACAAGCGGAAAACCTCAGGTAAATGACTGGACACGGACTGACTGTACGTATTATCTTCCTCACTGTGGAGTTTGGGGCAAGGGGGGGGGGGGGTGGGGGGGGGGGGGGCACGACTACTTCCGTGTCTGTTTAACGACAGCCCAATCACCGCACAGTGCCCTTGTATCCTTGTGGAAGACTCTCCTTCACCGAGGCCCATCATTCTTCACTGGGAGAGTGTTCACGCTTGAAACATTTGATTCTGTGTTACGCTGGGTACTGAAGGTCACAAGTACTTCACTGCAGGCTGATGCATGCCATCGTTTCGACACCAACTTGTTACAAAAATCCTCCTAAATATACAGTTTTATTAGGACTGACTGATATGTAAAACAACAGTAAATCTGACGACGTCCCAAAGGTGGATAAGACAGACTACCATGAGAGAGAGAGAGAGAGAGGGGGGGGGGGGCTGACCACATCTCTTCCTTGTCATTCCTCACATTAACATAAAATAGTGCTTCTTGATACAACGGTGCCATACAAAAAATATATATATATATATATAAATGCTGTGTAGGAAAGCAGACAGTGTTTTATGATTCACAGTGTTTACATTTTCACAACTCAGAAGCTGGAAAACAATTAAAAAGAAACAAAGTCAGCAACTATAATAAACTACAATATCCGACAAAAAAAAAACCAGGCCAACAGACCTAGATCTAGCAGACCGACGAGAGGGCAACAAAGGAAAAAAAAAAAAAAAAAAAAAAGCAGCAAAAAAAAAAACGAAAAGTGGGTTACGGTTAAGTAAAGAAAGAAGGATTTTTTTTTTTTTTTTTTTAAATGACAGAAGAGAGAAACAATAGGGGAAACTACTCCTACCAAATTTGTGTAAGGCAGGTACACAAATTGTTCTGAAAGACCCCCAAGGAACTGCCACATTGAAAAGTTTTTTTACATCAATTCTACAGCAGTACATAGACATACTGACCTGTACCTGCACACATTACCAATGTTATCCGTCCATCAATCTATAATCTCCTTTATCATGCACAAATACCACAATATAGTGGAATGGAGGAGCTGGAAAGGGGGGGGGGGAGCTGGGGGGGGGGGGGGGTGGCAAGCAGGAGTGGGGGATGTGGAGGGGACGAGGAAAGAGGGGGGGGGGGGGGGGTTCAACAAGATTCTGGAGTCAAACAGGTTACAGAAGGGCAAAAACAAACTCAAAAACCATTTAAACCGAAAATGATTCAAGGTGATGTTCTAGTCTGAGAAAGCACTAGGAGGTAGACATGAGAAGACTTGTCTTGGTTTTCATTCTTGTGGCGCTGCTGCACCCATCTGCCCCCCCCCCCCACCCCCACCCCCAACAAAACCTAGAATATTCCATCCCCACCACCATCCCTCTTCTCTCTTTCTGGTTTGCCGAAGTTTTCTTTTCTCGTTTCACTCCGTATCTTCTATGCCCTCTTCACTCCTTGCCGAGATCGTCTTCCATCTAACCCCCCCCCTCCCCCCCCCATAACTACCTCCCCCAACCACTCACTCCCCCCGCTTCTCCCTTCCCTTGGGGTTATTTTTAGCTCCCTTGAGGTTATTTTTAGCTCTCAGCAGACGCGCAAAACTTTTCCAGGGGCTGTCGTCGCTCAAGGGACAAAAGTCCTGTCTTGGAAGAGAAACAACGACGACAACAAATGCCAACAATTGCTTCTGTAGATTACGAGCACAATGAGATCACTAAGCCACTGATAACCGCATCTAGGCAAATGCCAAGGGCGCGAGGCATTTCTGTCATCCCCCCAGTTTGCAAAACAAAAAAACAAAAAAAATTAAAATAAGATAAAATGAAATAAAACAGAATAAAATGAAATGAAATAAATCAAATAAATAAACAAAAAAACAAAAAAATAGTGAGAAACATCCGAAAGCCACAAGAAAAAATATGCATAAAAAGGTCATACTGGCCGACAGAAACAGCAAAATGAAAAGCTAGTGTTCACTTTAGACAGTGCAAAGGTTTCCTTCCTGGTCGCCAAATCATTAAAAACAAAAGAAAAAAAAAAGGCCTGCTCTATAGTGCTGCAACAGAAGAAAGGTGCAAGGATTTATCAGAACAAAGAGCGATGAATGGGCCACTAAAAAAAAAAAAAAAAGAAACATGTTAGAAAAAGATCTAGTTGCAGAGTGAGGCAATTGCAGGCTGAACTCTAAACAAATCTTAAAGAAATGTTAGCAAACGCCCCCCCCCCCCCCCCCCCACAAAAAAAAAGTGTGGACAAATGAATCACAAGACAAAACACGACAACGCGTTTCAACCTTTTAGGTCTTCTTCAGGCAAGATACAAAACAATCAGGACAACAAACAATGAACGAGCAATCACTTATCTTCATTCACTTCAGCTTATGTTAGGAAAAAAAATAAAGGCCAGTCAACACGAGTGACGGAAAAGAGGACATCAGTAGCACAGAATTTCCATAAAGTGGGGGATGTACGTTCATATTGAAAGAGCATCCCCACTGGGACTCCCCTGAGGTTCCTTTGCTCCAATATTTTCCAAACCCAAAACAGGAACAAAACCGTGTTAATAATAATGATGATAAAGGAAAAAAATTCGCACATGCCATGCACCTATGTAACAAAACTACGAGCGTTTTTGTGTCCTGATTAAGGTCTCCTGCACCCCATTTAATCACACAGACTGAACCTGCAGGATAGCACTGCCAGTAACAGGCCCATCACTGACCTCACAGACATTGTCCTTCCTCGGATCTTCATATACAGAGAAACTTCCATCATATAAAAGCTTTCGCCTTAGACGGACTCTACCAGAATCCTTTCTGACAGTCTGTGCCTGTGAAAAAAAGCAATAATAAATCTCGGAAGTTAAAAAGATTTCTGTGTGTGCAACTGTCCTTAACTCTTTCATTCCTACAACCTGGTTTTCCGGTTTGCAGAAATCCTACCCTTCCTTCCTGCAGCCCGGAAAACCGGGCAGCACAAAATCCCTCCTTTCCTTCCTGCAGCCCGGAAAATCGGTTCTCGTGGTAAGCGCTTTGAACTTCGCGCGAGTCGCATCATCGGTACACGTCATGACCAGGTCGCTCGCGCGGCAGTGTTTACGAATGGAACGGATGCCAGACGGCCCCTACAGAGTGAGAAAGTGGTCGCCGCTCTTTTCTGGCCGGTTTGCTACTGCATACGTGGCAGTTCTCACTTTACACTTTTTTTTTTCTCTCTACATCCAGGAATGAAGGGAATACTCATATTATAAGAATCTAGGAACAAGAGGAAGAAATGGTTCATAGAAAAGTAGGAACGAAAGAGTTAATCCCACTATTATGATAGCCACATTAGGTCTTCAAGGATAGGGCTTAAGCATGACCCCCAAAAGCGTTTTTTTTTTTTTTTCTTTCGCGTCATCCCTTTCAACAGCATATGATGTCCTACTTTTCTCAAAAAATGCGGAACAGAATTTAACGAGAGTGCAGGATTTTTTCATGCAAGCCTTCATGCATGGGACTTCAACCTTCAAATCTTCTTCGACCAAGGGCACTGAAGCCTGCAAGGATGTAAGCATTGAGGGGGAAAAAAAAAAAAAAGATTTCCAGCCTGGCAGTCGAGTGTGTGAACTGAAACTCTGATCTTGGAAATGGGAGTCTCTCAACTTTCTCACAATGTGTGTGTTTGTGAGTGTGTGTGTGTGAGTTGTGTGTGTGTGTGCGTGTGTGTGCGTGCATGTGTGTGTGTGTGTTGTGCATAGTTATGCAGAAGATGTCATCTCGTCTGAGGTAATATATCATTCAAATAGACTCTCAAGTAACATTTTGATGAAAACACCTCCAAGGTGAAAGCTTTTTTCTAACACCATTTCTTCGCCGACGGGAACATACCTTTCTTTTGTTTTGATTGATCATTTCTCTTATGAACAAACAATGATTTTTTTCTCACATCAAAGCCTGACAAGAAAGATGAATCGACAAAATGAACATACATATATCTATATATATGAATAAAAAAAAAAAAAACAATTACATATGTGCATCAACCAAGTCAGCACACAGCATGGCACACGTTTCATTTTCATCAAAGCTATTCTTTTCTCAAAGCCATCCCAATAAAAAGAAAGAAAAAAAAATGGGTCAAAAGCTGGCAACAGTCAATGTAAACTTGCTCAAGATACAAATGCGAGCAGTCCAACGTACAAGCACATGTATGCCTTTGGTGCGCTGCTCATTCATTCATGTATGTCCCCACACATAAACACCCACTTGGCCTAATCCCTAAAACATTTGTCTTCTTCTCCTCCTCCTCACACACACACACACACACAACACACACACACACACACACACACACACACACGCAACACACACACACACACACACACACACACACACACAACACACACACAACACACACACACACACACTGGTTCACTTTCTAACCGAAGCTCACATACATGAGCACACATCTAGACCATGAAACGCGCATCAGTCAAGATCCTTTGATAATTGCGCACAAATTTTCAGTCACAAATAACACCAAAAACACATTCAAGCCCTTCAACAACAACAACAAAAAAAGTTGTAAAAAGACAACAAAATCAATCAGGACAAAAATCTGATGAAATACCCCCAATTTCACGCCAGAGACATATATGGCATCCAACGACATCACATGCCCAATATTGTTCATCGGAAACAATCACATACCAAAGACGGTGATTTACAAACAAAACAATTAGAAGAAACAACACTATTACAGGAAATGTTCTTTTCAACACATGTTAGCGCCATCTATAGAATACTCCCAAGATCAACACCAGTCATGATAAGAATACACGATTAATTAAAAAACACACACACACACAAAATAGGTCAACGCAGCGAAGCAGCTATAAAATATTCTAAAAAGAAAAAAAAAAAAACTCACTATCTATCAAAAGAGGCCAGAAACTCTTCCTGATCCCTCTCGAGTGCAGACAAAGATAAATATGAAGACCTGGTTAGTTCCGGACTATACCACTATGTACATACTACACGGACGTCAATGCAATAACTCTATGCAGCCAAAGCGTACGCTAGCTGCCAAAATACCCAATTTACACACTCCCCCCCCAGACTAGTCAGACCTCCAGCAGAACTTTCAGATCTTCCCTGTGCGATGTAACGGCTATAACATTTCTCTTTTAAAAGGAAAGAACGGAGAAAAAAAAAAAAAAAAACACGTGTCTTTTTTTTCTAATCAACAGCACAGTTTTCCTGCTGCTTTTTTTTTTTTTTTAAAGTCACACACACAGGTACCAGATACTGCCGATGAAGTATAACAACCAGAAAAAAAAAAGACAGAAACAAACACACAATTAAAAAAAAAAAGAAAAAAAAGCAGCTAATGCACAGAGGCCAATGCCCACGAAGAACACTAAATCACTGAGATGATGTGTAAGATATAGTATCAAGATAACAGGTAATTCAATCCAGGAGGCAATGATTAACTTGGAAAATAAGGCAACACAAGCAATAATTTATATCAACAAGTCCTTCCGTTGATGACAGACACACACTGATAAAACATGAACATCTACACTCATGCTCTCTCTCTCGCTCTCTCTCGAGCGTGCGCGCAAACTCGCACACACACATGTACCCCACACACATACATGCACGCACAATTCCCTAGCCCTCAAGAAAAACAAAAGTTGGGAGTGAACTTTTCTTCAACCTGTGAGCAACCTTCAGTTATAATGGCACTGCACAGAATGTCCCTTACCTCGACGGCATCCTGCCGAAGACTGTAACTTTAACACATGGCCACAAGCCAACACTGGAACTTCAGCAGAACACAGAATTTCTTTTAAAGTTAACAAGTAAGCTCCGATCTGAAGTAAAATAATGCAAGCGATTACCTTGATTATCAACCTGCACCCGTTTTTTTCTCATCAAAAACTATGAGCGAGTCTCAGAAAAACTGTGAACAAGAGTAGCCAAAATTCAACGATATCAATGTGTTCCTTTCTTACCCTGAAATTGTGATATATGATGTCACAGCTGTGTGAAAGCTTTGCCAGACGCGTTATTCCCACTTCAGTTCAGTAGCAAGACTATGAGAACTATGTCTATTAGCCAAAGGCTCCAGAGGACACGTTGTTCCCAGACTGAAGTCTGTATAGAATCGGGCAGTTCTGTTAGTTCTTTCTTTATCAGCAGACGACCCCCTCTATTGTCCAACCAGGTTGAGTCGTGTCACTTTGGAGCTCATTGGTGGGCTGGTCATAGCAGCCGGTCCCCTGCTGACGACTGGTCGTCGGTCCATCCATGGAGGCTGAACCTCAAACGAAGTTCCTCATCACGTGTAGGAAAGGCTTGCGTCGGCAGGATGGCTGTCGCCAGGACATTCATTCCCTGACTGGTTTTCGTGCTCCACGGAAGGCCCACTAAGCCTGAAGGCTTGCGATTGGTTGACAGACGCCAGGAACAGCAGGTCAGGAAGCCACCGAGTGTCCACCTCCCACAGTCACCTGCAGGCCGTCCACCACAAGAACATGTTTCTCCTTTCCTGATGTTAATGATGTATTTCTCTCTTCAACGACGCTTGTCAAGCCTTTCTCCTTTCCTGGTGTTAATGATGTATCTCTCTTTTCAACGACGCTTGTGAAGCCTTTCTCCTTTCCTGATGTTAATGATGTATCTCTCTTCAACGACGCTTGTGAAGCCTTTCTCCTTTCCTGATGTTAGTGATGTATCTCTCTTTTCAATGACACTTGTGAAGCCTTTCTCCTTTCCTGATGTTAATGATGTATCTCTCTTCAACGACGCTTGTCAAGCCTTTCTCCTTTCCTGATGTTAATGATGTATTTCTCTCTTCAACGACGCTTGTCAAGCCTTTCTCCTTTCCTGGTGTTAATGATGTATTTCTCTCTTCAACGACGCTTGTCAAGCCTTTCTCCTTTCCTGGTGTTAATGATGTATTTCTCTCTTCAACGACGCTTGTCAAGCCTTTCTCCTTTCCTGATGTTAATGATGTATCTCTCTCTTCAACGACGCTTGTGAAGCCTTTCTCCTTGCCTGATGTTAATGATGTATCTCTCTCTTCAACGACGCTTGTGAAGCCTTTCTCCTTTCCTCATGTTAATGATGTATCTCTCTCTTCAACGACGCTTGTGAAGCCTTTCTCCTTTCCTCATGTGAATCTGTTTCTCCTTTCCTGATATCAATGATGTATTTCTCCTTTCCTGACACCTATAAAGCATGTCTGAGCATTTCTCCCTTCCTAAAATTAATCCCTTTCTCCTTGCCTGATATTAATGATGTGTTTCTCCTTTCCCAACATTAATAACGCATTTCTCCATTTCTGATATTAATGATGAATTTCTCTTTCCCTGAGACAGCAAAAAGGTAGGCCAGGCAGAAGCTTTATTCATGAAAAACTCCCGTCAGGGTCAATAAGAAAAAAGCTATCCCTATGCCAGAGACTCTGAATTGGCTATCTGTCTCTAAAAAAAAAAAAATTCCATAAACATTCAGATCAGATCTCTCAGGATTGAACAGGCCATCAATCAAAGAATACATTTTCCTGCTGAGGTAAAAGGCATCAGCTGAGAAGAAGTCGCTTATTCCCTGAAACACTGCTCCCACTGGCGTGCTTGGATGATCATGAGCCATTAGGGAAGTTTTGAGTCTGACATCAACAAAGTCTGAAGATCACCGACCCAGTGGAACTTGCTGTAAATCTCGGCAACATGCCAGGGTCACTGACGCTATCGTTTGTCACCGCTTGCAGTTTTCAGGACGTTTTCTCATTGGCGTAGACCAGTCGACCAGTGATTTAGCAGTTTCTTGAGTGACCGATGCTCAGCTCTGCAGAGTGCAACACTGCACCCTGGTGAGCATCAAGCAGAACGGAGAGACAGAAGGATGTACCAGCAGTAGGGATAGGTTTTCCAAATGCCAGCGACTGCATAAAGAGGACACACATCCACACTGAAGCCCCAACCAGGCAGGAACATGAATTAGTCGATCTCACGGGAAAAGCCACTCCACCAACATAGACGTAAATCGCCAAACATTTCTTTTAGAAAAATGTGTGTGTGTGTGTGTGTGTGTGCGCGCGTGCGCGAGAGAGAAAGAATGAGTGAGAGAGAGAGCGAGCGTGTGTGTGTATGTGTGGACGTGTCGCGCACACACATGCGTGTATGTGTGCGTGTGTGTGTGTGTGTGCATGTGTGTTCAGTTAAAAGAAATTCCTGCCATGTCCCTGTAGAGGTTAGAGTCCTGTCCGACGATGCTCACAATGAGATCTTCCCACAGCACTCCCTGAGGGAGCGGTCCCCCACCTGCTGTCCTCTCCCTCCACTGCTTGCTCCTTCACAGCTCCCTTCAGTCCCAGACTCTCCCCCTGTTCAACAGTGCACACAGCCATGCCACAAGCACTCATCTCGTCCTCCATTCTCTCCTAAACCTCTTGTCTGCATTGCCAGGTGATGTTCAAATTCTGGCGGCAAAAGAGAACAGTGTATTCCAACCTCTTCTACTCCAGCACAGCGCAGACTTCATGTTCACTGCAGTTCGATCTCCTCCCTCTTTGGAGGTCTCTATTTCATTTTCTTTCTTTCTCTTTCTATCTTAATCTGATAAAGAATATCACTGATGTAAGGCAAATTCAGAGAACCAAACTAAACACTGATGTAATGATTACATCATTTCCTTTTCTTTTCTGTAACAAAGCAAGTGTTTGTAAAATGAAACGAAGCCAAAATCGATGGCTTTATTTTGTGATAACAAACAGTTTCAAGACATTTCATTTTGGCATCTTCCCAACTCTACTGTTGAAGAAACATACAGAAAAACGCATACAGACTTTTAAGATTCTACATGTAAAATCTGATATCCACTCTTTCTTTTCTTAAATAGTTATTCATGCCACTCCTGCATACAATACCCAGAAATGATTTATTCGCAAGTACATTGCAGACAGATATTTGGTAATAGCAGCTATGTCCAAACAGCACTATCCAGGTTTTCTAAGTACCTGATGTATTTCTCTTTTTCTAGTACTAATGGTGTAGTTCTCCTTTCTTGTCATTTATGATTTTTCCTGAGACTAACAACACATTTCTCCTTTTCCGACATTAAAAATGCAGTTCTCCTTTCCTCACACTAATTACACTTTTATTTTTTCTCCTGATAGCAGCGTATTCTCCTTTTTGACACGAATGAACTTTCTGAAATATTTCTCCTTTCCCCGATATTAATGATGAATTTCTCCTTCCCTGGTATCAATCTTGTACCTCCTTGTCTCACCTAGGTGGTGTTTGCTTTTCTCCTTTCTCGTCATTGCAGATGTGAACTTTCTTTTCATTCTAAATTCTCTTTTCCTGACATTCAGGGTTTTTTTTCCTCTCCTGACATCAGTAATGTATTTCTCATCTGTCTGTGCATAAAAACCATGTATTTCTCCTTTCTCCACAATGATGATGTACTTCTCCATTTTTGTGCGCATAAAAAATGTACGTCTCCTTTTCCTGACATTCAGGGCGTATTTCTCCATTTTTGACACAGAGATTAATTTAAAGGAAATCTGGTCTGGCAACCTACCGCTCCTATTTTTTTCCTAACGTTGCCCGACCAATCAATATTCTTCAAAACAAGTTCACCTTCCCTCAATCTACCTGCCCACTTTCAAGGAAAACAAGTCTCTCTGCCAATATATATATAAACAAATGATAACAAACATTACCCCCCCCCCAAAAAAAAAAAAAAAAAAATCTGCAATAGCAAGGGGATAGGCAACCTGATATCCTTTCCAATTCTTTCCTGATTTTTTTTTTTCTCCTCCAATTTTCTTCCCTTCGGAGGGGGTGGGGGTGGGATACCTTTCCTAAGTGAGACCCCCGGGGTACAAGTACAGTGGATATATAGTCACGGAAACAATACCCTGAAAAACATACTGCTGCTGACGTTACTTGTAGCTAGCTGCTTTGAAGTCAACTTAGAACACCACTCCTCGGCTCATACACGCTCAGACACACACACACACACACACAAACACCGCCCGAGATTCCGTTGGTCTTACAAAGGATCTGAACAATCAAAACACCAACCATGAAGCGACAAAACTAACGTCAATTCAAAATACGACAGGAGCAGATCAGGGGGAAGGGAGGAGAGTTGCTGTTCGTTTGGTTCTACCCAGCCGACCTTGTAGAACTTCGTCACACAGTCGGCACTGACAGGAGAGTTGGGAAGAGGGTTACAAAAACGCCTGGCACCCTCCTCCTCTACCTCCATCTCTCCGCTACCCCCTCCAGCCCCATTCGGATAACAACAAAAAAATAAAAATCAGAAATCCAAAAATGGACCGAAAGCTCTTCCTGAAAAAAAAACCCAACACATTCACACACATACTAGAAAAACACCATCGCTTGGTGGCAAAACAGACTGCCTGCAAGTCTTGCCATGTGCAGATCAACATCTTGTCGACAGGCTCGCTGAAGCTGAGGAACAATACACAGATCTACGCCACTGGAATCAGATCAAATGACATCTAAGGCTTTCTCATACCGTCATCACCATTGTACATTTGTACAGCCATCTAAAGGCACCTTGGCCTTCATTTACTCACGCAATGGAGTCATTTTGATCCTTTTTTTTTTTTTTTTTCTAATTAAATTAAAAAGTCTTCTCCATATCACAACTGTCTCCCACCCTAGCTGAAGAAGACCTTGCAAGTATTTGGTATTTTTCACAGTAGCTATGTCCACTGGCGGCGAGCTTCTATTTCAACCTTGGTCAAATTTTAAAAAAAACAAACAAATAAACACAGGTACAAACACACACTTTAATATACATCGTGAAAAAGAAAGCGGCACAGAAGCATATCCGGAACTTAATTGGAAAACAAACAAACAAACAAACACCCCTCCATAAACTTACCCCTACTGCTCCCCTCTCTTCACCCTCCAAATAACGAAGTACAGATGAATCAACACGCATTTCCCATTTCCACAGAACGACTTGCTTCCGACCCCGACATCCTTCTTCTGTCAGGTGTTGGTGATGAGACAGAGAGGGACACAGCGAGAGACACAGAGAGAGAGAGAAAGAAAAAAAAAAACATGCGTTGAGGTTTCAGGTTGTAGTACCTGTAATTAACTAGAGGTAGAACATTCTTTTGTCGTGAGGGTCAAATCGAGGTCAGGTCGTGCAGCGTTCACCATGGAGACAACAGGTTTATCATGGTTACATGGCGACCATCAATAAACCATGACGATACTGTAGTACGCAAACATCAGAAACTCAATAAGTTTAAGAAACTAATGCTTCAACAACAACAATAAAAAGACTTAGAAACAAAAATTTCAGAAAACACTGGGAAAAAAAAATCACAAACAAAAACCACACACATACACACAGAAAGAAACGTAGACTGCAATTTTCTGACGACAACAAACAGAAACAGCCTGGTCTGAATATCTACTTCCACAAACACAACCAAAAAAAACCCACTCAGACCCACACTGGTCTGAATATCTATTTACACTAACACAAGCGAAAAAAAAAAAAAAAACACTCAAGCTTACAAACAGTCACATCTGCACACTGTCCTATCAACACCCCCCCCCCCCCCCCCCCAAAGTCCCTTGCCCCTCTCCCCCCCCCATCCTTCATCTGCCACCACCACAACTGCACGTTTTAAATATCTCTTTCAACAACAACACACACATGCACAAAACTTCCGAAAAAGAGAAAATAAACTCTTGTTTTCTCAATTTTCTGATCAACCACATACAGCAATCAGGCATGAGACATGGCCATAGCATGTGTCACTGATTGTAAAGTTGCCACAGACACATCAATGGCCCGAGGAAGAATGGTAATAAAAACTTGCAAAATTATATTAAAAAAAAAAAAAAAAGAAGAAGGAAAAAAAAAAAAGAAAAAAAAAAAGAAAGAAAACAGAAACGGACAAAACATTGACGGGAGGACAAAAATCTTTACACTCACTACCAAGATACAGATCGACCCATAACCAAAATGCATCAACACATTGAAACAAAAGAGTGGTGAAACTTCTCTCCTATTTTCCCTACTGGCAGCAACTAAGTCACCAACCTCCAATCTCTGTCAGTAAAAAAACAAACAAACAAACAAACAAAACAAAAACAAAACAAAACAACCAAAAAAAAAACCCCAAAAACACACACAGCCGCTGTACTTTTTCACCTAGTTTTAAAGATAAAAAAAAAAAAAGATACAAGAGACACACTCTCTCTCACTCTTTCATACCAATCAAACTGGCGCAAGTCCCTACACTGAACATCTCCGTTAGAACAAAAACACAACTACAATAACAACTTCAGTAACGATTGAAGGCTATGGTGGGACGAGTAGTAGGAGGAGTTGGCGGTTCACTTGGCCGCTCGGAGCTTCCCAAGTCTCCCCATACCTTGACGACGGGATGAATGAGTGAGGGGGTAGGGTGTGGAGCGGCCGAGGTGGGGACGACAGCAGAACATTGAATAACCACACCCTCCGGGGACTGAATGGAAGGGGGGAAGGGGTGGAGGGGGGCAGACCAACGACTGGAAGAGCCAGGGTCTCCTTCAAACTGATCTTTTCGGCATCCCCTTTCTGGACAAAAAAAAAAAAAAAAAAAAAAAAAGAAGCTATTTTGGACGACTAAAGTTTGTCTTAACACTTCTTCTCAATTCCCTTTTCTTCTTCTTCTTTTTTCTTTTCTTTTTTTTTTCAGCCTCATCATACTCCGCACTGCTCGTTCCACCCACATCAACACCCAACTTCATCCCATGGCTGCATCAGCACTGGGGGTACAAGAGGGGAGCAGGCAATACCAGATCATCGCAAGGCAACCCTCCAGAGGAGACGCTGCGCTCGCTGCTGGAGAATGACAGTGGGTGGAGTTTGGCGGCACCTGTTCTGATCCGTGATCGCGAGGAAACTGTCTACTGTGTCAATTATTTCAAAATTCTGTACTCTCTTTACTTTTTCACTTTACTTCGTTTGTTTAAGGGGGAGGGTGGAGGGAGGGGGGTGGGTGGGGGTGGGTGGGGCAGGTACACTTCTTCTAATTTTCATCATTTCTCTTCTTTTTGATTATCCCTCAATGTTTTCAAAAGAAAAAAAAAGTCATATGTATATACACTGTGCACACACACACACACACACACACACACACACACACACCACACACACGCGCGCGCACACACGCATACAGAAATCCATCCCCTTCCCAGACATTCCCCTTCTCCCCCCCCCCCCTTTAAAATCAGTAAAGTTTCTGAATAAAAACTACAACCAGGTGTATCAAAACATGAACAAACAACGCAACACCACTCACATTTTAACAACAAAAAACAAACACAAGAATAACAGCAGCACTAAAAGTAAAGAAAAAGGTCAACAGCGACAACAACACATACACGTTGAATATCAACATCCAGTTTTACTTCGCTTTCTCCCCCTCCCCCCCCCTCCCCCCCCCCCCCCCCCCCCCCCCCCCCCCCCCCCCAAACGTCTTTTGCTGAACATCCATCCCAATTTGTACTCCCAATGCATTAGACTCCTCTTGCATCTCTCCATTTTGTTTGTTTGGAACAAACATGACTATATCAATCAGCATCCTTGCATAAGCAATATAATCCAACCTTTTCTTTTTCATCCGTTTCCTTTAGGATGGGGGGGGGGGGGGGGTGGAGGGGGGAAAGAGCGGAGGTGGAGGGGGAGTTTAATCTTTATCACAATCGCACAGCAGTGGGCCACCGGTTCGCTTTCAACACGTGCGGTCCCGTCCCACAAGTCAATCATCCTCCACTGCCAACAGGGGAGGGGAGGGGAGGGGAGGGGGAAGGGGGGCATGGGTGGGAGGAGAGTGGGGGTGATAGTGGGGAGGAGGGGGGGGGGAGGAAGGGGAAGGGGACTTTGCACCAGCGAGATGAAGAAACCAAAAAAAACACAAAAAAAAACGACCCATGCTAGGGTTCCCGATCAAACACTTCCCCGCTCAAGGGCGCCAAATAACATTTCCCCGCACGAGGAGGAGAGGTGAGCGATTGAGGGCTGAGGGTAGGGGTCGTGAGGAGGGGGGGGGGGGGGGGTGGGGGGGGGTGGGGGTGGGTGGGAGGGGGGGAGCAACAGAGCACTCATAGTTCCATCTTCTCTCTCCCCCCCCCCCCCCCCCCTTACACACACACCCTCCTTCCTCCATTCCCCAAACAAGGGGGGGGGGGGGAAAAAATCAGCAGGTTGTCTCTCTGGGGTCTATAAAAGCCTCGCTGGGTGGCGCCGAAGCGACGTTTTTCGACTCCTGGTCTTGCCTTGCTGTCAAAATAGCCAGATCTTCGGTCGACTCGGTGATGATGATGTCACTGTCGTCGATGTCGTAGCAGGCCTCCTCGAGCTGGTGCTTGTTCGAGGCGCCGTCGTCAGGCTGAACGGGAATAGAGGAACAGCCGCTGTCTCGGCTGTCCACGTCTGCGGTGGCAGTGGTGGTGGCGATGGAAGAGTACGGGACTGACGAGTTCAACAGTTTCTCCAGTTCTTCGCTCTGAAATGTAGAATGGTGAGCAACAGAGAACGCGAAAACCTCCCAAGTCAGACACCTTCGTTATAAAGACTCCTTCTAATAAAGACCCCACCCCTCCACCTCTCCCCCAAAGAAAGTCTCTCTCCCTATAAAACCCTCCTTATGATAGCTCCCTTTGATAAAAATCCCCCTCAATAAAGACTCCCTCCATAAAAGGGCTCTCTTAAAAGACTCCTTACAAATAAAGACTCCCAACCTATATAGTCCCTCTCCCCGTAAAGACTCTCCTAATAAACCTAGTGAAGATTCACTCCCAAATAAGACTCCTTCACAAAGACATCAACCCAGTAAAGACTTCTTCATAACAATATCAACCAATAAAGATCAAACACTTCCCCGCTCAAGGGCGCCAAATAACATTTCCCGCACGAGGAGGAGAGGTAAGACTCTTTTGTAATGACATCACCCCAATTAAGACTCCTTCATAACAACTCATCCCAACAATTAAGACTCCATAACGACATCACCCCAATTAAGACTCCTTCATAACAACTCATCCCAACAATTAAGACTCCATAACGACATCACCCCAATTCAGACTCCTTCACAAATACATCATCCCAATAAAGTCCTTCATAATGACATCTTAGTCAAGACTCCCTCCCAACAATGGTTCCCTCCCGATAAAGACCTTCTCTCAGTAAAGACCCCGTCCCAGTTAAGACCCCTCCCTCCCTCTCTTTAAAAACTCTCTCTCCGTGTAAGTGAAAAAAAAAACCCAAAACATGTCTCTCTTTAAAAAATCTCTCCTGATAAAGACTTCCACTCTTAAAAAGACCTTCTCCCAATGAAGTCTCACTCCCAATATAGACTCTCTGCCAGTACAGACTTTCTGCCAATACAGACTTCTCCCACTGAAGATCCTTTCCACAAAATGACTCCTCCCAATACTGACTTTATCCACAAGCAACATAAAGACTGCAAATGCATCAACATACTCACACACCTACAAACATAAACCCATCCACAAATACACTTTCACCTCCCTAATTCTCTCTCTGTTTACTCTCGTGCGCACACACACACACACACACACACACACACGCATGCACACACACACACACACACACACACACACACACACGCGCACACACACACACACACTCACACACATACACCCACCCACACCCACACATACACCCACCCACACCCACACACAGAGGGAAGTCTCACCCGTGTGGCTGAAGGGGTCAGCTGTAAGGTCAAGGACGTGGGACTCTGGAGGGGATGGGAGGCAACGGACAGCTGTCTGCGCTGTTCCATCAAGTACTGTTTCTCCAGCTGCTTCCTCAGCTGCCTGGAACAGCCACAGAGACATCGCTACAGACTCCGCCAGCCCCCTCGGCCCCAAAGAGTCGCCCTGTGTAGAGAAGACAATTTCCCAGAAGGCCTCCCCGCCTACCCTCTTCATGGCCTTTGCTTTCAGCGGCTCCTTTAGACTGACCCCCACACTAAAAAAAACCAAAAAAACACTACACTATTGTTGACCATGTCAGTACAGAAAAGCCAGATCTCACAGACCTTTCGCCACTACACTATCGCTGACTGTGTCAGTACGGAAAAGCCAGATCTCACAGACCTTTCATCACTACACTATCGTCGACTGTGTCAGTACGGAAAAGCCAGATCTCACAGACCTTTCGCCACTACACTATCGTCAACTGTGTCTGTACAGAAAAGCCAGATCTCTCAGACCTTTCGTGACATCCGCGCACGAAGATACACACAGACTCCTCGTGGAGGGACTGGCAACAACGTTGATAGTAGCCGACTAATGGCAGTATTTTCGCATTCAGGAGGGGGGAGGGGTGGGGGGTGCATCATTTCACCCTGTGCTGAGAATGTCCAACTGGTTACAGACAACAGGGTTCTTTTCTGGCTGCATTCTGTTTTCCACATAGATCTGTCAAACTTGGTTGAGTAATTTCTGAACAATCTTGGAGTCTGACTTTGGAGGTGGCAGTTACTTAAACAAAGAAAAAAAAAAGGTTTTATTAAAAAGAAATAGTATACAGGAAAGGGAGTCTCACTTGGGAGGTAAATTCACTACAAACCAAGATAGAGGCTTAAAAAAAAAAACAGAAACAAAAAACACACATCAATCTGTAATTTTTTTTTTAGCAACATGGTGATGGAAAGGCAGTCATTCCTATCAGCCATGCTATAGCTACATGACAGAAATCTAGAGAAAAAAAAAATCTCAAGTTTTTTCCCTTCTTCCAATTAATGGATGCAATCACATTTCGTATTCAGTCTGAGGTTTCAGATGAGTGAAAATGTTACTTCATTAATTAATAACAGAGATGTTTGGATGCTGACAGCTTCAGAGCAAGGAATGTCAGACATTCTCATGTCAGTCAAAATTTCATTACAAACAGTATTTTGGTTTGACCTAAAAGAGATTCTAAAGCATATTGAGTGAAACATTCATATTCTATCCTGTCCAGTGACATATATAAATCAGAGTTTTGTGTTTCTATTAAGAGGCATAAAATGAAATAAAACATCGTCTTCAGTTAGGAAAACTAATCTGTTACGCGGCATCCATCGCAAAAGAATTAAAGGGAGGGAGGAGCTAATGTAATACTGGCAAGCTGTGAAAATTATCTTAAAAAATACGAACCTATGAATTCTTCAAAATCAGCAGAACCATGGGGACTACTGTTGGAGGGGCAAAGTGCAGCTCCCTCTAGCATGAAACACTGGCTCAACCAGGCTCAAAGTGGGGCAAAGTGCAGCTCCCTCCAGCATGGAAACACTTGCTCAACCAGGCTCACAGTGGGGCAAAGTGCAGCTCCCTCCAGCATGGAAACACTTGCTCAACCAGGCTCACAGAGGGGCAAAGTGCAGCTCCCTCCAGCATGGAACACTTGCTCAACCAGGCTCACAGAGGGGCAAAGTGCAGCTCCCTCCAGCGTGAAACACTTGCTCAACCAGGCTCACAGAGGGGCAAAGTGCATCTCCCTCCAGCATAGAACACTTGCTCAACCAGGCTCACAGTGGGCAAAGTGCAGCTCCCTCCAGCATGGAACACTTGCTCAACCAGGCTCACAGAGGGGCAAAGTGCAGCTCCCTCCGCATGGAACACTTGCTCAACCAGGCTCACAGAGGGGCAAGTGCAGCTCCCTCCAGCTGAAAACACTGGCTCCACCAGGCTCACAGTGGGTCAAAGTGCAGCTCCCTCCAGCATGGAACACTGCTCAACAGGCTCACATGGGGAAACCATTCTCACTGTCAAACAGGGCTCAGTAAACTACTGTGCAGCGCAAGTGCTGAATCACAAGCAGCGCCAAACCTATGAAGCCGACACAGCGGCAAACTGAAGCACAAGTGTCTCCTCAGGTGGGCTTCCTCATCAACAACCAGATATCTGTCGCTCCCTGTGCACTGCCAGAGCTGGGGGCTACGACTGTATGATACTTGGGTGAGAGGCAGGAGGAACAAACTGTGAGAAAACAACGCCACCGACAGGACAGGGAAGGTGGTAATGGTAATGCCGTTTATGGCCAAGCCGACCGCAAAGGGCCATATCTGGGGTGTCTTCATACTGAAGTCAACTCACAAGTCATCAAAAACAAAAAAAACAAAACAAAAAAAGCCATTCACACCTCTTTGAAATACACCTTCTAAAAATGCGCCAGAAACTTCGTTAAGAAAACTTTCTTCCGTAAAATCTTAAATCAGAAGAAAAATGTTAATCTCTTTCAGAAATTCAAGGATCACGTCAGGTGGGATATCTCTGAACAGGGTTTTCATAGAGTCTGCTGTACTGTAAAGTGTTTATGTCTCACATCGTGCAAGTCCCAACACTCTAAAAGAATATGTTTCACTGTGAGTGGTACATGACACGGAATGTACCAACATGAGAGGTAAGACAGCCAGAAACACACACACACACACACACACACACACACACACAATACAAACAGAAATTATGCCATCAGTACAGTGCTCTCCATCTTAGTTCTCGACGGGTCCTGAGCACATTTTTCAGAATCAGGACGCAAAACGGTTCAACCCAGGCCCACACCAGTCCGAGTCAAGGCCACACATGAACAGACGATAAACCATGCCTCGTACCTCTGCTTACAGATGATGACGACGACAGTGATGATGATGCTGGTGAGGCCGATGACCGAGCCGCCAAGGATTCCAAGGTGCTGGTCACTCAGCCCACTCTTGGAGACTTTCTCTGAAAATGTACGTTTGTGAGCGCTGCAGCGTCTGCTTGCCTGTGCTCCGGCAGACACACAGACTGGCTATAAACTTTATTTTTATTTTATTTTTTTTTTAAATGCTGATCGATGAGAATGATGATGATTAAGATGATGCTACGGATTTCCATTTCGGTATGAGACTACGTGACACGGCTGTACTCTACACTTCCTTTCATAATATATCCCAGCATCAACCAGGCCCGAGAGATACAGGCACCTGCAGTGTTGGTCAGGAAATCTGAGCAACACTCTCAGAAACGCATCCATTAAGTGGATGAAACTCGACTGTGTGGTCCCAGTCTTCCCAACTGAGTCTGCAGCAAACTCAACCCTGGGTAGGAGCCGGTCAGGGCAGAAAAACCCACATGACCCTGATGGGATTCAAACCCACGACCTCCCAGCCGGGAGTCCGCGATGCTAACCACTTCGCCACGGCGGCTGGTTCGACTGGCTATAAACATAGTAAGAAAGTAATGTTGCTGATAGCCCAGCCGACTGCAAAGGGTCACATCAGGGCTATCACTATAAACATAAATCCTTGCACATGTGCATTGATTCAGATCCACGTGTAAAATGAAACATGCCTGATAATTTCAGTTGTCATGCATGCACAAACATGCTTGTATTGTGTCTATGAGCATGCATATATATGCATATCAAGTGCACACACACACACACAGACACATGCACACACACACACGCACACACATTAAAAGTTTATCTGGATAACACAGATCTTCCACAGATTTTTATTTTTACTCCTCCCCCCACCACTCCCCATCTTATGCACACTCACACACACACACACACACACACTCTCTCTCTGTCTTTTTTGTTGACCATGAAGATTTAAAGCTCTGTCTTTCTCTCTGCTCTCATTCACACAATGGTTCGTCTACAGTAATCAATAATCTTCATACCAGAGCCTCGGATATTGCTGTACATCATCCAACACAAAACGTCCATACATATAGATATTGGTTGTGCCCTTTATGCATGTCCACTAGGGAACATAGAGCTTCATTTTGTATTCTTATGCCAAGTGCTAGCCCACCTGCATCAAATATATCTCTTCCCTTTAAGAATCAATGATTGCAGCACCTATGTTGTAATGTCTCATTTATGTCATTCAAAAGTCAAAGTTCCCAAAGCCTATTGGCCACTATGGGCTGTTAAATATCAGAGCCCTGGCCTTCGGCCACCTCTGACCTTCTCTGAAATGAATCAGGTACCTGTTCATTGTTGTTACAGAATTTAAAAAAAATTACATGTAATTTCATACCTGTGCGACTCCTTGAAAATGGAGACACGTTGGATATAGGGAAACACATATCGTGGACATGTAAATAGGAAATAAAATCCTCTTTATAACAAGTTAATTTTTTTTCTGATTCATGGCACTTACGGACATTTTCAATGGAAAATGAAATCAACTTTATTACGAGTTTATTCTTTTCCCCAACCCATGCTGCTTGGAATAGGACTGCGGCTTTTTAAATCAATTCTCATCATCTTTTCGCACTTTGGACTACGACCGCTCGCTGCATGCGAAGAAGTCTGCTCTTCTCTTTCTCTCCCTCCTCATCATCCCCGTCCCATCCCATCCCCGACCCTTCCCTCTGTGTCTGTGATCACTCAACACTGAAGACTTCATTCGACCCAGTCCTACCTCCCATGTGCACAAAGACCAGGGTGGATGGGTCCCCTGGTCCTGCGTTGGTGCAGGCCTGAACTTGGAACACGTAGAACCGCTTGGTCAGCTCCCTCACCGTCGCCTGCGTCTTGTTGCCTGCAATGTCACACACCTGGACAGTGGAACCTGTTTTAAGGCAGCCTTGGTACACACCTGGACAGCGGAACCTGTTTTAAGGTGGCCTTGGTACACACCTGGACAGTGGAACCTGTTTTAAGGCGGCCTTGGTACACACCTGGACAGCGGAACCTGTTTTAAGGTGGCCTTGGTACACACCTGGACAGTGGAACCTGTTTTAAGGTGGCCTTGGTACACACCTGGACAGTGGAGCCTTGGTACATACCTGGACAGCGGAACCTGTTTTAAGGCAGCCTTGGTACACACCTGGACAGTGGAACCTGTTTTAAGGTGGCCTTGGTACACACCTGGACAGTGGAACCTGTTTTAAGGTGGCCTTGGTACACACCTGGACAGTGGAACCTGTTTTAAGGTGGCCTTGGTACACACCTGGACAGTGGAACCTGTTTTAAGATGGCCTTGGTACACACCTGGACAGTGGAACCTGTTTTAAGGTGGCCTTGGTACACACCTGGACAGTGGAACCTGTTTTAAGGTGGCCTTGGTACACACCTGGACAGTGGAACCTGTTTTAAGGTGGCCTTGGTACACACCTGGACAGTTGAACCTGTTTTAAGGCAGCCTTGGTACACACCTGGACAGTGGAACCTGTTTTAAGATGGCCTTGGTACAAAGACTTCATCTTCACCACTGCCCTAAAATTCAGAAAAATGGATTCTCCAACACTGTGATACTATTTTACGCTGTGATACTATTTTACACTGTGATACTATTTTACACTAGTTCACACTGTGATACTATTTTACACTGTGATACTACTTTATATTGGGATACTATTTTACACTAGTTTACACTGTGATACTATTTTATATTGGGATACTATTTCACACTAGTTTACACTGTGATACTACTTTACACTGTGATACTGTTTTACACTAGTTTACACTGTGATACAATCTTACACTGTGACACTACTTTATATTGGGATACTATTTTACACTATTTTACACTGTGATACTATTTTACACTGTGATACTACTTCATATTGGGTCACTAGTTTAAACTGTGATACTATTTTACACTGTGATACTGTTTTCAATGCCAGCAGAATGACTTCCCCATTCCAGCCTCTCCATAGTCTTGAAACAACTTTCTTCCGTAGCCTGATAGCTGACAAACGATCAAGTATCTCCATAGTCTTCAAACGACTTTCTTCCGTAGCCTGATAGCTGACAAACACAGATTCCAAGTAAATCCTCCATAGTCTTTCAAAACGACTTTCTTCCGTAGCCTGATAGCTGACAAACGATCAAGTATCTCCATAGTCTTCAAACGACTTTCTTCCGTAGCCTGATAGCTGACAAACGATCAAGTATCTCCATAGTCTTCGAACGACTTTCTTCCGTAGCCTGATAGCTGACAAACGATCAAGTATCTCCATAGTCTTCGAACGACTTTCTTCCGTAGCCTGATAGCTGACAAACGATCAAGTATCTCCATAGTCTTCAAACGACTTTCTTCCGTAGCCTGATAGCTGACAAACGATAAAGTATCTCCATAGTCTTCAAACGACTTTCTTCCGTAGCCTGATAGCTGACAAATGATTAAGTATCTCCATAGTCTTCAAACGACTTTCTTCCGAAGCCTGATAGCTGACAAATGATCAAGTATCTCCATAGTCTTCAAACGACTTTCTTCCGTAGCCTGATAGCTGACAAATGATCAAGTATCTCCATAGTCTTGAAACGACTTTCTTCCGTAGCCTGATAGCTGACAGATGATCAAGTATCAGTCTTCTCAACAATCCTTCCCTGATCACCACCAACAGCACCCCTCTCTCCCCACTGTCAGCCAACAGTCACAGTGGACGTTTCCTCAATTCTTCTCACATCATGCAAACGTGCAACAAGTTTTCTTTCAATGTTTAGGGTCCACACAGGCTGACACGTTCAAACTTCCATTATTTTTCCAGGCTATTGTCACACACATAATGTATTCTTGCAGTCGTCAGAACTGCTAAAAAATGGCCGTTTCAGTCATGCACCACACCATGCATTCACGTTTCCTGAAGGCTCTGTTTATAATCCCAAGATCTTCCATGACCTGGTCACTTATTCCACAACTTTCCAGTCCTGAAAAAAATTATTGTTTGCAAATTCCACGCCTTCCCAGCATTTCCATGACCTGTGCAGACCGTGACTGCACGCAGCGTAACAACTCACCCATGTGAGTAGTAGTCTGATCCATGCGCCGACACAGCTGTCACATTATGATAAGATGGCAGAATTTCCATGTTCTGCCAGTCTGTCTCCTTGTTAACACCACTCTCTACTGAGTTTTCATGATGCTGTCACTGTCACACCATCCCCACCCCAACATTTCTCTCCTACACACATACACACACACACACAGGTCGTGGAGGTTGAGGCCAGGCACAGACGTCCAACCCAAACTCATTTCCCCCGTTCCACTTTGCACTTTACTCTCAGTGCAGGTTCCCCTTCCTTTGGGTCCAAGGTGCCTCGGAAGTCAGGGGGAGTGTGGGACAGGACAGAAAGTGGAAGGAGGAGACGGGGGTTGGGTGTAAGTGGGAGGCTTCCTTTGTGCGAGGAGACAACAGCCTTTCCGCCCAAAGGCTGAATGAGAAGAAAGCAACACAGAAACCTACCAATAAAGACTTGTTTTCCAAGAACTTTCTCGTCTTGGCCTGTACTAGACTCGCCTCAAAATAAAGACTGATTCTGGAACATTTCTGTCGTTGTCTCTACAGGATTAGCTTTCCTGCAAGGACGTCTTCGCTTGCGCAATTTGTTTTCCCCACAACAGTGCGTCTCTCTGCGACTGCTAGATGTTCCTCAAAATGAAAACTCCTTCTGTTTAAGACTTGTTTTCATGGAAATATTTCTGTCTTCTGAGTTTTACTAGTTAGGAACATTTCTGGTCTCTGATTTACATCTAAATAACAGACTCCCTTTTTTCAAACATTCAAGTGTAAGTCATTTCTGAATTCACACACACACATGGAGGGGCGCGAGCGCGCGCACAACACACACACATACACATGCGCACACACACACACATACAAACACACACGCACGCACATACACGTACACACACACACACATACACACACACACACGCACGCACGCACGCATACACACACACACACACACACGCACGCACACATACGCACACACACGCGCACGCATACGCACACACACGCGCACGCACACGCACGCACGCGCACGCACACACACGCACGCACACACGCGCACACACAACGCACACACACACACACACGTACACACGCACGTACACACGCACACACACACGCATGTACACACACACACGCACGCGCACACACACGCACGCGCACACACACGCATGCACGCACGCGCACACACACACACACACACACACACACACACACACACACACACACACACCTTGCTGATAAAACTGCACCCAAGTGGTATTAGTGAAGTCGAGGATCGTGGCTATTGCACTGTACTGCTGGTTGACATACTGGATGTAGTGACCACGAATCAGGCCGTTGGGCCATGTCGGCGGTTGCCACTGGAGATGAACTTGACCTTCGGACACCACTTCTGCTTCCAGGTTTTCTGGTCGCGAGGGAACTGAAAACATGCATGGAGGATGTGTTGGGGAAGTTAGGGTTATACAGACTGTAAATGGTAAGTAGTGTGTGTGTGTGTGTGTGTGTGTGTGTGTGTGTGTGTGTGTGTGTGTGTGTGTGTACAACGCACACGTCTATGAATATGTGCATGCATGCACTGAAGCAAACCTGCATAATGTATGCAGGAGTGTGTGTGTACGTTTGTGTGGGCATTTGTGTGTGTTATGTGTATGTGTATGTGAGAACACACACATGCAAGTATGAACGCTGCATGCTCACGTGCATGAGTGTGTGTATGTGTACACCTTTACAGAAACACACATGTAATAGTGCGTCTGTGTCTGTATGCATGACAAATGCACCGGAGTAGGTCGGTCTCTCTCAAACTTTAATCCTTACTCTGGTTATTTAACAATATACTATTAAGTCCATTGTCTGGTGAATTAACAGAAGGAAAGTTTGAAAAAAAACCCAGTTATGTTTGTTTAATGTGCATAACTTTTCATCGGTTATTATTTGAACATGACATACAGAATAAAAATTGTTAGCAACTGAATAAAGAATAATATAAACCAAAACTTGTGTGCCTCGAGTGTTTGATTATGTGCTTAACCTGTCTAGAATGTGAAAATAACTGGTGAAAACAGGTAGCACATCCTGCCTGTCATTCTCAAGAGCTTTTTCACAAATAATCCAGTCAACGATGTTCCACAGTATCCAGAAATAAGTTGCAGCCTTCTTCAAAGGAAAGTCAGTGTGGATTATATCCCGTCTTCCATGCAGGTAATCCGGTAAGAATGAATAAGGTACAGTTCAGTTTTCACATTGAAATCATGTGCTGAAACACAAATTTAAACAAAAATGGTCACTACCAACAAATGTAATAGTTAGCCCACACTGTCCTCGTTTACGTCTGAAAGGTTTAGGATCATCTGGAAGCGCTACACTGAGTTTTTCTTCCCCACTGAATGGCATGTTGAGATTCTTCCCCACTGAATGGCACCTTGAGATTTCCGTCACCCTTAGGCACTCATCCAGTCATTCCATGTCGATCTCAAAATCATGATTACATGGTGCTTGATCTAAATCAAAACTGTCACCCACCACACCCAGTTTGTTTAAAATGTCCATAACTTCTTCTTCACTTGCTTTTTCCGCAAGAAATTCAGCAAAAACATCCAACAAGTTCCTAATTCTATCACGTTCTCCTATGGGCACTGCCATTTTTGTTTTGCCAGATGTGTAGAGTCGCCCTATGCATTACAAGCTGCTACTAACTGTAAAGCAAGCTAAAACGCTGAAAATCCATGTTCCTGGGCTCTCTCAGTCATTCATGCTAATTAGTTTCTCACAGAGCCGTAGTTTCCTATCTGTGTGTGTCAGTGAAACTAGGCTCGCAAAGCTCACCCTACAGACAACTTATGTCACGACAACCAGTGATGGTCATGACGTAATGGTGTGACTTATGTTGCGACAACCAGTGACAGCCATGACGTAATGGTGTGACTTATGTCGCGACAACCAGTGACAGCCATGACGTAATGGTGCGACTTATGTCGCAACAACCAGTGACGGCCATGACGTAATGGTGTGACTTATGTCGTGACTACGAACCTAAGGGTTAAAATGGTAAGACATGAGCAAAAAGGAAACTCATATACTAGTGTTGACGAGTTTGATGACAATCACACACAGACCCACACACACACACACACACACATATCATAAAACATGTTTAAATCTGTGCCATCAGGTTCATTTTAGACATTAGCTGTCGGAGATATGCAACAGATATTTTTCTTGATTATTTTCTTTCTTTCCTTTTTTTTTTTGTTCTTAAACATTTCACTTTTTTTTTTTTTTTTTTTTTTTTGCGATCTGTAAATTTTTGTGCAGGAAGGAGGGGAGGCCAATGTGTTTGCAGTTAGAGAATTCCTCCAAATGGCAGTAAATTTTAATACCTGCTGTCCATCCTATATGCGAGCATACTTGCAGGCATACATCCACCAATCTACTACACGTATACACCCACACACACCCCTACCACCCTAGACCGTCTCCCTACCCTTCTCACCACTTCTTCCCCCAGCAACCAGTCCTCCCATCCCACCAGCTGAAGAATCCAACCAGAAAGGCACTCAGAAGAGCAGGAATCTCCACAATGGTCAATCAGATACTTGATAAGCATCTGATCCCCATCTCTACCACACCTCCACGGGCTGGTCCCCTGTTCCCTCCACTTTCGTTAAAATCCATTCAGCATGATCTTGCTCAGATCCTGAATCTGCCCTTTGACCTGGACCTGTGCCCCATCGGATGGGTTCCACCTGGGGCCACATTACAACCTTCCACCAAGTTTTGTTAGCACTGGTTCCATAGCTTTCCCATAATTTTGCATTTTGTGACAACTCCATGGCGAAGTCTATAAAAAAAGATTTTTAAAAGTAATCTTAAGTAATTCCGCCGGTTCACATGGACAAACAAACATCAAGACAAAACACAACGCGTTTCGACCTCTTTAGTCTTCAGGCAAGACAAACAAATTCAGGACAATGAAAACAAAGAACAAGCAATCACTTATCTTCTTGAATCTGCCCAAATTGGGTGTTTGAAAAAGACAAATAAAGAAAAACATACAGACCCGTAATTCCAAATCTCCCCTCCTACTTCCCTCACCTAACTCCTCCTCCAACTTCTTAAACTTCTACACTTTTTTTTTTTACCTCTTACCTCTCTGAAAGCGGAAGGTCACAACATTGTCCTTGCTTGGGTTCCTGGTCATGCTGGCATCGGAGGGTATGAAATGGCTGATCGTTTGGCCAAGAATGCCACAACAGGGAAACTGTCTGAAATATCTATCCCCTACACAGATCTAAAACTGAAAGTTAATGATTATGTCAGAGATATCTGGCAGGAGGGCTGGAATATACAGACGGATAACAAACTCTTTCAGATCCGTCCAAACCTTAAGGAGTTCCTCTCATCTACCTCTGGTGGTCGCAAAGAAGAAACGGATTTATGCTGGCTGCACACTGGCCATTCGAATTTTACTCATTCGTACCATGTAAAGAGTGAAGAAGCTCCGTGGTGCATTCCATGTCATGCACCACTCACAATGAAACACATTCTAGTGTTGGGACTTGCGTGATGTGAGACATAAACATTTTACAGCAGATTCCATGAAAACCTTGTCCAGAGATGTTCCACCTGACGTGATCTTTGAATTTTTGAAAGCGATTAACATTTTTCATCTGATCCGAGATTTTAGAGTGGAAAGATTTTTAACAAAATTCCGGGTGTGTTTCTAGAAGATGTATTTTGAAAGAGTTGTGTGAATGAATGACTTGTGAGTTGACTTCAGCGTGTTGATAGCCCTGATATGGCCCTTTGTGGTCGGCTGGGCTATAAGCAACATTACCTTACTTAACCTTATCTCCCCTTCCACTGCCCTGTTTTCCACCTACCGTCTTCTTTGGTCTGAACCAGAATGGGTCGGCTGTAGGGACCCTGCAGGCTGTCGCTGTGGGCCGACACAGAGATGTTGTACAGCGTGAAGGCCTTCAGGTTGTTCAGCGTGGCCATGTTGCTGTGGCTGCAAAACGCACCACCGCTCGGTCAACATCCGTCCCCAGTCGCGTCTGTGTTCCGATTTTTGTAATGCAAGTGGGTTTTTTTGTTTTTTTCTTTTTCATTTGTTTGTTTTGTTCTTTAATCAACTTTTTAATCCCTTTTCACTACGTAAGGTTTATGAATGTGGCATCGTCATTCACATGAATGCCGCATGAGAATGTACATATGTACATACAAGCATGTACATGCGTAGATACAAACACATGCCTCTCATACATATTCATGTCTTGTGCTGGCTGGCATCTGTCAGAGCCAACTGAAGACTGCATGTTCATCAGATCAGAAGAACCAAGTTCAAATTCCAAAAATATATAAGAAAAAAACAAAAAACAAACAAAAAAAACCCCCAGAAGGATGGTAAGGAAAGCACGGACCTCCCCACTGGTCAAACAAATCTTGGTTCCCCCTTTTCCGTGAGTTCATGACTAAAAACAAAATAATTTGTCACCAGAGGGAAGCAATAGCTGTTACAGCCCGAAGGAGATTCTGTCCGGTACTTTTTTCTTTCACAGAATATGCAAAATATGAAACGTCAGCATTCATATCACTGCAAAGTTTCATTACCACTTGAAAATACTACTTTGGTATACAGCGGTCAGTTCATAACAATAACTTTGCAGTGCCCATGTTGAGTGGGAAGTCTGTCATCTTCATAACAATAACTTTGAAGTGCCCATGTTGACTGGGAAGTCTGTCATCTTCGTAACAATAACTTTGCAGTGCCCATGTTGAGTGCGAAGTCTGTCATCTTCATAACAATAACTTTGAAGTGCCCATGTTGAGTGCGAAGTCTGTCATCTTCATAACAATAACTTTGAAGTGCCCATGTTGACTGGGAAGTCTGTCATCTTCGTAACAATAACTTTGCAGTGCCCATGTTGACTGGGAAGTCCGTCATCTTCATAACAATAAGTTTGCACTGCCCATGTTGACTGGGAAGTCTGTCATCTTCATAACAATAAGTTTGCACTGCCCATGTTGACTGGGAAGTCTGTCATCTTCACAATAACCTTGCACTGCCCATGTTGAGTGGGAAGTCTGTCATCTTCATAACAATAACTTGCACTGCCCATGTTGAGTGGGAAGTCTGTCATCTTCACAACAATAACTTTGCACTGCCCATGTTGAGTGGGAAGTCTGTAACCTTCATAACAATAACCTTGCACTGCCCATGTTGAGTGGGAAGTCTGTCATCTTCATATCAATAACCTTGCACTGCCCATGTTGAGTGGGAAGTCTGTCATCTTCATAACAATAACTTTGCAGTGCCCATGTTGACTGGGAAGTCTCTCATCTTCACAACAATAACTTTGCAGTGCCCATGTTGAGTGGGAAGTCTGTCATCTTTCTGTTAATGGAAACAGATCCTGGATCTGTGGCTGGTTTCAGATCCGCATCAAAATTCAAAGGGTTCATCCTTGGCCCACAGTCTGTCTGTCCACCACGTTTTGTCAACATTGGCTCAGTACTTTTTGTAAAATAAATCTATCAATACTCTTGTAGAAGGACTGCGAATCCCCCCCCACCCCCCCCCCCCCCCCCACCCCCGTTCAGATCCACTCCCAACTTCATAGGTTTGTCCCTGGCCACAGTCCATCTTTTGATCACATCCACTAATCAGGCAATCAGGTGTTGATTGTAATAGCTCAGAAGTTTCGGCATAATCCTGCCCATGGACAAATAAACAAATATTGAAAAAATAACCTCCTTGAAGGAAGAAATAATTCTACGTCCTACGCACACACACGCGCACGCGCGCGCACACACACACACACACACACACACACACACACAGTGTGCTCTAATATCACATTTAGTGAAAGGACGTTAAATTGAAGAAGAACAACAACAACACAGTGTGCACATACACACACAACCTACTCACACATATAACAAGACAGATGAACAGAAGAGAAGCTTTAGCTTTAAAGCAATAAAAAGAAAACATTGCAGTCACTAAAACAGATAACTAAACCACACATAAATAAATGGATGGACAAAATAAGACAGAAAGCAAGCAAATAAATCATTTGAAAAAAATCAGAACAGTCAAACACAACAGCTACAAACAGAACCAAAAAAAACACAAACAAACATAACGCATACCTCCTTTTCAGAAAGACAGACTGAGATGGCGTCTCCTGGAAATTGCTGGCAAGAAAACGCGTGTCCAGCTGCTGACAGCGCACTGTGTAGTGCGTCACGGGCAGCGACACCTCCAGGTCCTGGCTGGAGTAGGCCCACGTCAGCGCTATGGCATTCGGCTCCAGCGGCACGGCATCCAAGTTGAACGGGGCGGCCAGGTTGGTGTGCAGTGTGGGGAGAGAAGCGTTGCCTAGAGGAAAGAAACGACTGTGACGATTTTTTTTTTTTTTTTTTTTCATTTAAAAAAAAAAAACTTGTTTCCTATATCAGAGAAAAAGGCTGTGGTGTGTGTGTGGCACAAAATGTCTATGTTCGCTATCCTTGGCCCATCCACCCCATTCCTGCTAACTTCCTCCCCACCTCCCT
>CM065744.1:37920927-37935927 GCA_033310375.1 Conus canariensis | reverse complement strand
GTTCCACAACTCATGCTGTCTATATCTGAGTGATGCACAACTCATGCTGTCTATATCTGAGTTTGTTGCACAACTCATGCTGTCTATATCTGAGTTTGTTAAACAACTCATGCTGTCTATATATGAGTTTATTGCACAACTCATGCTGTCTATGACTGAGTCTGCTCAACAACTCATGCTGTCTATGACTGAGTCTGTTCCACAACTCATGCTGTCTATGATCGAGTCTGCTCAACAACTCATGCTGTCTATGATTGAGTTTGCTCAACAACTCACGCTGTCTATGACTGAGTCTGCTCAACAACTCATGCTGTCTATGACTGAGTCTGCTCAACAACTCGTGCTGTCTATGACTGAGTCTGCTCAACAACTCATGCTGCCTATGACTGAGTCTGCTCAACAACTCATTCTGTCTATATCCGAGTTTGTTCCTCAAATCATGCGGTCTATGACTGAGTCTGTTCAACAAGTCAAGCTACTTACAGTTGTGTCTGTTCAAACAAGTCATGCTGTTTACAGCTGTGTCTGTTCAACAAGTCATGCTATTTACAGCTGTGTCTGTTCAAACAAGCATGCTGTTTACAGTTGTGTCTGTTCGAACAAGTCATGCTGTTTACAGTTGTGTCTGTTCAAACAAGTCATGCTGTTTACAGCTGTGTTTGTTCAAACAAGTCATGCTGTTTACAGTTGTGTCTGTTCAAACAAGTCATGCTGTTTACAGCTGTGTCTGTTCAACAAATCATGTTGTTTACAGTTGTGTCTGTTCAAACAAGTCATGCTGTTTACAGTTCTGTCTGTTCAAACAAGTCATGCTGTTTACAGTTCTGTCTGTTCAAACAAGTCATGCTGTTTACAGTTCTGTCTGCTCAAACAAGTCATGCTGTTTACAGTTCTGTCTGTTCAAACAAGTCATGCTGGTTACAGTTCTGTCTGTTCAAACAAGTCACGCTGGTTACAGTTCTGTTTGTTCAACAAATCATGTTGTTTACAATTGTGTCTGTTCAAACAAGTCATGCTGTTTACAGTTGTGTCTATTCAAACAAGTCATGCTGTTTACAGTTGTGGTTGTGTTTGTTCAAAGAAGTCATGCTGTTTACAGTTCTGTCTGTTCAAACAAGTCATGCTGTTTACAGCTGTGTCTGTTCAAACAAGTCATGCTGGTTACAGTTGTGTCTGTTCAAACAAGTCATGTTGTTTACAGCTGTGTCTGTTCAACAAGTCATGCTGTTTACAGCTGTGTCTGTTCAACAAGTCATGCTGTTCACAGTTGTCTTTGTTCAAACAAGTCATGCTGTTTACAGTTGTCTTTGTTCAAACAAATCATACTGTTTACAGTTGTCTTTGTTCAAACAAGTCATGCTGTTTGCAGCTGTGTCTGTTCAAACAAGTCATGCTGTTTACAGTTGTGTCTGTTCAACAAGTCATGCTGTTTACAGTTGTGTTTTGTTCAAACAAGTCATGCTGTTTACAGTTCTGTCTGTTCAAACAAGTCATACCGGTTACAGCTGTGTTTGTTCAAACAAGTCATGCTGGTTACAGTTCTGTCTATTCAAACAAGTCATGCTGGTTACAGCTGTATTTGTTCAAACAAGTCATGCTGTTTACAGCTGTGTCTGTTCAAACAAGTCATACTGTTTACAGTTGTGTCTGTTCAAACAAGTCAGGCTGTTTACAGTTGTGTCTGTTCAAACAAGTCATGCTGTTTACAGTTGTGTTTGTTCAAACAAGTCATGCTGTTTACAGTTCTGTCTGTTCAAACAAGTCATGCTGTTTACAGTTGTGTCTGTTCAAACAAGTCATGCTGTTTACAGCTGTGTCTGTTAAAACAAATCATGCTGTTTACAGTTGTGTCTGTTCAAAACAAGTCATGCTGTTTACAGTTGTCTTTGTTCAAACAAGTCATGCTGGTTACAGTTCTGTTTGTTCAAACAATCATGCTGGTTACAGTTGTGTCTGTTCAAACAAGTCATGCTGTTTACAGCTGTGTCTGTTCAAACAAGTCATGCTGGTTACAGTTGTGTCTGTTCAAACAAGTCATGCTGTTTACAGTTGTGTTTGTTCAAACCAGTCATGCTGTTTACAGTTGTGTTTGTTCAAACAAGTCATGCTGTTTACAGTTGTCTTTGTTCAAACAAGTCATGCTGTTTACAGCTGTGTCTGTTCAACAAGTCATGCTGTTTACAGTTGTCTTTGTTCAAACAAGTCATGCTGTTTACAGCTGTGTCTGTTCAACAAATCATGCTGTTTACAGTTGTGTCTGTTCAACAAGTCATGCTGTTTACAGTTGTCTTTGTTCAAACAAGTCATGCTGTTTACAGTTGTCTTTGTTCAAACAAGTCATGCTGTTTACAGTTGTGTCTGTTCAAACAAGTCATGCTGTTTACAGCTGTGTCTGCTCAACAAGTCATACTGTTTACAGTTGTGTCTGTTCAAACAAGTCATGCTGTTTACAGTTGTGTCTGTTCAAACAAGTCATGCTGTTTACAGCTGTGTCTGCTCAAACAAGTCATTCTGTTTACAACTGTGTCTGTTCAACAAGTCACACTGTTTACAGTTGTGTCTGTTCAAACAAGTCATGCTGGTTACAGTTGTGTTTGTTCAAACAAGTCATGCTGTTTACAGCTGTGTCTGTTCAAACAAGTCATACTGTTTACAGTTGTGTCTGTTCAACAAGTCATGCTGTTTACAGCTGTGTCTGTTCAACAAGTCATGCTGTTTACAGCTGTGTCTGTTCAAAGAAGTCATACTGTTTACAGCTGTGTCTGTTCAACAAGTCATGCTGTTTACAGCTGTGTCTGTTCAACAAGTCATGCTGTTTACAAGTGTGTCTGTTCAACAAGTCATGCTGTTTACAACTGTGTCTGTTCAACACGTCATGCTGTTTACAGCTGTGTTTGTTCAAACAAGTCATGCTGTTGACAGTTCTGTTTGTTCAAACAAGTCATTTTGGTTTCTGTCTTCTAATCAGCAGGCACAACCCAGCACTGAAAATGGTCATACTGTCACGCGACCAAAGAAAACTGCCCAAGTCATGACACACAGCATGAGCGCATGAACACCGTATCAGAGGGTGAACACCTAGTGGCCCAGTTTCTCTTTTTTTACAGCCACATACACACACCCCAAGAACACACACACACATACATACATGCGAGACACAAAGAAACAAATACTATGGACAGACTGGGAACAACACTGATGGTTGATGTCTCATTGCAACATCACATGGATGGGGATACAACAGAGAGTTGCTGGGGGGGCGAAGAAGAAGGGGGGGGGGGGGGGGGGGGGCTTCTGTATCAGCTAATTCCATCTGAATCTTACCACTGATAGGTACAGTCAGCTTAATTTCTCTCAGTATCTATGCTTTTTGAAATAGCGTTTTAGTGGCCATAATTGACATCTGGGAGAGAAATGGTGGAGGGATTTATCAAATCAGCTTCAAAGAAAATGAAGAAGGCAGAGAATCAAGAATTTTCAGAGGCGACAGCTTGAGTCATTCTATCATGACTCGGTGTCAGTGACAATTTTTGTCCGTTCGACACTTACACAGTGAGATTAGCAAGAGAGAAAGATGAGTGTCCCGTTTCCATCGACAAGAAAGATGAACTGAAGCATGCCCACGACCAGATGTCATTTCAGCGAAGGGGAGTTAGCCAGCTAAAGGAGCTCTGGACAGACACCGAGTTCACTCCCTTAAAATGATTATTCAGCATCCTAATTAGCAAGAGAACTCTTCTCTACATGCAGTCATCAGTTTCATCGTGTGCAACCAGAAAAAAGGTTGTCAACTTGACACTGGCTGCTCCCTGTGGATTACCAATGCCAGGGCTGAAGCAGGCGGGACTGGGCCGTGGTTGCGGACAGGGGAGGGGGGGAGGGGGGAGTCAGAATGAGCGGCATGGGTGTAATACCTCGGCCACCTCGGCACAGAAGATGGGACAGACAAAAAAAGAAAGAAAGAAAAAAGGGAATGCCATGCGTCTACAGACACTCAGAACAACACTGCTTCTCCGAGCTGTGTCCAAACCCCCACCGGCCACACCCATCGACCTACCGGTCAGGTCCGTCCTGATGACGATGGGGCGAGAGCTAGGGCTGGCTCCCCTCTTGTTGTAAGCCCGGATGGTGATGGCGTACAGCGTGTCCGGGGACAGGCCGTACAACACCGCTTCATGCTGATGGCTGCCGATGATCTCTGCTTCCTCTCCACCTTCCTCTGAATTTGAAGGGGAAAAATGAATGAATGAATAGGATCACTGCTCCCAAATATTCAGCCGATGACAGATCCAAGTTCTCTCACTGTGCACATGATGCTCATTTATTGACTGAGAGAGAGAGAGAGAGAGAGAGAGAGAGACAGTGTGTGTGTGTGTGTGTGTGTGTGTGTGTGTGTGTGTGTGTGTGTGTGTGTGTGTGTGTGCGTGCGTTGTGTGTGTGCGTGTGTGTGCGTGCGTTGTATGTGTGTGTGTGTGCGTGCGTTGTGTGCGTTGTGTGTGTGTGTGTGTGTGTGTGTGTGCGTGTGCGTGCGTTGTGTGTGCGTGCGTGCGGTGTGTGTATGCGTGCGGTGTGTGTGTGTGTGTGTGTGTGTGTGTATGTGTGTGTTGTGTGCGTGTTGTGTGTGTGTGTGTGCTTGTGCGTGCTTGTGTGTGTGCACGTGCGTAGTGTAGTGTAGTGTAGTGTCGTGCAGTGCATGCAGTGCAGTGCAGTGCAGTGCAGTGCAAGTGCAGTGTAGTGTAGTGTTGTGGGAATATTTTCTTGCGTACGTTTACCTGCATGCATCTGTGTGTGTGGACATACAACCATTGTAAATAATTCAGGATGCATTTTGCCCACACATATTTCCGCTCCACATCCACCCTCTTTATTCATAAAATTCTCAGGTTCTGGATTTCTTTGCCTTAGTCAGGATTTCGGGATATTATCTTTAAAACTGAAAATGTCCACAGAATTACCGGCTATGCAGAATTAAAACAGTGGAAAACTGAAAAAGGTACAGGGCTACACTGTGACTCTTTCTGTCACTGAGCATCATATATACAGATCCCTGTGAAGTGAAATACCTCCATCCCGCACACTGACGTCTCCATCCTTTGCCTTCCAAACATACAGCCCCATGCCCGAGTCTTTCAAATGAAAAAGAAAGGATGGAAGAAAGAGAAAAAAAAAAAAAAAAAGGAGAAGAAAGAGAGAGAGAGAGAGAGAGAGAGAGAGAGAGAGAGAGAGAAGAGAGATAGAGAGAAAGAGAGAGAAAGAGAGAAAGAGAGAGAGAGAGAGAGAAAGAGAGCAGACTAACACACGAATCACACGCAGAACAGCGACGACGTCCTGCCATCTCTCACCTTGCGCCAGACGTCGGTGGACGCTGTAGCTGATCAGGTTCCTGGTTGAGGAGTCCATCTCCCACCGCACCTGGATCCTGGAGCTGGAGATCGCCTCCCCTGTCACGTTGTGCGGCGCAGGGGGCGCATCCGCTGGAAAGGGAGAAGGGAGACAATGTGTATTCCGTTTGGGCAGCCTCCAAGTGTAACATTCACACACACACACACACAAACACTCACCATAAATGATAGGGTGGACCTGTATAACCATCCATCCCAGAATGCGGTTTGAGCATGGGAAGGTGTGGCGACTGGGGTTGGGGGAGTTATCGGCAAGAGGGAGGGAGGTGAAGGATGGGGGGGAGTGGGGGGAGACATGGGTACACTAGACACTACACTCGCACCATCAGGTTAACTTTATGGTAAGATGGAGCAGCAAAAAAGACCGTCTTCCTGTTGTTGCTGATGGTGACAAATGCACAGCAGCCAAAGACAACACTCACTGGTATGTGTAACTTCACAGCTGCACCATTCTCTTTGCACACCTGCCTACCCTACCATTTTAATGACAGTATTCTCATCACTCGGAAACCAGATTTCGTCCAGTTTGACCAGATTTTAGTTGTTGTCATCAAAACCTGTTGTGTTTCCAAAAAAGAAACAAGTTCACATAACATCCCTCCACAAATGCAGATATACGCAAATGCTGACGACACAACAAGCAGCACAGAAAACACAAAGTATTTTCTTTATGAAGTATGAACACCTTAGATGCAGTGCAATGCATGAAGCGTGCCCCTTTCCTAGACTCCACAAGAGAAGGCCACTCCTTTGCGCAGTCCTTGAGAAATGATTGCTTTCTCCCTACTGACGTATTAATTTTTTTATTGTTTCAGAAGGCCACTCGTTTTCTCAGGTTCATCTTCACTCTCTTCAAGCGCACGCTTGCTACACTCGGCCATGATCCACCGACTTGCAATTTACACCAATCAAATTCAATTCTTCTCATCACTGCATAATCCGGTTTTGTCCACGGCAATCTGCGATGCAAACACCCCCGACTTGACAAGCACTGCCGCCTGCGTTGGCTTTGGAAGCGTCGTCTGCTACAATCGGAAATCGCAGCAATCTTCGTCAAGTTCGGTCTCCATATTTTTCAAACTTCAGCAACGTATTTGTCAAAATTTGGCCGTATGCCCGTACTGACGGTGAAATTCCGTACAAATACGTGCAAACACAGCTAGGCAGGCATGTCTGTCTGTCTTTGCACTGTGACTTAGTTTTGTTGCCAAGCCATGTGGTTGCGAGATTTGAATTCTGATCAGTTTGTGGATTTTATTTCCCCCTTTCTGGTAAACAAACTCACACTCGTTTATTGTTTTTCTTCCATACAAAATGCTTCAACAGCTTCTGGACACTTCACAATGCGATTCATCGTGATTTGTACTTGTCTGCAGGGCCAAGATGTGTCATTCGCCGACTCACCAGTTCCTTCTGAAAATGGCGTGAAGTAAACTCAGTTCAGAGTTGTCTGGGTGGTACCCTGCAGCCAATCACCTTCTCATGAGCAAACACGGGGAGTCACGTCAAGTCCAGCTTTCCTTTCACTTTGCACAGAGCAATTTTCGCACCTCAACAGCTGCGTTTTCTGAACTGTGGGTCAGGCTGCCTGACAGAAACATAGGGCTAACAACCTTCCCAGGTTAGAAGAAACCTGCCGGCTCCTCCGTCTGGCTGACTAAACCCGCTTGTCAAGACCATTCACTCTGTATGTATGATACAATGATTGTGCTCCGAGAGTCGGACGCGACTGGTCTACACTGTGTGCAGAGAGCTATAAGTGCGACTGTAATTCAAGGCATGTGGTTTGTGACCCAGCCCACTGTGGAAGCCACAACACAATGGTAAAGAAAAAAAAGCTAAAAACAGAACCACGCACACATCAAACTGTCAAGATTACACATCAAAATAAAATCAGGCTCAAAACCTAAATAGGAGTCAATCATGTCACTGTACTTGTGACGATATGAAATACTTCAAACAAAAAATATAATCTTCACTGCAATGGATGGGGGGGAGGGGGGATGGCAGTATGGGATGCCACTAGGTGAGAGTCTTTCCCATGGGAGGTATTGTACACACCATACCACCAGGAAGGACTCACGTTTGATCCTGACAGACACCCTGGAGAGGCTGATGGCCCAGCCCGCCTTGTTCTTCACCAGACACTGGTAGTACCCAGAGTCGTCCATGTTGCCTTGGTAGATCACCAACCCCTCTCCCAGAAACTGCACATCATACACAACTCATAATATGGACAAGAGGAAACGAAGTAAAAACAATTTGAAAATAAAGAAGTGGAAAGAAAAAATATAAGAAAAAAAAAAAAGAAAAAACACTGAAGAGGACAGAAAAAATACAGACAAGAAGAAAATAAAAAAACAGTTTCAGAAATGGAAAGGGACAGAGGAAGCGGGAAAAAAAAATGCAAGGAAACAAAAAACAGACAACGCATGAAAAGAATGAAGAAAAACAGAAAAAGAAGTGGGAAAAACAGAAAAATGAAGAAAAACAGGAAAACGACAGAAAACAAGGATAGAAAGAAGTGGAAAAATAGGAAAAGAGGAAAAAACAGAAAAGAAAAAATACGAAAAACAAAGGGGGTGGGGGAAGAAAAATAACAGGAAAAGAGAAACAGGGGAAAAGTAGATAACAAAGGGAAAGAAAAAACAGAAGAGTTAAAAAAAAAAAAAAAAAAAAACTGTGAGAAAAAGAAAAGAACGGTAAAAAAAAAATTGTTTAAATCCAGAAAAATGTGGAAGAAAAAAAAAGGAGTGTGTGGAGGAGAAAAAAAAAAGGGAGATAAAAAAATCCACACACAAAAACCCACCACCTCCACCAATACGATTATGCTGTGTTGGCGTCTCGGGCTGGAGATAGAAAATGGCATGTTGAACAGTCCGCTCTACTCTCACTGTCAGAAGTCTGGATCACCATATTCAAAGGACACGCATTTACAGAAGATTCTTTTTTCCTACTACAGATTACATTTTCACCTTGTCTGAATCATCTGGTAATGCATGATTCCTTGATCAATGGGGGGATTACACAGGTAATTCATAGCTTCAATGTTTCCTGTTCCGATAAGTTGTATTAAGCACACTGGCATTTGGTTCCAAATGCCAAACACTCCTGACCTCTACTTTGTAGCACACAGGTTGTGTTATCACATGTATGACGAAACGCCAAACACCCTGACCTCTACTTTGTAGCTAAAGGTTGTGTTACCACATGTATGATGAAACGCCAAACACTACTTTGTAGCATAAAGGTTGTGTTACCACATGTATGATGAAACGCCAAACACTACTTTGTAGCGTACAGGTTGTGTTACCACATGTATGATGAAACGCAACACTCTTTGTACGCAGTGTGGTAACCACATGTATGCGAAACACAAACACTCCTGACCTCTACTTTGTACAGCACAGGGATGACCTCCAGTCCGTTCTTCAGCCAGACGACGGAGGGCGGGGGCTGGGCAGACACCAGACAGTCCAGCCTCACCATGCTGGCCAGGGGGTACACACAGCTGGGAGAGCTGTCCTCGATCACTGGCTCCTCTGAAACACACAGCAAGGAGTTGGGGGACGTGTGAGGCAAGGGTTGGCTGTTCTTTTGTTTCACCCCCAATCAATCATACCTCTGCCCAGAAGACCATCTCTTCCCAGTGAGAGGTCAGGGCCTACAAGTACCTATAGTGGGTTGCCAAAATTCAGGCTCCTGACTAGCTTAGTTCAAAAAAGAAAAAAAAAAAAAACTCTACAGATTTGTTCAATACACATAAGTGGCAATGTTCCATTTATCATGTTGGTTTTGTTCCAAATGCCAGCTTGACTTTGTTCTAGAATCCAGTGACTTTGTTCTAGTACCCAGTGGCTTTGTTCTAGCAACCAGAGTGGCTCTTTTCCAGGCACTAGGGTGGCTTTATTCCAGGTAGCAGAACAGCTTTATTTCTGGTATCACAGCAGCTTTCTTTCAGGTACTACTATGGCTTTGTTCAATATATTAGTGTGGCTTTGTTCAATATATTAGTGTGGCTTTGTTCAAGACACCAGTGCAGCTTTGTTCAAGACACCAGTGCAGCTTTGTTCAAGATACCAGTGCAGCTTTGTTCAAGACACCAGTGCAACTTTGTTCAAGACACCAGTGCAGCTTTGTTTAATATATTAGTGTGGCTTTGTTCAAGACACCAGTGCAGCTTTGTTCAAGACACCAGTGCAGCTTTGTTCAAGATACCAGTGCAGCTTTGTTCAAGACACCAGTGCAACTTTGTTCAAGATACCAGTGCAGCTTTGTTCAAGACACCAGTGCAGCTTTGTTCAAGACACCAGTGTGGCTTTGTTCAAGATACCAGTGCAGCTTAGTTCAAGATACCAGCTCAGCTTTGTTCAAGATACCAATGTGCTTTGTTCAAGATACCAGTGTGGCTTTGTTCAAGACACCAGTGCAACTTTGTTCAAGATACCAGTGCGGCTTTGTTCAAGACACCAGTGTGGCTTTGTTCAAGACACCAGTGTGGCTTTGTTCAAGATACCAGTGTGGCTTTGTTCAAGATACCAGTACAGCTTAGTTCAAGATACCAGCTCAGTTTTGTTCAAGATACCAATGTGGCTTTGTTCAAGATACCAGTGAGGCTTTGTTCAAGATACCAGTGTGGCTTTGTTCAAGATACCAGTATGGCTTTGTTCAAGATACCAATGTGGCTTTGTTCAAGATACTAGTTCAGCTTTGTCCAAGATACCAGTGTGGCTTTGTTCAAGATACTAGCTCAGCTTTGTTCAAGATACCAAGTTCAGCTTTGTTCAAGATACCAGTGTGGCTTTGTTCAAGATACCAGTGTCACTTTGTTCAAGATACTAGCTCAGCTTTGTTCAAGATACTAGCTCAGCTTTGTTCAAGATACCAGCTCAGCTTTGTTCAAGATACCAGTGTGGCTTTGTTCAAGATACCAGTGTGGCTTTGTTCAAGATACCAGTGCAACTTTGTTCAAGATACCAGTGTGGCTTTGTTCAAGATACCAGTGTGGCTTTGTTCAAGATATCAATGTGGCTTTGTTCAAGATACTAGTGTGGCTTTGTTCAAGATACCAGTGCAGCTTTGTTCAAGATACCAGTGTGGCTTTGTTCAAGATACCAGTGTGGCTTTGTTCAAGATACCAGTGTGGCTTTGTTCAAGATACCAATGCGGCTTTGTCCAAGATACCAGTTCAGCTTTGTCCAAGATACCAGTGTGGCTTTGTTCAAGATACTAGTTCAGCTTTGTTCAAGATACCAGTGTGGCTTTGTTCAAGATACCAGTATGGCTTTGTTCAAGATACCAATGTGGCTTTGTTCAAGATACTAGTTCAGCTTTGTCCAAGATACCAGTGTGGCTTTGTTCAAGATACTAGCTCAGCTTTGTTCAAGATACCAAGTTCAGCTTTGTTCAAGATACCAGCTCAGCTTTGTTCAAGATACCAGCTCAGCTTTGTTCAAGATACCAATGTGGCTTTGTTCAAAATACCAATTGGCTTTGTTCAAGATACCAATGTGGCTTTGTTCAAGATACCAGTGCGACTTTGTTCAAGATACCAGTTCAGCTTTGTTCAAGATACCAGTATGGCTTTGTTCAAGATACCAGTGTGGCTTTGTTCAAGATACCAGTGTGGCTTTGTTCAAGATACCAGTGCGACTTTGTTCAAGATACTAGTTCAGCTTTGTCCAAGATACCAGTATGGCTTTGTTCAAGATACCAGTGTGGCTTTGTTCAAGATACTAGTTCAGCTTTGTTCAAGATACCAGTGTGGCTTTGTTCAAGATAGCAATGTGGTTTTGTTCAAGATACTAGTTCAGCTTTGTTCAAGATACCAGCATGGCTTTGTTCAAGATACCAGTGTGGCTTTGTTCAAGATACCAGTGTGGCTTTGTTCAAGATACCAATGCGGCTTTGTTCAAGATACTAGTTCAGCTTTGTCCAAGATACCAGTGTGGCTTTGTTCAAGATAGCAATGTGGCTTTGTTCAAGATACTAGTTCAGCTTTGTCCAAGATACCAGTGTGGCTTTGTTCAAGATACTAGTTCAGCTTTGTTCAAGATACCAGCTCAGCTTTGTTCAAGATACCAGCTCAGCTTTGTTCAAGATACCAGCTCAGCTTTGTTCAAGATACCAATGTGGCTTTGTTCAAAATACCAATGTGGCTTTGTTCAAGATACCAATGTGGCTTTGTTCAAGATACCAGTGCGACTTTGTTCAAGATACCAGTTCAGCTTTGTTCAAGATACCAGTATGGCTTTGTTCAAGTACCAGTGTGGCTTTGTTCAAGATACCAGTGTGGCTTTGTTCAAGATAGCAATGTGGCTTTGTTCAAGATACTAGTTCAGCTTTGTTCAAGATACCAATGTGGCTTTGTTCAAGATACCAGCATGGCTTTGTTCAAGATACCAGCTCAGCTTTGTTCAAGATACCAGCTCAACTTTGTTCAAGATACCAGTGTGGCTTTGTTCAAGATACCGGCTCAGCTTTGTTAAAAAAAAAACCAGTGCCGCTTTGTTCAAGATACCAGTGTGGCTTTCTTCAAGATACCAGTGTGGCTTTGTTCAAGATACCAATGTGGCTTTGTTAAAGATACCAATGTGGCTTTGTTAAAGATACCAATGTGGCTTCGCTCAAGATACCAATGTGGCTTTGTTCAAGATATCAGCGTGGCTTTGTTCAAGATACCAGCATGGTTTCGTTCGATATACCAGTATGGCTTTGTTCAAGATATGAGCGTGGCTTTATCCATGATATCAGTGCAAGTTTGATCCAAGTGTTGGATTGACTCTGTTCAAAGTATGAGAACAGCTCTGGTTCCAGATACATGAACACCTTCATTCTACATAAGAGTTGCTTCAATTCAGGTCCCAGGTAAGGAACCAGAAACAAAGTTCTGCACCACGCAACAGAATGGTGTTCCTCTAGACACTCAACATCATCTCCAGGGAACATACAATGCACAGAAAATCCCACGCACACAAGGGAATCCAGACAAAACGTCGGTAAACCAGACCCATGTTGCCATTCATTTCTGGCTTCAAACGACCTCGTTTACCGCAGGAAGAGCCAGCCTCCTGGCATCCCTTTCCAGAACCACCCTCCCGATCAACCAGCCGAAGCTGGCAAAACTGATGACCTGACGCTGACCCCCCACCACCCCACCCAACCTCCTCCTCGTCCTCCTCCTTCCCCACTCATTCCCCTGTGTACTCACCAAGCACTCTCACATGCGTGGAAATAGACAGGCCGGCGTGGGTGCAGGTGTAGACGCCAGCCAGCTGTCGGCTGGCGCGGTTAATACGCAGGCTTCCGCAGGGAAGCAGGGTGAACTCCTCCGACGTCTCCACCGGCAACTTGGTGTCTGGCGTGGATGGGTCTGCTGAACAGAGAATTTAATGCTGAGGGTTCAAGTACCAAGCAATAAGTGAACAAAAACCAGACGGAAGAAAAGAAGACAGGGAAAAAAACATGGACAAACAGAGTCCTGATTTGTCGAAAGCAAGCCAAACAAAATGATTCCGTCCTGAAGGACCTTTCGGTGATGTGCAGTGCACTGCCGACTCAGGGCTCAAGAAGGTCAGGCATACCAACAAGGGAGGAAACACCAGAGGGTCAGAGGAAACCTGCGTCTGCTTCACAGCCAGGCCAGTCTAGGCCTCCCGGAAAATTTTGCAACAACCGCTAGAATTCGTGCCATCTGGTGTGCAGCAGACAGCAGGGTTTTTCTTGAAACCAAGACCAGTACATTATCATGCTTACCTGTCCAAACAAATGTCTTATCTATTCTTGACATGGAACGTCGCCATATCATCGTGATCAAAAAAACAACAACAACAAAAAATGGAGAGCAGGGAGCTAATGTCTCCCGCATAACCATTAAGCAAACTTACAAACACACGCATGCACACACACACACACACACATACACACACACACACACACAAACATGTGCATGCGTGCACACACACACACACACACACACACACACACACACACAATCTTCCCCTCTGGATTTGAGTGTTTTTCCACACTCATTGATCCTCACCAGAGGCCTCTGAACTTCACAGGGGCAGAAAAACGCCACATGTCAATGAATATTCACGGGAATCAAACCAAGGAATCCCCAACACTGACCACTACACCACGGCGGCTGGTCAGTTGATGAATTTGTTCATAACGGCTGTCATCTGTATCCCTGACAAATCAGCCAGTCAGTTTCCATGTTTTTAAAACGACTTACTTGGGGTGTATCATAACTCTTGCCTGACAGGTCTAGGAACTACTCTATGTTTGGATGGGACGGGGGGAGGGAGGGTCTAGAAAATGGGGTAAGGATTTTTGCCAATTACTTTGTGCTTGGAGCAACCTAGGTAGACATTCTTGTGGCTGTTCTGAGCTGAAACTTTTAGATTAGAAACCTAGTTCATCTAGTTCGCAATCTTGATGATCTTTTCTTTGATCTCAATTACCCAATCGTGCGATTTAAAATCCATGATCGGTGAGGTGCACGGTGAAAATCATGATCACTCAACCTGTTCTGGAAATCGTCTGGGTTCCCGCTAAGGGAAATAACACGTCAAAGCTCCCCTACAATCAAAATAAACCTGCTACAACTCTCCAGTGATTGAAATTAATTTGTGGCTGGCTGACAAAATTTCCATTCTCAATTCTCAGAATTAGCATTTTCATTCGCTATGGCCGAAATACTGAATTTCACACTGCTTTGGACACATATTAAAATTTCAGACACAGAGATTGCTACAACTGATTTCAAATCCAAATCAAAACAGTTCCAAGCTCAGCAGGCCTACCAAACATCTCAGTCAAGCACCTGTAAGCAGTCAAGCACCTGCAAGCAGTCAAGCACCTGCAAGCAATCAAGCACCTGCAAGCAGCAGGCCTTGTGCATGTCGTATTCCCTCCTTTGAGAAAGACATTGTTCAAACTTCAATTAAACTTCAGTTTTCAGTTTGTCCTGTCTCTGCAAACTCACTTGTGGACTGCAGGTTTGAGTTAAAGAAAGAAACAATAGTTCATTGTGTGAGTTCATGATTCGCAAATTCGTAAAACAAGCCTTCAATTAAGAACAGCCTCAAGATAGATTAAAAAAAAAAAAAAAAGTTCTTAAATGCTAAGGTTGCCAGCCATTTTACTTAAATCCATCACCTTCAGATGAAAAAAAAGAATGAGAAAAACAACAATGATGACCATAACAGTGTCACATAAACACACATACACAGGCCTTATGGGCAAACAGATGTTGCAGAATGGATGGCAAATGTTCACTCTACACAGTGCTCACATGTCAACAGAAAAACTGGCGTGGCATAAATTGATAAAACAGGAAAACGAAAAAAAAAAAAAAAAAAGCGAAGATTTCCTATAAAAATAAGATCACACGGGAGAGCGCGGACTTCTCCTCTTCGAGCAAAAGAAATACTTTATGAGCTTCTTTCCATCAGGTTTATCTTCACTTACCTGGCTGACTTCTGATACAATCCTATCTTTAGTTTGTCACCAGCGAGTTGAAATCTATTCGGCATTTCTGTCTGTCTGTCTGTCTCTCTCTCATATGCGCACGCACGCGCGCGTGCACACATAC
>CM065744.1:37883427-37915927 GCA_033310375.1 Conus canariensis | reverse complement strand
ATCATCATCTTCCTCGTCATTACCATCACCGTGACAACCATGGTGGGAAGTCTAGCGCTCATGTCACTACAGCACCAAGGACATTATGGTGTAAATCATAATCATCATTATCATTACATCAATATCATATTCATGCTCATCATTATTCACCAGGTACGATGTCCAGGGTGGCCAGCTGACTGTTGCGCCACTGCAGTGGGGAGGGGCGTCGTCGTGGACGAAAGTGAAGAAGTTTTTGTTGGTCACCTGACAGTGGTAGGTCCCCGAGTCGTTCACCTGCACATCCAGCACCACCAATCCATCCGGGGTCGCCCTGTACCGAGGACTGCAACACACACCCCAATCACATCCATGAGATCTTGAAGCTCCGCACCAAGGTATACCATAATATTCCATCAATTCAACATCCACCGAATCTTCGGGGTCAGCACCAAACTATACTGAAACATCCATGGCATCTTTGTGCCCTGCACCTAGCTATACTGCAACATACCACCAATTCAACATCCAGGGGATCTTTGGGCCTGCAGCTAGCTATACTGCAACATACCACCAATTCAACATCCAGGGATCTTTGGGGCCTGCAGCTAGCTATACTGCAACATACCACCAATTCAACATCCAGGGGATCTTTGGGGCCTGCAGCTAGCTATACTGCAACATACCACCAATTCAACATCCAGGGATCTTTGGGGCCAGCACTTAGCTATACTGCAACATACCACCAATTCAACATCCAGGGATCTTTGGGGTCAGCACTTAGCTATACTGCAACATACCACCAATTCAACATCCAGGGATCTTTGGAGTCAGCACTTAGCTATACTGCAACATACCACCAATTCAACAACCAGGGATCTTTGGGGTCAGCACTTAGCTATACTGCAACATACCACCAATTCAACAACCAGGGATCTTTGGGGTCAGCACTTAGCTATACTGCAACATACCACCAATTCAACAACCAGGGATCTTTGGGGTCAGCACTTAGCTATACTGCAACATACCACCAATTCAACAACCAGGGATCTTTGGAGTCAGCACTTAGCTATACTGCAACATACCACCATTCAACAACCAGGGATCTTTGGGGTCAGCACTTAGCTATACTGCAACATACCACCCATTCAACATCCAGGGATCTTTGGGGTCAGCACTTAGCTATACTGCAACATACCACCCATTCAACATCCAGGGATCTTTGGGGTCAGCACTTAGCTATACTGCAACATACCACCCATTCAACATCCTGGGATCTTTGGGGTCAGCACTTAGCTATACTGCAACATACCACCCATTCAACATCCAGGGATCTTTGGGGTCAGCACTTAGCTATACTGCAACATACCACCCATTCAACATCCAGGGATCTTTGGGGTCAGCACTTAGCTATACTGCAACATACCACCAATTCAACATCCAGGGATCTTTGGGGTCAGCACTTAGCTATACTGCAACATACCACCAATTCTCTGATTCAGCATCAAGCTATACTGGAGGACACTGGTTTCAGCATCAGAAAATGAGGCTCTCAGAGCAGCAGCAATGACAGAACCCAGCCAATCTCCCGTGAACAACTGAAAACCCAAAACATATCGGTCTCACAGCTGCTCCCTCCGACACGGAAACTCTTCCAACATCTGCAGGAAGGAGTTACATGAAATCACCTCCTCACTCAGGTGGACCTCCAAGACCAAACCATCCTGGCACTACAGTGGATCCCTGCCCATCACACGGTTCATGGACACAGCACAGCCGACAGCCTGAACAAGGAGGGAAGAGAGCTGGAACAGGAGGACACAGCTGGTTTCTTTAACACTTTCCAGACGGCGCAGCAGAGCAACGTCACTTCCCTGCGTGCGCGTGCACCCCACGTGCTTACAACCGTTGCAGAAGCGCGATTTTCGCACTTTTTACATTTTATTTTACGTCTCCTAATATAAACCTAACAAGCAACTGTTATATATCAACGGAAAGGGCAAAGCGCGAACTTTGTAATGAGCATAGAATTACATACATTTTGGGTAAAATAGCAACACTACAGTTACAGAAACAACGTAAGTAAAACGTAGGAGAACACAATCTTGTTTGTGTTTGTTTGGTTAGTATGACAACAGCAAATGAGGAAGAAAAGGGGCATAAAACTTCGCTCTTACTTTGAACAGATGCAGAGAAAGCCTGAGGTATTCACTTTGTGTAATCCAAGTGAATTTTTTTTTTTTTTTTAAAGGAAATTAAATCATTGCACACAGGACACACTTTTCACTGTTTTGGCTTCAGATGATAAGACGTATAAAACTATTAAATACACAGAGCAAATAAATCAAGCTCAGATTCTTTTTGATAAACTTGTACACCTTTACCCCCCTCATCCTCTGAACCACTTTGCTGAACCAGTTCTAAACCACATGTCAGTCTCCTTCTGCCCGATATATTGGTGAAGCAGGAAATTCCACACATGCCTTCCCAGTGCCAGACAGGTCTCTTTGTTCGGACTACTCTGGGGTCACAAAGGTCATCGTTAGTGCATGTAAACTTCCCCTTCCAGTGGCTAGAACCCTGTTCTAAATATTTATGGCAGCTGCATCCCCTAGACGGTAAGAACATAGGAATTTTTTATAGTTGTGCCGTCATGGAAGCACGTCACGTCCGGGCAGTGCAGCAGTGCTGCCGTCACCAGGGGACGGCTCATCGTGAACAGGTCAACTGAGTTGCCGTCACTATCACATGGCGCGGCGTGAAAAGGTTAAGCACAAGACTATCATGAAAGCCTGGTCCTCAGTAAAACAGAAAGTGGAAGCAGCAGCACCTGAACAACAGCCCACAATTCACTTCCAGATGAGCATACTTCACACTCCATGACTCAAAGATAACCTCCAAAATTTTCAGACTGCATGACTTTCACCCTTCGTCACAAGCCATGGAGTGTTATGTTCATCCCTTACCACCATCAAGGCTGTCATGAGCAATTACATATTTAAAGCAAGGAGACGTGACACGTCTGAAAGTCAACTGGGTTTCTTTCTTTCGCCCCAAGACTTTGCCTGTAATCTTGCCTCGCATGCTGGTGGCTCACAATTGACCCACAGCCAAAGAACTTTTGTTCTGATGTCTTTGATTGGACCTCTGAACTACTTTCAGTGCTCGCACCCAATCACACCTTTAAAAAAAAAAAAAAGCATTCTATGATTTGTCAAAAATGACAATTCCTTTTCGACTTAAGCTTGGACACTTCACAACAACTTGAATATGAAGCACAGAGATCCGATCCTTGTTCAGAGAAAGAGAGGACGTTTCAGAGAAACTGCTGTTTCAAACTGCATGTCTCTCCAAACAGTGTTGGCACAACTTCAACTGTGAAAGCCAGGCTATGACTGGAATATGAAGTAGGAAGGAGACAACTGCAGCATCAACAGGTGTGACTCCGGTGCAAACAACCGGTCAACATTATGCCACGGCCCAACGAGTAGAGCTTCAATTTATGTTTGTAACACTGGATCTGCTAAAAGACAATGTGTTTTAAACTCTTTGGTCTTCTTCAGACAAAACAAACAACACACAAGACAATGACAGAGAAGAACAGTCAGTCACATACCTCCTCAAATTGGGGACAAAATGGATGTGGAAAGAACAGAAGAACGAATAATCACTTTATCTCCTGATATTAGGCACAAAATGGATGTGGAAAGAAATAGAAGAATGAATAATAACTTTATCTCCTGATATTAGGCACAAAATGGATGTGGAAAGAAATAAAAAACGAATAATAACTTTATCTCCTGATATTAGGCACAAAATGGATGTGGAAAGAAATAAAAGAACGAATAAGCACTTTATCTCCTGATATTAGGCACAAAATGGATGTGAAATGAAAACAAGTAATGAAGAAAATAAAAGCTACAAGGCCAGGACATCCAGAAGACCAAGGTACAATTTACACCAACTAAGACCCCTCAGAGGGAAGGAAAAGGTGGGGGGGAGGGGGGGGGGTGACAAGTGGGAAGGCCTAGCATTCCAGACGTTCACAAGAGGGGTCTTTTTGTCACGAAGAAAAGGACAGCATACATAGGGGAACCTGTCACAAAGAAAAGGACGGCATACCACACATGGGGGAACCTGTCACGAAGAAAAGGACGGCATACCACACATAGGGGAACCTGTCACAAAGAAAAGGACGGCATACCACACATAGGGGAACCTGTCACAAAGAAAAGGACGGCATACCACACATGGGGGAACCTGTCACGAAGAAAAGGACGGCATACCACACATGGGGGAACCTGTCACGAAGAAAAGGATGGCATACCACACATAGGGGAACCTGTCATGAAGAAAAGGACGGCATACCACACATAGGGGAACCTGTCACAAAGAAAAGGACGGCATACCACACATGGGGGAACCTGTCATGAAGAAAAGGACGGCATACCACAAATAGGGGAACCTGTCACAAAGAAAAGGACAGCATACCACACATGGGGGAACCTGTCACAAAGAAAAGGATGGCATACCACACATGGGGGAACCTGTCACAAAGAAAAGGATGGCATACCACACATGGGGGAACCTGTCACAAAGAAAAGGACGGCATACCACACATGGGGGAACCTGTCACAAAGAAAAGGACGGCATACCACACACGTGGGAACCTGTCACAAAGAAAAGGACGGCATACCACAGATGGGGGAACCTGTCACGAAGAAAAGGACGGCATACCACACATGGGGGAATCTGTCATGAAGAAAAGGACGGCATACCACACATGGGGGAACTTGTCACAAAGAAAAGGACGGCATACCACACATGGGGGAACCTGTCATGAAGAAAAGGACGGCATACCACACACGGGGGAACCTGTCATGAAGAAAAGGACGGCATACCACATATCCACACATGGGGGAACCTGTCACAAAGAAAAGGATGGCATACCACACATAGGGGAACCTGTCATGAAGAAAAGGACAGCATACCACACATGGGAGAACCTGTCACAAAGAAAAGGACAGCATACCACACATGGGGGAACCTGTCACAAAGAAAAGGACAGCATACCACACATGGGGGAACCTGTCACAAAGAAAAGGACAGCATACCACACATGGGGGAACCTGTCATGAAGAAAAGGATGGCATACCACACATGGGGGAACCTGTCACAAAGAAAAGGACAGCATACCACACATGGGGGAACCTGTCATGAAGAAAAGGATGGCATACCACACATGGGGGAACCTGTCATGATGAAAAGGACGGCATACCACACATGGGGGAACCTGTCATGATGAAAAGGACGGCATACCACACATGGGGGAACCTGTCATGAAGAAAAGGATGGCATACCACACATGGGGGAACCTGTCACAAAGAAAAGGACAGCATACCACACATGGGGGAACCTGTCACAAAGAAAAGGATGGCATACCACACATGGGGGAACCTGTCACAAAGAAAAGGACAGCATACCACACATGGGGGAACCTGTCACAAAGAAAAGGACAGCATACCACACATGGGGGAACCTGTCACAAAGAAAAGAACAGCATACCACACATGGGGGAAACCTGTCATGAAGAAAAGGACGGCATACCACACATGGGGGAACCTGTCATGAAGAAAAGGACAGCATACCACACATGGGGGAATCTGTCATGAAGAAAAGGACGGCATACCACACATGGGGGAACTTGTCACAAAGAAAAGGACAGCATACCACACATGGGGGAACCTGTCATGAAGAAAAGGACGGCATACCACACATGGGGGAACCTGTCATGAAGAAAAGGACGGCATACCACATATCCACACATGGGGGAACCTGTCACAAAGAAAAGGATGGCATACCACACATAGGGGAACCTGTCATGAAGAAAAGGACAGCATACCACACATGGGGGAACCTGTCACAAAGAAAAGGACAGCATACCACACATGGGGGAACCTGTCAAAAAGAAAAGGACAGCATACCAACATGGGGGAACCTGTCACAAAGAAAAGGACAGCATACCACACATAGGGGAACCTGTGACAAAGAAAAGGACAGCATACCACACATAGGGGAACCTGTTACAAAGAAAAGGACAGCATACCACACATGGGGGAACCTGTCATGAAGAAAAGGACGGCATACCACACATGGGGGAACCTGTCACAAAGAAAAGGACGGCATACCACACATGGGGGAACCTGTCATGAAGAAAAGGACAGCATACCACACATGGGGGAACCTGTCACAAAGAAAAGGACGGCATACCACACATGGGGGAACCTGTCATGAAGAAAAGGACGGCATACCACACATGGGGGAACCTGTCACAAAGAAAAGGACGGCATACCACACATGGGGGAACCTGTCATGAAGAAAAGGATGGCATACCACACATGGGGGAACCTGTCACAAAGAAAAGGATGGCATACCACACATGGGGGAACCTGTCATGAAGAAAAGGATGGCATACCACACATGGGGGAACCTGTCACAAAGAAAAGGACAGCATACCACACATGTGGGAACCTGTCATGAAGAAAAGGATGGCATACCACACATAGGGGAACCTGTCATGAAGAAAAGGACGGCATACCACACATGGGGGAACCTGTCATGAAGAAAAGGACAGCATACCACACATGGGGGAACCTGTCACAAAGAAAAGGATGGCATACCACACATGGGGGAACCTGTCACAAAGAAAAGGACGGCATACCACACATAGGGGAACCTGTCACAAAGAAAAGGACGGCATACCACACATAGGGGAACCTGTCATGAAGAAAAGGATGGCATACCACACATGGGGGAACCTGTCACAAAGAAAAGGACAGCATACCACACATGGGGGAACCTGTCACAAAGAAAAGACAGCATATCACACATAGGGGAACCTGTCATGAAGAAAAGGACAGCATACCACACATACGGGAACCTGTCACAAAGAAAAGGACAGCATACCACACATAGGGGAACCTGTTACAAAGAAAAGGACAGCATACCACACATGGGGGAACCTGTCATGAAGAAAAGGAGCATACACAATGAGGAACCTGTCACAAAGAAAAGGAGGCATACCACACATGGAGGAACCTGTCACAAAGAAAAGGACGGCATACCACACATAGGGGAACCTGTCATGAAGAAAAGGACGGCATACCACACATGGGGAACCTGTCACAAAGAAAAGGATGGCATACCACACATAGATGAACCTGTCACAAAGAAAAGGACGGCATACCACACATAGGGGAACCTGTCAAAGAAAAGGACAGCATACCACACATGGGGGAACCTGTCACAAAGAAAAGGACAGCATACCACACATGGGGGAACCTGTCAAAAAGAAAAGGACAGCATACCACACATGGGGGAACCTGTCACAAAGAAAAGGACGGCATACCACACATAGGGGAACCTGTCACAAAGAAAAGGACAGTATACCACACATAGGGGAACCTGTTACAAAGAAAAGGACAGCATACCACACATGGGGGAACCTGTCATGAAGAAAAGGACGGCATACCACACATGGGGGAACCTGTCACAAAGAAAAGGACGGCATACCACACATGGGGAACCTGTCATGAAGAAAAGGACAGCATACCACACATAGGGAAACCTGTCACAAAGAAAAGGACAGCATACCACACATGGGGGAACCTGTCATGAAGAAAAGGACGGCATACCACACATGGGGGAACCTGTCACAAAGAAAAGGACGGCATACCACACATGGGGGAACCTGTCATGAAGAAAAGGACGTCATACCACACATGGGGGAACCTGTCACAAAGAAAAGGATGGCATACCACACATGGAGGAACCTGTCACAAAGAAAAGGATGGCATACCACACATAGGGGAACCTGTCATGAAGAAAAGGACAGCATACCACACAGGGGGAACCTGTCACAAAGAAAAGGACAGCATACCACACATGTGGGAACCTGTCACAAAGAAAAGGACAGCATACCACACATAGGGGAACCTGTCATGAAGTAAAAGGACGGCATACCACACATGGGGGAACTTGTCATGAAGAAAAGGATGGCATACCACACATGGGGGAACCTGTCACAAAGAAAAGGACAGCATACCACACATGGGGGAACCTGTCACAAAGAAAAGGACGGCATACCACACATAGGGGAACCTGTCACAAAGAAAAGGACGGCATACCACACATAGGGGAACCTGTCATGAAGAAAAGGATGGCATACCACACATGGGGGAACCTGTCACAAAGAAAAGGACAGCATACCACACATGGGGGAACCTGTCACAAAGAAAAGGACAGCATATCACACATAGGGGAACCTGTCATGAAGAAAAGGACAGCATACCACACATACGGGAACCTGTCACAAAGAAAAGGACAGCATACCACACATAGGGGAACCTGTTACAAAGAAAAGGACAGCATACCACACATGGGGGAACCTGTCATGAAGAAAAGGACGGCATACCACACATGGAGGAACCTGTCACAAAGAAAAGGATGGCATACCACACATGGGGGAACCTGTCACAAAGAAAAGGACGGCATACCACACATGGGGACGAGAGAAACCCTGTGTCACAAAGAAAAGGATGGCATACCACACGTAGATGAACCTGTCACAAAGAAAAGGACGGCATACCACAATGGGGGAACCTGTCACAAAGAAAAGGACAGCATACCACACATGGGGGAACCTGTCACAAAGAAAAGGACAGCATACCACACATGGGGGAACCTGTCACAAAGAAAAGGACGGCATACCACACATGGGGGAACCTGTCACAAAGAAAAGGATGGCATACCACACATGGGGGAACCTGTCACAAAAGGCCTCCAGACGTTCCCAGCACCACGACCTCTACGCCGCCAGAGACTTTGTTGAGGAGGACAGTCCAGAACAGACAAACAGGAAAACGTTCCAGAAAATGACAAGTCTGTAAGGATGGGAGTCATCACTGGCGGGATAGGGGGGGGGGGGGGGGGGGGGGGGGGGGGGTCGGTCCACTTAACACTCCAAGCTTATCTTAATAAAGAAACAACAACAAACAAAGTTTCCAAGATCTACATGGTCACCTTTGTGTGTGGACCCAGTCCCTCTCACACCCGCCCAAAACCTTCCCCTCTAGATGCCTTCCTCTCAAGCAGTCTGGCTATCCAGTCACCCATCATTCATAATATCCAGGCAACGATCAACATCAGAGAAATCCTGTGTCACCTCATTTCTGCACAACTGTGCTGAAATGTAAACTGCGTTTTTTCCATGAGGACATATTCCATCCTTCTATGCAGTTCTGTTAACCCTTTCGCTGCCTGGGAATTAAGCTTAAAGTTAAATCCTATTTGCCAGGGTTTTCAAAACAAACAAAAAAAAACGGATATTTATTTTCAAAATATTCTACTGACTTTCTCACTCACGAAAACACGATTACCAACTATCAACAGAATCTAGGACCACCTCTCTGAAAATAGCATCTGTTTTGTAAGCAGTATAAATATAAAATGAGGAAAATTTCACACTTCCCCATGATGAGATAACTCGACAGCCATGGCAGCGAAGGGTACACGTTCTTGCCGTTGAGTAATCTCATCAAGCTTGGCACCGAACGGGTTAAAATCAGTCGAGTGGCTTTTCTGTGTAATCTTGCTGACCAATACTCACAGGGACACATTCCATTTTCCCACCAGGTTTTGGTATAATCAGTTCACTGGTGTTTGCATCGTCTTGCTAAATAAAACCTGGGTCTGCCTTTGGATATGGATTCACTCAGCAATTTCATGTTTTCTCCCTTGGGCCACATCCCGTCTCTCTACCAGGTTCTATTAATAAAACTGGTACAACACTTTCTGCATTGTACTGCTGACAGACAGACAGACGGACAAACTAATGCGAGTGAAAAAAAACAAACCTTCATAGCAGATGTAATAACAAGAAGACAACTCTTGCTGTATGGCTAAACAAGTACATGCCCCATAATTTTCAACTGTTGCTGCTTACCAGCACCTGTTCATTCACACATCAGGCACAGTGAGAAGGAGAAAGGAACCTGCCTCCCAAAAACGAAGTTCTTCAGCTACATAAACTGACTCAAGCAGACAGCAACACCTACAACCAGGGAATAAAAATGAACAGAAAATATCTAAGGCAAAAGAATGGTGTTTCTGAAATACATTTTGCACATTTCTTCACTCGTAGTTGCTGTGTGCGTATTTCAGCCATGTCCTCCCTGCTTACCCATACAGTAGGCGAGTTGAGGGGAGGGAAGGGGAAGGGGGTGGGGTGGTGGTGGCAAGTTTTGTGCACCTACTTGTCGTCGATTTTGAGCAAGGCGCCGTCCTTCTGCCACAAGACCATCAGGTCGCTGGGGGACGCGTGGATCCGACAGGGAAGGTAGATGTTGGCCCTGACCCGATGGGTTCCGCTCTCCGGCTGTTCCACAAAGGTCTTCCCTAAACCTGCACACACACAACCACAACAAAGAGGTAATGCATCATGGTGCAGAGAAGATAAACAACAAGGAAACAGAAGAGAAAGGGAGGGAAGGGCACAGGAACAGGAGGTATAGGGGAGAAGGAAAGGAGAGAGGGAGGGAGGGGGGGGGGTTGATGAAGCAAACTTTGCTCCACTGAAATTGTGGGCAGAGGCATTGGCTATCCTACTCCATGTCAAAGTCTAGTCCCCCAGCTCAAACGAACAAAGGATGAAAAAGATTTTATGAATAATCCTTAGTGGCTCTGCCAAAAACGAGGACAAACAAGTCACAAGACAAAACAAGATGCCTTTCAACCTCTTAGGCCTTCTTATGGCAAGATAATGACATTCGAAGATAACTGATTGCTGGTTCTTCATTTTCATTGTCCTGAACACTTGTTTATTTTTGCCTGAAAAAGATCTAAGAGATCCAAACACAACGTGTTTTCTCTTGTAACTTCTTTGTCCTCGTTTCCGGCGGACTCGCTAAGAATCATTCTTAAAATTTGTTTTGTTTCAGTTTCTGCCTGCAGTCACCTCGCTTTGAAACTAACGAAGGATGGTGTTAAAGAAAAAAAAAAAAACAATGTAGGGTTTTCATATCCTAAAACTAGTTTAAAACCAAAAAAAAAAAAGGAAGGAAAAAAAAACAGAACAATGAGTGGTTCGAATTTGTGCCCATCGGCTCTGCAACCGTTTGACTGTCAGCCCCCCGAAATGTTAAGCTGCAAGTCATCTTTAGAGAAAAACAAGACACCACCATCCCCATCCACCCCCCCCCCCCCCCCACCCCACCCTCCCCCCAGCCATACTGTACCAAGCATTTCGCACCAGCATTCAAGTCCTTGATAATCTGTCTTGCAACATCTCGCAGAATAAAAACACCAGCCGGGAAAGAAAAAAAAAAAGTTGAAAAGAGGGTTTCAATCGCTATCTGTTCCAAGCATCTGCTGCAGTTTCTTCCAAAACTACACCTGCGAGAGCCGAGTTTCAAGAAGCAGTTGTTTGTGGGGGATACAGGGAAAGGTAATCTCTCTCTCTTGTCTGTCTGTCTCCTCTCTGTCTGTCTGTCTGTCTGTCTGTCTGTCTGTCTGTCTGTCTCTCTCTCTCTCTCTCTCCCTGCCAGTCTGTCAGTACCATCCCCCACACACATTTTTCAAAGAAAAGTTTCAAAATCCAAAAGGAGTACTGGATCTCCTATGGTGGACGGCCCGATGATGACCTGATACTGACCACAGCCCTGAGGTTTGCGAACAAACGTGGCTGTGGCTGTGGCTGAGAGCCAGGAGGCCAGAAAAAAACCATGTGGATATACTGCCACAGAAAAAGATCAGAAGGGGGTGGGGGTGGAAATAGGGGTGGGGTGGGTGGCGAAAGCACGGAACATGAGACAACAAGGAAAAAGAACAAAGACCATTAAAAAAAAAAAAAAAAGCCCATTCTGTGCAGAATAAACAATGTGAAAAAAAAAACACACACAAAAAAAACAGACCAATACTTTGCACTTCCCCGCCTCACATGTTTTTCTTGATATTGAATGAAAATACAGTTAGCTGTTTTCGCATCTCTCATTCCCTCCCTCCCCCCCCCCCCCCCCCCCCCCCCACCCCTTTCCCTGTCTTTCCCTTTATCCATTCTCTTATGTTTTTCTTAAATGACAACACGATTCGCTCCCCCCCCCCACCCCCCAATATCCCCCCACCCCCCCATTTTGTAAAGTGCTGCCATGGAAAATCCAGTAGATAAAGAACAGCTTTAATTACCATCTGCTCACAGCTCCCACTTTCCTCTACTAAAAACAAGGCAACGACAACAGTTAGAATTAACAATATGGTCGAAAAAGTCTCTGCATACAGAGCAGTTCCCATCTGCTGGAAAGGTTCAAATTACAACTGAACTGGCGAGTCGGTTTCTTCATGAACTGCTTGTCGATCGGTGGAGAGTGGAGGGGACTTGAATCTGAAGAACGCTTGCAACCGTCAGGCTGTCTCAGTTCTGTCACTGCGGCAACATAATTTTCAGCCGCTGTGTGCTAATAAAGACAGGCTGATTGGATAGCACCCTATCCTCCCCTCTCCCCACCCCCACACCCGCCTCCACCAATCTCCTCCTACTCTAATTTCTCTCTCGCCCTCTCTCTCACTGGCTCGCTCTCTCGCTCTCTCACGTGCGCGTGCGCACACACACCATCTGTGCATGCGTGCTTGTGTACGTACATGTGTTTCTCTCCTTCACTCTGTCTGTCTGTCTGCCTCTCTCTCTCCCTCTCTTTCTTTCTTCCTACATTCGTCTCCTCATCTTTGTCCCTGTTATCTTGTGCCCCCCACCCCCTTCCCCTTCCTCACCAATACACACACACACACACACACAAACACACACATGCTCTCTTTCTTTCTTTCTTTGTCTCTCTGTCTATCTGTCTCTCTTTCTGTATTGGGGGTGCAAGAAAAAAATGGCGGCGGTACAGCGGACTCCATGAAGAGCTCCGTCTTGTTTGGTGCGATTGTGCAGTGAACCGAGTCAGAACAGCATACCAGTGCCAGTTACCGCAGTGCAGTGTATCAGCGAGTCATTTAGTGAGAAAAAATGATTGAATTGTCATCATGGCGGGCCAGAATTGGTATTTTTTGTGGCAGAGCGACAAGTGTCGAACTGTGTCATTCATGTTCAGGGTGGGAAAGCGACCAAGCTTGTGTGACGTTGTCAAGCTGGAGCGTTGTCTCCGTTGTACTGCGGCTGTGGGCAGTGTTGGCTGTGTTTCACTCTCTTCATGCATTTTCAGGCACACTGTGTGTTTGTGAAACAAATGATGCCAGTTTTTTTTTTTTACAAGAGATGCCGAGAGGAACAGTGGTGGACACTCCTGTTTTATGCAATTTCAGTCAATACAGGAAACTAGGTCACTGCAACCTACATGTGCCCGACACACTTGTACTAGGCTGTGTTGCCAACGCTGGTTTTTTTGCTTCACAAACTGTTACTGAGTGGCGATATTGAGAACCCAGGCCCCAATTCCCATAAAAGCAGTGACAATCAAAACAATCAAAACATAATGTCAACATAGCCCAAATATCAAAACAATCAAAACATAGATAATGTCAACATAGCCTAAATATCAAAACAATCAATAGATAATGTCAACATATCCCAAACACCAACAAAAGAAAGCAGTGCCATTTGCCCTGAAATTGCAGCGGAAATCCTGTCAGCACTCAGAGAGCAAAGAGAAGAGTTAAAACAGGACAGAGAACAACAGAGGGAGCAGAATTCAATTATACGAAGCCAACTGTTTGATATCAAATCACAACTAGGAGAAGTCTCTGCGAAATGCCAAGAGATAAACGATCGCTGTGCCCAAGTAGAAGCCGAACAAAACAGACTGTCATTTGCTCTGGAAAACATGTCCCTTGATCTGGATCAACTGCACGACGGGACGGCAGAGGGTGGGGAGGAGAGGCAGAATCTGTCAGCTACAGTAAACAGATTAGAACAACAAATAGTGAAAATGACTGAAGAGCTCGACAGACTTGGAAGTTTTTCCAAGAAGAGACAACCTACGTTTCTATGGTATTCTCCCCAATCACAAAGAAGACTTCGACTCATGTGTGCAATGTGTTGTTGACATTTTACACAGTGCCAGTGGACACAAAACATGGAGAGAAGAAGACATTGTTCATGCGCATAGAGTTGGTCAGACGCAAGCTGGTGAATCAAAAACAATGATTGTGAAATTCCGTGAGTGGAAAGATAAAATGAAATTAATTCGCGATCGTCAGTTCCGACATGAATCGGAGAAAAAAGGCGTCGGGTTGGCAAACAATCTAACAAGGAGACAAGCAGAGACAGAGGCAAAGGTAGAGCGAGAAGGGAAGGCAGCTTATTTTGCTAAAGGCAAATCGACTGTCGGACCTCGCAGACCCGATCCACGAACATACGCCGAGGTAGCAGTGATGGAGGCTGCAGTGGGTGACACTGACACAGTGAAGGCGGGCACAAACGGAAAGTTAAGCAGCCGGCACAAGACAGATGGCAGAGATACCTGGGATTCCCCTCAGCGTCATCGTGACGTCAGACCAAACATCAGCCAATCAAACACAGCAGAACAGCGATGGCGGTGGGAGCAGAAGGGGGTCAGCACAATGCGTGTGGCGGTGACACGGGGGTTTTTCCCTCAAGCCAACGTGACTTCCGACGAGGCGGCATCCAGTCAAGAGACAAATCAACCGACAACGTGGCACGTGATTTTTCGCCCTCTAGTCCGGTGCCTAGTTCAGTGACCAAGCCGAACTGCAGGGGACGACCTAGTGACCTTTCACCTGGCAGTGGCAGGGTTACTCTAGCTGGTTCACGCCAACAGGTAAAAGGGACGTCTCCCAGTGTGTACGTGATGTGTCAGGCAGGGGGACACCTTCCAGCGCCGCAGTCCACAGTGGGTCATGGCATGTACACGGAAAAGCGACCACACACAACGCGACACGAGGGATTGCGCCGTGCACACAGACCAGAATAAACTCCTACCTGGCAAAAGGTGGCACTGACAGGTCTTTCCGTTCAAAAAGTAATTCAAAATAGGACAGGCCAGACCATCAGACAAGTGAAATATCATTCCTCAACTATAATGTCGAAAATCTATATAGTAAACTCTGTGATACATCATTTATAAATTACATAAATGAATTTGACTTTGTTTGTCTAACAGAAACATTTGTCAACAGTAAATTTGATTTCTCTGACGTTTTTTCATAACTTTGTAAAGTTCCATGCACCTGCTAAAAAATTATCGCATCAAGGTCGTAATTCTGATGGTGTTCTGTTCATGGCAAGAAAAAATTATGAACAATAATGTGACTCAGGTCAGAGTCAACTGTGACAATATTGTAGTTTTAAAAGTAAACAAAAAATTATTTAGCATGGCATGTTACCAGGGGCTGCTGAGCTATTTCTAATGCTGTTTGCTGATGATGTTGTTCTACTTGCGGATACACCTGTTGGTTTGCAGAACCAATTAGGTGCTTTGAAAAAGGTAGCAGATAGATTGAAATCGACAGTAAATCTGAGCAAAACTAATAAAATAGTTTTTAGAAATGGTGGCATTTAGCGCAGCATGAAAGATGGTTTTACGGCAGATCAGAAGTTAAAGTGACAAATAGTTACAAATATCTGGGGATGTTTTTCACAACGAAATTAAGCTTGAACAGATGTTGGCTGGAAATGTGTAGGAAGGGAAAGAGAGGGGTCAATGATACTGAGAACAATAGAAAGATTGAATTCAGCTGACAGTGCTTTGTTTTGGAAACTGTTTGACACTCAGATACAACCAATTCTGACATATGCATCAGAGGTGTGGCGTCTGTTGGACAACACCCACATGGAAAAAGTTCACACTTCTGCAGTAAAGCGTATTATGCATGTACCGTTCCATGCATCAAATAAAATGGTTTATGATGAGAGTGGACGATATCCTCTGTCCATACGAACTTATGTCAGGTCAATCAAATACTGGTTAAGATTAGTTCAGCTACCTACCAACAGGCTCTGCAGTCAAGCGTATAGAATGCTCTTGCTACAGCAGGATACGGGAAAATTTAATTGGGTTTCTTGTGTAAAGAAAATACTGACAGAAAATGGTTTCGGTATCGTTTGGCTTTCCCAGGGAGCTGGCAATATTGCCCAATTTATTTCTGAGTTCAAAGATCGTTTAATTTGTTTCTACAGACAAAACTGGCATTCCAGCATGGTTGGAAACGACAAATATGAATGGTTTCTTTCATTTAAAAGTAATTTGGAGACAGAAAAGTATTTCATGATCGTTACAAATAAATGGCATAAATATAACTTATCAAAATTTCAAACGAGAACTCTGGGCCTTAATGCAAACAAAATATGGTTTGTAGTATCAGGCAATAAAGCGTTCAACAAAGTCTGGAAGGACGGACTTAGGCTCAAACTACGGCGATGTGGTGTGTCTGGGAGGATGTACGCCTGGATCAGCCAGTACCTTCACAACCGCCAAGCCCAAGTCAAGATTCAGGGCCAGAAAAGCAAGAAGAAGGTGCTGAGACAGGGAGTACCACAAAGAGGAGTCCTTTCGCCAACGCTGTTCCTCATCTTCATAGATGACATCGTCAGAGAACTGCCAAGAGGGGTCAGAGGAGCGAACTACACAGATGACCTGGTACTTTGGTGCTCTGAAGAGTACACTACTACAGCACAGGTACGCCTCCAGACTGCGCTCAACAAGATCAGCAACTGGACCAAGGAATGGCTTGTCTCTGTCAACTCAAGCAAAACAACCTACACAGTCTTCAGCCTATCCAGCAAGAAGCAAGAGTCAAAACTGACACTGAACAACCAAAGGCTTGCAGAGGAACCCACACCTACCTACTTGGGAGTGACTTTTACCGCAGGCTCACTTGGAAACAGCAGATCACCAGATGCTGTAGCAGGGCCAAGCTGAGACTGGCGATCATGAGGAAATTTGCGGGGATGGACTGGGGGGCCGACGAACGTATCCTGAAGAGGCTCTATACAGGGGAGAGTCCGACCTGTAGCTGAGTACGGGACATCAGCATGGGCATCAGCTGCAAAGTCTAACCTCGACCATCTCAACAAGATACAGAACCAAGCTCAGCGTGTCATAACTGGCGCCATGAGATCCACCCCAATCCTGAAGATGGAGGAGACCGCCAGGCTACAGTCACTGGAGGACAGAAGGGACACAAAGATCCTGATCCAGGCAGCAAAATTCAAACGCCTTGAAAACCACCCAATGAACAACAGAATGAGCAGACCCACCAAGAGCCGGCTGAAAAGAGGCAGCTTCATCCACCAGTTAAGACGCCTTGAAAGACAAACCCCAGTCTTGATGGAACACGAAGCAAAGCCTATCCCGGCAAATGTCACCCACCCATCTTGGAAGAGGCAGGTGTTCCCAACAGTCGTCACCAGCATTCCCGGAGTGGAGAAAAGAGGAACACAGTCAGACACCCTAAGGAAAGCCCTGGCCATGGAGTACATCTGCAACCAGTACCCCCAGGAAGACTGGACCCATGTCTTTACAGATGGCTCTGCCACAGAAGCAACAAGGGACGGTGGAGCAGGAATCTTCCTCCGATACAAAGACAGAGATGAAGAAAATGCAATTCCAACAGGAAAATACTCCACCAACTTCCGAACTGAGCGAGAAGCCCTCTGTGAGGCAGCCACAACAGTCTCGCAGAACTCCACAAGAACAACAGGGCAGGTGGTGGTGTTCTCAGATGCTCTCTCCGTGCTCCAAGCCCTCAAGAACTCCCGCTGCAAAGAACAGAACCATCTCACTTCAGCCCTTGTTGCCCTGAGTGCCAGAGCAGGCCAACAACCTGGTGTCATATGGTGAAATTAGGACAATCATCAAGGCACAGCAAGGAATGAAATGGCACCTCCTGCATCCCAAATACAACCCAGAAGACACATACCATTTGCTGGGACGACGGGAACAGGTCAAGATCTTCCACCTGAGGACTGGACACAATCGCCTGTTCCACCACATGCACACAAAATTTGGCATTGGACAGAGTGGAGAGTGCCCTTGTGGTGAGGGACCAATGACAACCGACCACATCCTTCAAGTCTGTACGACATATGCAGCATCCAGGAGGAAGTACTGGTCAACACCGACAGCTGTGGAAGCCGCCAAGCTGTACGGCACCCTGGAGGAGCTGCGACGGACGGCAGCCTTCATCGAGGACACCGGGCTGCTCATCTAATGGGATGGCGAACGAGGAAGAAGAAGAAGGACAATAAAGAATGCCCAATGTGTGCAGATAGTAACAACAGTGAGGATGAAGTACACTTTGTTTTTGATTGTCGTGCTTATGCAGATTATTCGAAATAGATGCAAAGTGTTCAGTGAGCCAGCTGCACGAAGAAAAGGTCTCGCGGCACTTTTGTCAAGTAAGAATGAACAAATTATCATATCATTTGCAAAATATATAGCAGAAGCTAGTGATTTTCGAAGAAAGAATATCACAAGCAATCACTTGAGCTAAATTTTTGTAACGACGTATGTAACGACATTCAGCACTTACTCTGGTTTTTTTGGTTTTTTTTCTAATGGCTTGATGGTTGCAGGAAATGGATTACTGAGGTGCGGTGTGTGTGTGTGTGTGTGTGTGTGTGTGTGTGTGTGTGTGTGTGTGCGTGTGCATGTGTGTGTGTGTTTAAGTGTATGTATTTGTGAATGTGTTGGTATTCTCTTTCTTTCGATGACATTGTCTTTTGATGCAGTAATTGTAGCCCCCTTGCCAACAGGGCTTTTTGCTATTGGCAATAAAGACTGTGTCAACGTCAGAGTCAATGTCTCTTTCTGCATTTCTCGCTCCATCTTTCTGTCTCTGCTGCTCTCCTTTGATTCTCTCTCTCTCTCTTGCTCTGTCTCTCTCTCTTTCTCTCGCTCTCTCTTACTTTGTCTCTCTCTCACTCTCTCTCTTCTCTCTCTCTCTTTATTTTTTTTCCCTGGTGCTTTAAAATCGACTGTCTTGCAACTCGTTGGTATCTTTTGATTGTCAGATTATTCTAAACATGCTCTTTCCCGCACCCCACTCTCGCCTCTTTCTCCCTCTCCCTCCCTCCCCCCCCCCCCCCCCCTCTCCTCTCTCTCTGCCCTTCCCTGCACTCCTTTCGCTCCTGCGTCTATCTCTTCCCCCACCCCCCCTCTCTCTCATTTACTTTTTTAATTTAAAAAAAAAAAAAAAAAGTCTGTATCTAATTTTTGTTCTAGTCACTTTTATATGCTTCTTTCATTGCCTCATTTTATTTTGCATTGTTGACCCTACTCAGGGCGAGGACTGGATGTAATTATTTTGCATTGTTGACCCTACTCAGGGCGAGGACTGGATGTAAAAAAGCACATCAATGCTCATCTATTATCCTCGTAAATAAAGAATTTTGTCTCGTCTTGTCTTGTCTTCTCTCTCTCTCTCTCTTTCTGTGATCTTCATTCTTCTTCCCATCTCTGCCTGTCTACGTCTGTCCATTCTCTTTGTCTCTGTACCTTTTTGTCTCTCTCTCTCTCTTCCTCGCTCTGACACCCACACTCTCTCTCCCCATCCCTACCCCATGCCCCCTCCCCCTCTCTCTCTCTCTGTGCTGCTGTTGTCAACAGGTGATAGGGCTGGCAATGACAGCCACTACAGTGGACCGAGGAGCAGGGGGAACCTGTCTAACAGTGCACCTGTTCTCCCTCCTCCTTCCTCCCTCCCTCCCTCCATCCCACTCCCCATTTCCCTTCCACCCTTGACTCGAAATCATTGCAAACCTGGGCTACAATCAAACCATGTCAGCACACGAGCACTAGGTTGCGCAGAACCTTCATGATGTCACCACACACCTATAGGTGTGTGCCAGCTAAGAGAGAGAGAGAGAGAGAGAGAGAGAGAGAAAGAGAGTGAGAGAGAGAAAGAGAGAGCCAGTCAAGAGAGGGAAAGAGAGTGAGAAAGCAAGGGGGGAAAAAAAAAGTCACGGAGCAGGGATTATCTGTCCACTGGACAACAAGACAGTTGACTGCTCTTGAAAATGACCGAAACATCGTAAACCAAATCAGCACCTCTTCCTAAGAATTCTTAGCCCCCCTCAAATGCGGCAGTTAATGGTTGTGAGTAAAGTGCGCCCACCTGTCTGCTTTCATGGAATAACACAAAACACCACTGAAATGATTTTTGCGCGCGTGTATCTAGCTTCTCACTTACTCATAGTGTGTACTTTGGGCACCAGGAAAGTGTCCTCCAGTTCCAGATTAATGACTGTCTATTCAACACCACACTGCCAGAGAAAAAAAAGCCTGAAGTTAATTGACAGGGGAAGAAAATGCTCAGTGTTCTACACCCCCAGACCTGTGGAAGTCAAAGCAAACCACAACTTCTCCAGGACTCACCAGGACACAGCTGTGCAAAACTGCATCAAATGTAAAAGGCCAGTCCCTACCAACTGATCAAGCCAAGAAGATGAGATATAAGTTTAAAATCTAAGCTAAGTCTTGCCTTTGAATTTCCTTGTAGAAGTCCAAGCTGGCTATGGAGTAGGGGGCCGGAACAGCTCAGTTGGCAGAGCGCCGGACTTGTAATCCAAGGGTTGCGGGTTCGAATCACCACCTGGCTGTTTCAGTACAGGGGGGTTTTTCCCTCGGAGTTACCATTAGTTCTGACTCCATTTCCCATACAGTCCTTCGAATAAGACTATAAACCGAGGTTCTGTGTGTGAACGGACGCATAACATCTTGCACACACGTCAAATCCCATCACCAATTTTCGGAAGAGAAGGCCAGTTTGGCCGTTGGTATGGATGACACATTACACATAGCATGCACCTTCCCCTAAGATGGAGTATGGGTGCCTTAATGGCAGGATAAAAAACGGTCATACACATAAAACTCCACTCCCTTTGTTGGGTAGATGGGATTAATACTTGTCTGTCCATATAGGGAGTGTCCGCAGGAGTATCAGCCTGCGTATGCAGAAGACGAAGAAGAAGGCTATGGAGTAGTGGTAACTCCTAAATTATAAAACATCTCTTTGAAAAGGTGTTTTGATTCGTTTCAGTTCAGTGTAATCTGCCATGACAAACTTCTTTTTTTTTCAAATGAAAGCACAGAAGAGTAGTAAAGAATATTTTTTTCCCTACGCATTTTGAGACATTGTTCTACAGATTTTTATAACGTCCTGACGACTGTGCTTGAGCTAGGACATGCACACTAAGCTTTTAAATGGGGGGACTGACAACAACGCTGATGTCGTCTCATCCACTGGGACAATATCAGAAGTAAATGGAGAAGGTTGAGGGGGGGATTAACACTTTCAGACAAACCTGTCCTGACAAAATTCAGAAGGTGATCACCAACAGCAGCTTGACTTCTTTTGGTGTTGGCACTTTTCAAATAAAACATATTCTATTATTATTATCATTATGAATACATATATAGGACCTACCCTCAGCTCGAGACGAGCTCTAAGCGCTTTACAATCCACACTCGTTTACACAACCGGCTGCCTACCTGGGTAGTGCCGACTGAAGAGCTGCCAACTGGTGCTTCATTCTGTCGTTTTCCGTGTCATCTGGTCAATATCGTTCACTCAATTTCCTTACTTCCTTCATTCTTTCCATTTCTCACACAGGGTGCATGCTATGTGTAACAGGTCATCCATACCGACGGCCATACTGGCCTTCTCTTCCAAAAGTTTTACAGGTTAGGGATGATTATTGCTCTTCTTGCATCTAACACACTGGTAGGTAATAATGACACACTTTGCACTTCTTGCATTCAACACATCAGCGGATAATGTGATACACCTTTGTGCTCCTTGCATGTGATACATCAGCAGGTAATACAACACACCTTTATGCTTCTTGACACACAAGAGATTATGGGGAAGGGGGAAACAAAGGATATGGGGGGGGGGGGGGGACTGGTGGTCGCAAAGGGACGGAAAGGAAAAGACAGGGAAGGGGATGGGAGGAAGAGCAAACGCAAACTCAAATTCTACCCTCAAAGAAAGCTCTTCTTCTGTTGTTGCTTTCCACGCATCCACCCCCCCCCCCCCCCACCCCCATCCCCCACTCACCCCACCATCCACCCCCAGCTGACTCGCCAGCTTTGATAAACTGATTTAGCAATCTCGTCTCTTCATTCAGTCCCCGACCACTGTCAGACATGGGGGCAGCTGTTTCTTCAGATCCACCCCAAACATGCACAGCCAACACAAAGAAAACAGACATAAACCTGTCACACCATTTCTCCTAAACATAACCTTCAGGACAGGGGATTAGGGAAGAATGGGAGGGGGGGGGGGGGGGGTTGCTCTTTTGCATTCCCATCCTACCCATTCCCCACCCTCTACGTCTACCCCCCCCCCCCCCCTCCACCCTCCACGCCTACCCACTTCCCGCTTATGGTATGCAGCAAAGTGAACAACATAAAAACCAGCTTACAGCCTTCGTCTTCTTCAGACACAGGCAAACAATAGGGGATCAACAAGAGGCAGGAATTCAATGGAGGGGGAGGGGTGGAGGCGAGGGAGGGGGCGGAGGCGGAGTGGGGGGGGGGGGGGAGGAGAAGGGAAGAAGGAAAGGGAAGGAGCGTAGAGAAGAGCAGGGGTGAGTGAGGTGGCGGGCAGGGACAGGTGGAGGAGGGAAACCTCAGACCTCCACACAGCGCCTCCCCAAGGCTGAGACAGCACAGAGAGTGCAGGTGACAAACGACCATTGTGGCTGTTGTCCTCCGTCCCTGCCAGGGAAGTGGGGAAGACAGATCAAGGTCAAGGCTTGGAGATAGGTGGACAGAGAAAGCGGAAGACACTGAAGAGGCTAGCCACATCCCAATGCACATATATCCTATCACCGACCTCGAAGCCATAGGGGAAGAGACTAACGAGGTTAGCTACATCCCAGAGCACATACATCTCACTGATCTCCAAGTCGAAGGGGTAGAGACTGACGAGGTTAGCTACATCCAGGTACATGTATATCCTCTCACCGACCTCGAAGCCCAAGGGGAAGAGACTAAAAAGGTTAGTCACATCTCAGTACACATACATCTTCTCACTGATCTCGAAGTCGAAGGGGAAGAGACTAAAGCGGTTAGTCACATTCCAGTACACATACATCTTCTCGCTGATCTTAAAGTCGAAAGGGAAGAGACTAAAGAGGTTAGCTACATCTCAGTACACATATTTCCTCTCACCAACCTCGAAGCCAAAGGAGAAGATACTAAAGATGTTAGTCACATCTCAGTACACATGCATCTTCTCACTGATCTTAAAGTCAAAGGGGAAGAGACTGAAGAGGTCAGCTACATCCAAGTACACGTATTTCCTCTCACCGACCTCAAAGCCGAGACGATGATCAATGACCGACTGATACGCGTGACCTAGGAGGCACAGTCATTGATGTGTGGAGTGTTTGCATGGTATGCTGCCTCAGCATCTCTCTGCTTCTTGCTACTTCTGCTTGTTCTGCTTTCGCCATGATCTTGTTGGTTTGTGTGTGTGGTTTTCTGCCTGCCTGTTAGCAAGATTAGGCACAAACTGTTGAATCGATTTTAACAAAACAGCGCGTGTGGGAGTGATCATGCCAGAAAGTTGTTAATTGGAGAAGACCAAGCACAGATCAACAACAGCCATCCAATCATCATTAAGGAAATTCCTCAGCAAGGATACAAGAAGAAGAAAACAGAAAAAAATAATGAGCTAATTGACTAAATGATCGATCGGTTGATTGACTGACTGACAAATAGGTATGTGCACATGGCATTAATTAACTGACTGATCAGTTTGTGTACATGCACATGATGGTAGCTTATACAAGACAATGAATAAAAGAAAAACCACAGATAAAATATTCACTATAATTTCTTTCCTACAAGATGACATAGTGCATTGGAACTGGATGCACTCCATAACTTAAAAGAAGAAAATCTGATCAGATTTAAAAGAAAAAAAAAGGTCAGAAACATGGCGCATATATCCAATAAGCCGTGTGTACACTGAGAAAAAAAATGTCAGAATTCAATTGAAACAAAGCACAAGAAAGAAACAAATAACAATCTATTAAGTCACTTTAAAAAAAAAAAAAAAGAGAGAGAGAGAGAGAGAAAGAAAAGAAAAGAAAAGAAAAACAGAAAAAGTCAACGTCAGGAACTATGCTCATATTCCTGATGGCTTCATGTGCATGTATTTGTGGGGAAAAAAAAGTATGTCGATGAAAACATCAATCAACTACGCAGGCTTTCAGAAAGGAATGGCTCTGTCTTGCTTACAGCATACATAGTGCAAGAGACAAACGACCGTTGTGGCTGTTGTCTGGATCTCTCCCACAGAGTGGGGAAGGTTCTCTTGCACCTTGGCCTACCTAGTCACCGAAACCGTGCGTCATGCATGCATATGGCATGTAGTAAATAAACAAGATGCAAAGCATATAAACGTATTCCCAGTTTATCTTGAATATGCATGTAAACAAACGTCACAATCAAATATGCGTCATAATGTATTTCGTCACTGGCCAAGTACTTTCTGAGATATTCCATAAAGATGAAAAACCATTCTGGGCCGTTATAGCCGTTAGTAACAGCTATTCTGGTAAAATAAAACATTGGTCATCATCCGTGACCCATAATGAACATACTACAAATTTTCAAGATCGGCCCAGAAGTTTTGTCTGGAGCGAGTGGAACACATTTTGACCATGGACACACACACACACACACACACACACACACACACACACACACACACACACACACACACACAGCATTTCTTCGTTCCCGTTGTAAAGTACTCCCTGTTCTATAAGAACTGGGAGTACAATGACACAAGGTGATTGGTTTTCCGCCTCTAGGACAGTCAGCTGAATCAGAGGACAGACTGGTCAGCAGTGTCATATGTAGAGGAGTTTGCCAGGGTGCATGCCTCAGAGATTTTCTTGTCAATTCAATGACGCGGGTGGTGTCCAAGGTAAAGCATACAGCATAGGCCACGACTGGCCTACAGTAAACCTGGCAGAAACTTTTTCCACAGACAGACTAGGGATGTGTAGTTTATGTTGTTGTAGTTGCTGTTGTTGTTGCTATTGTTGTTGTTTTTCATACTCAGCAGTGCAAAGGCACTGCTCGTCTTTTTGTCAGTCAACATGAAGCCGTGGAGGCTGAAAAGATTCTGTGGCCTGCTGTGGCCAAAACCAGGATAGAAAACTGTTCTAGGTCTGCTTGTCTTTTTCTTCCTGCGTACGCAGGCTGATACTCCTGCGGACACTACCTGTATAGACAGGCAGTGGAGTTTTGTGTGTATGACCGTTTTTCATCCCGCCATTAAGGCAGCCATACTCCATCTTCGGGGAAGGTGCATGCTATGTGTAACGTGTCATCCATATCAACGGCCAAACTGGCCTTCTCTTCCGAAAGTTGGTGATGGGATTTTACGTGTGTGCAAGATGTTGTGCGTGCATTCACACACGGAACCTCGGTTTATAGTCTCATTCGAAGGACTGTATGGGGGAATGGAGTCCGAACCAATGTTAACTCCGAGGGAAAAATCCCCCTGTACCAAAATTCGAACTCGCAACCCCAGGATCACAAGTCCGGCGCTCTACCAACTGAGCTATTCCGGCCCCCTTATAGGTCCGTGAGGACCAGGGAAGTTTGTCTGCAAAACAGATGTACGCGTGGCACTGTGTGAGGACAAACTTCGTACCGAAAAAAAAAAACTGGAGAGATGGGCGAGTCCATGAAGACAGTGTTTATGTTTTGAACTGAAACATGTACATGTTATTAGTTGGAACGATAACAGTCAGCATCTTTATGTAGATAATGTAAAGAATTCAGTTATCAAATAAATGGGGGAACTCTCATCTGTTTGGCCAGAGGGTTGTGTGCTGACACTGCATGAGCGAGAGTCTGAAGTAAACACTGGATATGACACTCTCAGCTTCACCTCACTCGAACTTTCATCACTCCTCTGTTGCTGAAAATCGTAGGAAATCCCAAATCGTCTGTGCCAGACAGGAACGACCATCAGCGTCTCTGTAGAAAGTCTGAAAGCTTTTCCCAAGAGTTGCTTCCCACATCCAGTCTGCTAGCTCAGCTTCTCGTCCCAGACATCTTGCTTTGTGTGAATGAAAAGCTTTCCTCCTTTTCGAATACCCATCCCATACTGTCTTCTGTTTATTCCATTGACAGACCACAGACTCGTTGATTCCCAGCTCAAAGGCAGCCTTATGATTTCCTTTTTCTTTTTCTTAAGCAAGTGCCATAGCTTTCAACCTGATCGAGCATCTAACGCTATTCTCCAAGTCTTCAGCATTTCCATCGTGCACAGTTTAATGGCAGGCGATGACTTGGACTGTCAGATAGGGCTGGGCGATAATATCGATATGTAGTAAAACATCGGTACGGACATGCCACGATACGATATATCGATACGGGTTGCGGCGACCCGATATACCATAACAGAAGCAAAACCGAAACTAGAACCGAAAGCACTGTTTCTAAGAATTTGTGGGCTCTTCTGCGAACTGCACGGACTTCGTGTAGGCGTATGTGACAGCTATCTTCTCTTGTCAGCTGATATTTCGGGAAGTGCGAGAGGACCAGAAGATGGAGGAGTACACAACTGTGGCAAATACTAAAGGAAAAGCTGACGTATGGCGTCACTTTGGACTTCGAAAACGCAAAGCGGACGGAACAATTGTGGAAAAGACAGCTGTGTGCTTAACGTGCAATACTGTTGTGAAAACGTCGGGTTGTACAACCAATATGATGACCCACATTCGTCGAGTCCATCCACAACTTTTATCATCCCGCACCACTGTCCAAGCTACAACTGACCCTACTATTGAAGCAGGTCCATCAGAAAGGCGGTATATACACGCACAGAATAAACGTTTTATTTCTAGTCATTTGTGTTTGTACACTTGGAATAAAATACTGCCACCACTATATTTTGTTTCTGTCTCTATGTAGACATGTTTTTGATGCTTTTAGCTGTAACATTCATCATGAAGAAAGGTATTTGAAATTTGCCGATATATCGTTTGAAAATATCGATACGGCCAAAAAATATCGCGATAATATCAATACGTTTTTGCGACGATATCCCAGCCCTACTGTCAGATGCGCTCTGGGCTGAAAGTTCTACGGTCATTAGCATGGAAGCCAAAATGCAGTATGAGCTGTTGAGTTACTGTCTGTCTGCTGTCTGTTGTGCGAGTTTTGCATGTCCAGAAACAGGTGAGATGTTGTCCTTGTCAGCCATTAACCACTCCCCCCCCCCACCCCCACCCCCCCGGCCCCACCCCCCTCACTTTGAGCACAGATAAGGTGCTGACAAAAGATATGACAAAAGGGTCAAATTTCAGTGAAAACAAATTGCACAACACCCCTCCCCCGTACTCCCCACCCCTCGAATACAATGTATCAAATATACAATATTTTGTATACGTTTTCCTACATTACTACAGAAGTAGTCATTCTAGCACTAGGGTTGATAGTGTTTGAGTCAACTTTGTAAAACAGTGTTCTGATCATTGCTCCAGTTCTTCAAAATACACCGTCAGGTCCTTGTCTATGGCTATCCTGCGCAGAAAGATGGATCTGGCCTCTATCTAAATATATCCATTATGGCTACCCTGCGCAGAAAGACGGATCTGGCCTCTATCTAAATATATCAATTACGGCTATCCTGCGTAGAAAGATGGATCTGGCCTCTATCTAAATATATCCATTATGGCTATCCTGCGCAGAAAGACGGATCTGGCCTCTATCTAAATATATCCATTATGGCTATCCTGCGCAGAAAGATGGACCTGGCCTCTATCTCAATATATCCATTATGGCTATCCTGCACAGAAAGATGGACCTGGCCTCTATCTCAATATATCCATTATGGCTATCCTGCACAGAAAGATGGACCTGGCCTCTATCTCAATATATCCATTATGGCTATCCTGCACAGAAAGATGGATCTGGCCTCTATCTCAATATATCCATTATGGCTATCCTGCACAGAAAGATGGATCTGGCCTCTATCTCAATATATCCATTATGGCTATCCTGCACAGAAAGATGGATCTGGCCTCTATCTCAATATATCCATTATGGCTACCCTGCGCAGGGAGACGGATATGGCCTCTATCTCAATATATCCATTATGGCTACCCTGCGCAGGGAGACGGATCTGGCCTCTATCTAAATATATCCATTATGGCTACCCTGCGCAGGGAGACGGATCTGGCCTCTATCTCAATATATCCATTATGGCTACCCTGCGCAGGAAGACGGACCTGGCCTCTATCTAAATATATCCATTATGGCTACCCTGCGCAGGAAGACGGATCTGGCCTCTATCTAAATATATCCATTATGGCTACCCTGCGCAGGAAGACGGACCTGGCCTCTATCTAAATATATCCATTATGGTTATCCTGCACAGAAAGATAGATCTGGCCTCTATCTAAATATATCCATTATGGCTAACTTGCGCAGGGAGACGGATCTGGCCTCTATCTAAATATATCCATTATGGCTACCCTGCGCAGAAAGATGGATCTGGCCTCTATCTCAATATATCCATTATGGCTACCCTGCGTAGAAAGATAGATCTGGCCTCTATCTCAATATATCCATTATGGCTACCCTGCGCAGGGAGACGGATCTGGCCTCTATCTAAATATATCCATTATGGCTACCCTGCGCAGAAAGATGGATCTGGCCTCTATCTCAATATATCCATTATGGCTACCCTGCGCAGAAAGATAGATCTGGCCTCTATCTAAATATATCCATTATGGCTACCCTGCGCAGAAAGATAGATCTGGCCTCTATCTAAATATATCCATTATGGCTACCCTGCGCAGGAAGACAGATCTGGCTTCTATCTAAATATATCCACGATGGCTACCCTGCGCAGGAAGACGGATGTGGCCTCTATCTAAATACATCAAATACAAAACATATCATGAGTTTGAGTCTGGGGGTTGTGTACATTCACAGGAACTGCCACCAGACAGAGGCAATGGCACCCTTCAGAGAGGGGCGGCGTTCACTCAGTCGTTGAGGCTCTGCGACTCACCAATCAACATCATCGGTAAAGAACTACGTAGGTGGCAACCCTCATAGCACCACAGGCAGCACCAATCATGACCAGAAGTCACTCTACAGCAGTGCATTGTCTGCTCTTGTGGGTTATCCCAGGATGACCCAGTACTGATCGCTCCCTGTGGCTTGCTAGGGCTGGTGGTACCACAGGATGAACCTGGGTGCAACTGTGTCGGCATGATTGTAATGACCCGCGTAAGAGTTAATGCCAGTGGAAGGGGGAGGAGGACACAGAAGACAGAAAAAAAAAAAAGAAAAAGACAAACTCATACTCAGACTCCAAGTACATCACAATTACAATCAATCAAAGGACAGAACAATTCTCAAAAAAAAAGAAAAAAAAAGAAGAATTTTTTAAAACCCAAAATTCAAACTCACTTGTCACAACCAGCTGAATGCGTTGAGCAATGACCGTCCCCACAGAGTTGCTGACGTAACACTCGTACATCCCTTCGTCCGACACTCGGACCCCGGCTTTAGAGCGGTGCACCACTTTACGTATGTGCAGTGTTCCATTGGGGTACACGTAGCGTCGGCCCCTGGGAGACCTGCACATAGGCAGAACAATGAACCGTCAGCAAACACCTTAAGAAATCACTATTACTGTTAAAAAAAAAAAAAAAATTTAAGTATTTATACTGACTCCACCAAACAAACGTGGACAAACGAATCACAAGACAAAACATGATGTGTTTCGACTTCTCATGTCTTCTTCAGGAAAGATAACCCACAATCAGGACAACAAAAATAAATGAGCTATCACTTTCTCTTTGTCAAATCTGGCACAAAATGGGTGCTGAATTACTGTATTTAACAGACCATAAGATCCTTCTCATTACTAAACATACCCTCAAAAAACAAAACAAAACATCAAATTTCAATCAACCATAATGTGAGGTGTGTATGAAAATGATAAGCAAAAGAAAGAAAAGACCAAAATTCAACAAAACAAAACTTTTCATTCTCAGAAAAAAAATGTGAGGAATCGCTCACAAACTTACTGGACAATCGAGCAGACACAGAAGCATGCATCCACACATACACGTATACTCCCCTTCCATCTATCCTCTGGGTGTGTTACCGAATCTTCTACTTCTGCTTAGGGTGGGGGTGTGGTGAGTGCAGGCGGTCTGCCTGTGGTGTCTGTTATTTTACTCCTTTTTTGTCTTGTTTTGTTTTTTTGTTTTTAATACAAATCAAAACACTGAACAAGTGTACAAGAAAGTATTCTAGCGGGATGACACACAGAGTACAATGCCTGCTAGACATATGCACAGTAAATCTTTCTTCTTTCCAATGTTTTCAAAAATATTCTCCTCCATCCACCCTCCTCCATCCACCCCCCCCCCCCCCCCCCCCCCATCCCAACTCTTCCTGATAGGTAAGGTAAGGTAATGTTGCCTACAGCCCAGCCAGCTGCAAAGGGCTGTTACCATGTTGAAGTCAACTCACAAGTCATTTAAAACACAAAAAAAAAGGGAAAGAAAATCATTCACACATTTCTTTAAAATATACCTTCTAAAAATGCACCAAAAACTTTGTTAAAAATCTTTCTTCCATAAAATCTTAGATAAGATGAAAAATGTTACTCTCTTTCAGAAACTCAAAGATCATGTCAGGTGGGACATCTCTGAACAGGGTTTTCATGGAGTCTGCTGTAAAGTGTTTATGTCTCACATCGTGCAAGTCCCAACATTCTAAAAGAATGTGTTTCACTGTGAGCGGTACATGACATCCAGTCCTTAGTGTAACAGAAAAAGCACAGTGCTGTTGATGATACCAAATCTCTTTCTGTCTCCCTCTCTCTCTCTCTCAATCTCTTTCTTCTCAACAAGAACTCTGGGCCTTACCACAAACAAAACATGATTCAGTGCCCATCTTGTGCCGAATCTAACGAGATAAGTGATTGCTCATTCTTCATTTTCATTGTTCTCAGCGTTGTTTATCTTGCCTGAAGAAGACCTAAGCGGCTGAAACAACGTCATGTTTTGTCTTGTGATTCGTTTGTTCATGCTTGGCGGATGTAGTACTTAAAAACTTTTATAAGACTTAAACAAAAAATGGTTTGAAGCATCGGACAATAAAATATGCCCCATATGCGTAGAGAGAAACAACAGTGAGGACAGAGTGCACTTGATTTTTGATTGCCCTGCTTTACGCAGATATTTGATGTACATGCAAAATGTTCAGTGAGCCAGCTGCACAGAGAAAAGATCTCACAGCAATTCTATGCTGTAAGAATGAACAAATTACCACGTTATTAGCAAAATAACACAGCAGAAGCTAGTAATTTTTGGAGAGAGAACATCACAAACAAAACATGGATTTTAAGTGCTCACTTCTAGCATTAGAAAACTATACGGAATTTGAAAAACAAAGGAATCTCATTAATTACTTTCAAAACTCAACTGAAAGAAATATTTCAAAGATCTTTCTTCTGAAGCAAACAAGGAACCAGTTTGAAAAGTCATCAATCAGTTTAGTGATAAAAAAATTCCAACACGTTTGTTACAACTGAAAGATACCTTTGTTGAAAACTTTAACACACATGTCTGCAGTACTGCTATATTCACTATAAAAACAAACAGATCTTCACAAAACAATTTCAATGTTCTTCGAAAAACATCACAACATGCCTAGATATTCCGCTGTTGGGTGTATGCAAGAATACAATGAGCTTATTCACAAGAGCATACTGACACTGCAGACCCTATTGGCACTGACGTGAGAATTCCCAAACTGTCAGCTTCTATACTTGCTGAAACACTTACAAGTGTTTACAATTCCTCCATAACTACACACCACCAACTCTGTAAAATGATGTTGACATGAATCTGATTCACAATGTTAACAAGATTATGACACCCCTACAAAGGACTTTTCTTCAACTGCTAGCCTGATAATGTTCTAGGATGCTTGTGAAATAAGATACGTTTTCATTTAGTGCACCAGTCCAAATGTTTTCAAAAGACTACTATGTTATGCACACTTTTCTGAACAGTTCAGATCAGTAACAACGTAACTTGCCTTTTCTGTATGCTTCATACTGCAAAACTCTCTCTCTCTCTCCCTCTCTCTGTGAATTTATGCATGTGAATCCAGTACAGTAATCTTTGTATAAATGTAAATGAATATTGATCTGTACTCCCGCCTTTCCCTCCCCTCTCTTTCCCCTTCACATTCATCTCCTTTCTTCCTTTTATTGATGTCCTTCCTTTCACTTTCTTTTCATGTATCTGCAAAGTTTGCCTGTACTGGTTTTCCTGCAAATTTGTGTACGTTATTTCTGGATTGCGATCTGTTCTGAAATTTAGTATTCTTTCCGATGTTCTGATTGTTCGTTCGTTTTTTTATGTCGCTTCCTTTTTTGCTTTTATTCATCCCTTTCACTTAAGACAAGACATGAAAAAAAAAAATCTATATTG
>CM065744.1:37843427-37878427 GCA_033310375.1 Conus canariensis | reverse complement strand
ATTGTCATAGCTCAGCCAACCACCGAGGACCGTATCAAGCTTGTCATAGCTCAGCCAACCACTGAGGGTCATTGTCATAGCTCAGCCAACCACTGAGGGCCGTATCAAGCTTGTCATAGCTCAGCCAACCACTGAGTGTATCAAGCTTGTCATAGCTCAGCCAACCACTGACGGTCGTATCAAGCTTGTCACTGCTCAGCCAACCACTGAGAGTTGTATCAAGCTTGTCATAGCTCAGCCAACCACTGAGTGTATCAAGCTTGTCATAGCTCAGCCAACCATCGATGGTCATTGTCATAGCTCAGCCAAGCACTGAGGGCAGTATCAAGCTTGTCATAGCTCAGCCAACAACTGAGGGTCGTATCAAGCTTGTCATAGCTCAGCCAAGCACTGAGGGTCATTGTCATAGCTCAGCCAACCACTGAAGACCGTATCAAGCTTGTCATAGCTCAGCCAACCACTGAGGGTCATTGTCATAGCTCAACCAACCACTGAGGGCCGTATCAAGCTTGTCATTGCTCAGCCAACCACTGAGGAATGTATCAAGCTTGTCATAGCTCAGCCAACCACTGAGGGCCGTATCAAGCTAGTCATAGCTCAGCCAAACACTGAGGGTCATTGTCATCGTTCAGCCAACCACTGAGGGTCATTGTCATAGCTCAGCCAACTACTGAGGGTCGTATCAAGCTTGTCATAGCTCAGCCAACCACTGAGGGTCATATCAAGCTTGTCATAGCTCAGCCAACCACTGAGGGTCATTGTCATAGCTCAGCCAACCACTGAGGATCATTGTCATAGCTCAGCCAACCACTGAGGGCCGTATCAAGCTTGTCACCCGATCAGAGTCCTTTCTGGCACAGTTTTTCAGGGGAAAAAAAATTCAGTAAACTTAAAAGAGTTCTCAAATCACACAAACACAGCCTTAAAATCTTTCTTCCACAAAATCTTGGATCAGATGAAAAAATTATTCATCTCTATCTCAAACTCTAAACAGCACAACTGACCTTTAAGAAAAAAAATTTTTTTTTTAATTAAAAAAATGACAGAAAGATTGGGGGGGGGGGGGGGGGGGGGGGGGGGGGGGGGGGGGGGGGGAAAAAAAATTCATATCAGTAATACATACCAGACGACCATCTTTAACATATAATCAGCACCAGCACATCAATAGCCTCTCTGATAACTGATCCCAGTTTTGCAATCATCGGCGCCATACACATGACACATTTCTCAGAGGCTGTGTTTCTAAAATAACTTGGTCTAAAAACAAACCCTGCCACAGCAACAACAAGCCCTGAGGTGGGCATGCAAGCTGTCTCCCTTTACAAACACATACCCCGTGACCTTCTTTTTCTCCAATAAAGCCGATGTTTAAATGTGGGCCACTGGGTAACTTAATCTCTAACCCCCCCCCCCCCCCCCCCCCCCCCCACCCCTGAATGCTGCGACAACGCTGCACCCCACATTGTTATCCACCGGTGCCCACGTCAAACAGCGCTTGCTCCATAAGAAATATTTTTTTTTTTTTTTTAAATTATTATCTCCCAAGTCATCCATTGATTTTTTTGTTGTTGCTCCCTGCCTTCCTATCATATTCTGCATCTGGTTGGCAGTTTTGAGGGAGACACTGTAATAAAATACAACACTCGCATCATTAGAAGGAGGATTTCAAGAAAACATTTCCTCCCACACTTTTGTGAAGCTTCCACCCCCACCCCCCCCCCCAGCCCCTCCCCCCCCCCCCCACCCTCCAAACTCCCACTGCATGGCCTGCCCCCACTTCCCTGTGTTCTAAGGTCAAGGTGTTTCCTGTTTGCTCACAGAGCATTATTCTATGACCTTCTACATCATCTTTAATATTCTTCCTTAAAAAAGACCAAAAAAACGAAACAAACTGACCAACAAACCAGCAAAAGAAACACTCAACACACACACACACACACACATACACACACTTCACAAGCAAAAATGCATGTGCATGTACATGCACACACACGTGCACACACAAGCACGCACGCGCACACACACACACACATTTCACAAGCAAAACTGCATGTGCATACACACACGCACACATGCATGCATGCACGCACACGCACACACACGCAAACACACACAAGCACATACACACAAGCACACACACACACGCTCAGAGGTACTCAGCACATATGCAAGCCACGCACACCCAACAACATCACACACACACACACACACACACATCCTAACAAAGAGGTCTAAGAAAAGACTGCATTACCAAGTAACTGAGAACTTTTAAACAAAAGAGAAAGAAAAAAAAAATTTGTTCTGATCGTCTGGTGTCTAAAAGCCTTTAGAAAGCACACGTCTTCGTAGTAATGAGCTTTGGTCCACAATAAATTGGATTAAAAAGTAGAAATGTCTACAAAACAAAGGGAAGGGAAACAAAGAAGTAAAAAGAATATCCAGATGAACCCACAAAAAAAGCAGACTCCACGAAAGCAACGTGTCACAAACGACGTCAATGTAAGCAAAACAAAACAAAAAAAAGGAAGCCAAAAGGTCTGGGGGTGAGGCAGGAGAGGAGAGGGAGGGGGTGGGATAATGGAGTGACATCAAGTACACTTTACTATTTTTTTTTCTTTAAAACAAGGGAACTTTGTCATAACTTGAGCAGGCTCATACAAAAGAAAAGAAGGGACGCACGCAAACAAGAAGACGCAAATGAAATATACAACGACACAAACACACACATAATACATGCACATGCATGCGTGTGTGTGCACGCACACACCCACACCCACACAAACATAGGAGAAAACTCTTTTCACAATTGCAGGATTTGGTTTTTTTGTTTGTTTGCTTGTTTGTTTGTTTTTTGACACATAACAAATAACAGCACAATATGTTACCTTAAACAAAAACAAATTATTTGCAAAAGAACAAAAAGTGAGGATTTCCCGTATCTGGACCTCAATCCATGCATTCCAATTCAATTCAGAAGTAACCAAATATAAAACAAGTCCCAAAATGGTCACTGTACAGCTGTTTAGATGACTTCCACAAATTCTTTGATATTGGATTACTGTCACAGGCACGATTTTTGACGAGTTCTGCACATCTGCTGTGTGCATAGCCAGAGACTTTTTTTTTTTTTTTTTCATTTCTGCCGGTGAATTCTACTCAGCTGCGAACTTTCACAAATTTGACTGGTAGACTTGCACAGATTGAGTATGGCTTTGGAGTCGGTCACATCTGCTCCGTACACTCTCTGTCCCCGCTTGTTGGTCGGGTAGTGCTCGTTAACACCCCCCCCCCCCCCCCCCCCATGGGGGGGGGGGGGGGTAAGAATATTTTTTCTAACCATGTCAATTCATTTAAAGTCAATCGTAGTTAACTGATAGTGCTTTCATTAAACATTTTAGATCAAAATGTTCAGATCTGGTAAAATTGTGATTGCTTTTGAAAGTGCTCAGTTCAGTATGCTCGTTCGTGTGTTTTTGCCGAGTTGTACGGTTTGGGTCATTTCGATTCTGCTCTTCCTAATCTTTCAATACTTTTGATGTTGAATAGGTGGTAGATTACTGATAATGCTGTTTACTTTGTAGGGATTTTTCGTCTGGGGTGCTGGTCTGGCTGGCTGTGTGCTCAGGAGGGAGTGTCCGAGCGGTCCTTCTTCCCCTTCCTGTGGTGTGGTAGCCTTCTTGGAGGCCAGGACTTGCCTTCTCTCCCCCAGTGCCTTCATCTTGGACAGCCAGTTGGCCTGCCTACATCCTGAGCAGCCGTGTCTCCCTTCCGGACAGCTGACCAGTGCTCTACTTGAGACTTCATCCTCCTGTGCCCAGTCGCAGGTGTGGGACCTGTTATCCTCTTCTGTGTCCAGTCTCAGAAGTGGTGTGGTGTGGACTGCCTTCAGCGCATCCAAAAATTGAGGTCAGAGTGATTATTTTTTTAATTGTGTGTGTGTGCAAGTCTACCCCAGCTTGGACAGCAACACACCTGACCAGCGATGTGGATTCTGGCAAGACTTGATTCATATCTCAAAAGACTCAGATCATGATTTTCTTTGAGAAGGTTAGAAATCATTTTGTTGTTGTTGTTATTATACTGTGTCATGAATGATGCTCTGGGTTCTTTTGGCCCTGGTTATTGTATCATGTCATGAGTGATGCTATGGATTCTTTTGGCCCTGGTTATTGTATTATGTCATGAGTGATGCTGTGAATTCTTTTTCAGCCTACCAGGGAGTGCGAGTGTATACACATGTTGATGTAATCCAATCAGTTTATAATCACATGTTGATATTGTTCATGTGCTATAAAAATCATTTCCATCCACCTCATTCTAAATGAAATGTACACTCCTCGCTAAATTCCTTTTTGTGCTGTTGTGTTGTAGGGTGGTGTGAGTGAGTGAAAGGAGGAATTATTAGAATTACACAAACAACTTACATGCCTTCAGACATACAGGAGACAGATGTAACATCTATTTACAAGCACCCCTCACTCCACTCTGTGACAATAACATGATGGATATTACCAAAATGATGTGAAACGAGAATGCAGGGAATCTTTCTTAACACAGTAAAAACAAAATATGCACAATGCTACCGTTTTTTTCACAAACAAACTACAGTTTCTCCTGAGATATCTTGATCAACTCTTTGGGACGAAGGGCCCCGATCAGGGCTTTCGTAAGATTTGAATTTTTAGAGTGAATATCCATTGACCTTTCCCCGGTCCAAACCAACCAATGGTTGCAGAAATTTTCTTGGGGCAAGCCAGCCACAGGGTGTTTTTGCAAGTCACTGTCCGTGTGTTTAATGCGTGTCAGCAATGGCATCTCAAGCAAGTACTACAGGGCAGCCACACTCATCCTAATCAGCGTTTCATGGCGTTAGAAGTGGCGTTAGACTTATTCAGACTGAAGCCTCAGACACTGAGGAAAACTTTGACGACAGTAACAAGGATTTTACTGAAAGTGGAGGTGAGAGAAGTTCTGATTCTGAACTTGAACTGACGCACTGATTTCTGAGGCGAATGATTGAGTGAACAGGGTGATGATGACAGCGATACTGTGTGTTCCCTACACTTTGGAGAAGTTCGGTTACATACTTAAGCACTTGCACATTCCCACACACACTCTACCTTACCTGGTCAGTCCAGACTCTGGCTTGGGGGTTTCATCAGGATTCTTTCACAACCCCTTCAATGGCACCAGCTACCAAGTCGAGTCTGTCACAGTCACTGTCAGTGTCAGTCTCCAGGCCTAGCAGTGGTACTGTCAGAACCGTCAAAGCTGTTGCAACTGTCTACGGCTGTTCTGTTGCAGTGCTAGGGCAGAACTGTCTCCTACAAACTTGAGGCCCTAGCACTGGTCTGTCACTAGTGTCACTGTCAGCACGACGTAGCTCCTTCAACTAACTATAAGCTAGCAGGTCCGCTCTCTTCAAGCCCATGTTATCGTACTGCCGGAGTTCATCAGCTTGTTTACCTGACTGTCAGTGAACACTTCTCACGCGAGGTGCACTTCCGCTGAGCTCGCCTACATGCACAGAAACCGTGCGTCACTTCAGCGATGACGCAGCACAGGCCGAGGAGAGAGGAGAGCGTGTGCCGGATGTCATGTCATAGAGGAAGAGTCTTTGCAGTTCATGATGCAGGACTGACATCAAGATTTTCCGTTTGTTTCTACCGTGCCGCCTTTCATTGGTGAACATGGTTTGCTTACATCACAAGAACGCTACACCCCCTTCCAGGTTTTTTTGTTGTTTTTTTCCCCGGCTAAAAACGCATCGTCTGCCACCACATGGTCATGTCCAGACTTTCCAGCAAGGTGTGTACATTTCATTATGCTCTCATCCTATTATTGTTTGTTTTGTTTTTTTGTTTTTTTTCATCTCGGTCACACACATACATGTGTACACACACACACACACACACACACACACACACACACACACACACATACACACACACACACACACACACACACACACACACTTGAGAAAGTAGTGACAATAATGATTATGACATATTTCTATGTTTTCAGGAAAAAGCATGGGTGAGGAAAACAGGAAGAAAAACATCTTTCAGACAGATCATGATTCAATGTGCTGGAAGCCAGTCCGTGTCATCACTACAAAGGTCAACCCCCACACCATGACACATGTGACCTCACACTGTGGGCAGTAGTTCAGGACACGGCTGGGATGGACTAGAATGACCAGCTGATCTACATTTCACTAGCCCACAAGACCATGAAGTGGTCGGAAAAGAGTTTTCTCCTGCCTCTTCACCCTGTGCCTCATCCTGTGCAACAAACTAGTCCAGAATGACATGAATGGGTTAATACGTCAAGCAAGCCAGTGTGATGGTGTAGGCTTTTAGTTTCTTTTTTCTTGTTTGTGTAGGCTTTTAGTTTCTTCTTTTTTTCTTGTTTGTGTTGGTGTAGGCTTTTAGTTTCTTTCTTTCTTTGTGTTAGTGTCAATGTTAGTGGATCATAGAGTGGCCTACAGGCTATAATGTGAATCCAAAATCATATCTGGGCATTTCTTGGATTATTTTGTGAATGAACAGACTGTTCCAAAGACATTGTGTTTCTCTACACATCTGCCTGAATCAATTCAGACGAGAAAAAAAAGAGGATATCTTTTACCTGGCTCTAGACGATGAAAGATAGGAGATTTGATATTTTCACCCATATTAACTCGGTATGTTTCTAATCAGTTCTGAAAGCTTCACATCCCAACTCCTAACAGCTTTTTTTAGTGACTTTTTTTTTTTTTTTTTTTTTTGGTAACTGACCCTTACAAATGGCCAATTCCGTAGAAAAGTAAAGGGAAAAAAACTGTTAGCCCTGAGTGAGGTAAGGTAAGGGTATGTTGCTTATAGCCCAGATGACCGCAAAGGGCCATATCAGGGCTGTCACCATGTTAAAATCAACTCAAAAGTCATCACAAACACACACACACACACACACACACACACACACATTCATCACGCCATCTCTTTAAAACATACTTTCTAAAAACGCACCAGAAACTTCTTTAAAATTCTTTCCTCCGTCAAATCTTAGGTCAGATGAAAAATGTCAATCTCCCTCAGAAACTCAAAGATCACATCTGGTGGAACATCTCTAAACAAAGTCTTCATGGAGGCTGAAGTAAAGCGTTAATGTCTCACATCGTGCAAGTCCCAACACTCTAAAAAAGAATATGTTTCACTGTGAGTTAAAAGAAGAGTTCTACTAGGGAACTCAAATCCCAAGCTTTTCAATGTTCTTACAAAAGATTTTGTGAACTTTGAAGGCCTAGTCTTTCCATTCAAACACGAATCAAAGACAACCCAATTATCTTGCCATCTCTATGCTGACGATACAGATGTCTTATCCACCACTAAAATGGGATCACAAATAACAGCTCAACCGACTAAACAGCTACTGTCATTAATCAGGACTAAAAATGAGCACCAAAACAAAGTAAGGTAGCATCTTTTCAAAACATGAACAACAGCTTCTCATTCTTTTTTGATACACAAGAGGATAAATATGAAAGCAAGTTCACAACAGATCAATAAATATACATCGGGGGTAATTTTTCATAAAAGCGGTACATTTTCAATTTGCTCAGGATCAATCATATAACTATGAAAACAACCAAAGTGCATACTCTGAGACGGTCATTTGAGTCTATAACATACATGTAAAAACCATGTTTAAAATCATCTGCTGCTCTGATAGCTCCACGCACAGAACAGACATGCGGTTTCCATGTGCAAAAAAAGACACAAGACAATAATTTTTTTTTTTTTTTTTTTAAACATAATCTATTTCAGAAGTGTTTAGCGGCAAAAATTCCTTACGAAAACTTTCAGATGCGATTCTATAAAAGGTTACTACGTCTGCATGGTCAAGCCATGAACCATCCTGTCCTTGAAGAGCCTGGCCTCTTTCTAGGGAGCATTAAAAACACTGAACCAACTTTTCCCATTTCATGTGGCAAGAGTCTGGTGGCAATTCACACATGAAACAATGTTACAACAACATGGCTGAAAAACAAAATGCCAAAAAATTCACTGCAGCTAGGTTCTGTTCAATCAATTTTCTGTTTGCTTGGTTTTGATAACATGCGCCTGAATCCCGATGCAATCATTAAAATGTGCATCCGTTTCTAGTGAAAACAGAAAAACTCTAAAACTTAATATTCTCCTATGACGCAGCTGAAGAGTACAGCCTTGCACAATATTCAATCATACAGACTTGCACCATATTCAATCATACAGACTTCCACCCTATTCAATCATTTCAAGAACAAATGAGCATAGAATTGCCATGTGCAACAGTCTTCATAAACAAAGAGATAGATACATAGGTACTTAGAAAAATGCAATGTTACGTAAAGTGTGTAATGTAAAAATGCAATGTTATTTAAAGAGCATAATGTACAAATGCACTGTTCCATAAAGTATGCAATGTAAAAATGCAATGTTAAGTAAAGTGTGTGATGTAAGAATGCAATGTTAGGTACAGTGTGCAATGTAAGAATGGGATGTTAAGTACAGTGTGTAATGTACCAGAAGATGAGTATCATTTTCTCCATACATCGTATGTGTTATACGCTAAAAAATGTGTGTTCCAATATGCAAAACACTAGTGTACAAACCCTAATGACTCGGATGAGCTCAGCTTTTGTTATGCAATACCACAACTCATGTTGGGCTGACTTGCGAAGTGGTGTTCAACTGCTTTCTGAACAACATCGAAGTCAGCGAAGTGGTGTTCAACTGCTTTCTGAACAACATCGAAGTCAGCGAAGTGGTGTTCAACTGCTTTCTGAACAACATCGAAGTCAGCGAAGTGGTGTTCAACTGCTTTCTGAACAACATCGAAGTCAGCGAAGTGGTGTTCAACTGCTTTCTGAACAACATCGAAGTCAGCGAAGTGGTGTTCAACTGCTTTCTGAACAACATCAAAGTCAGCGAAGTGGTGTTCAACTGCTTTCTGAACAACATCGAAGTCGGCGAAGTGGTGTTCAACTGCTTTCTGAACAACATCAAAGTCGGCGAAGTGGTGTTCAATTGCTTTCTGAACAACATCAAAGTCGGCGAAGTGGTGTTCAATTGCTTTCTGAACAACATCAAAGTCGGCGAAGTGGTGTTCGACTGCTTTCTGAACAACATCAAAGTCAGCAAAGTGGTGTTCAACCGCTTTCTGAACAACATCAAAGTCAGCGAAGTGGTGTTCGACTGCTTTCTGAACAACATCAAAGTCGGCGAAGTGGTGTTCAATTGCTTCCTGAACAACATCAAAGTCGGCGAAGTGGTGTTCAATTGCTTTCTGAACAACATCAAAGTCGGCGAAGTGGTGTTCGACTGCTTTCTGAACAACATCAAAGTCAGCAAAGTGGTGTTCGACTGCTTTCTGAACAACATCAAAGTCAGCAAAGTGGTGTTCGACTGCTTTCTGAACAACATCAAAGTCAGCAAAGTGGTGTTCGACTGCTTTCTGAACAACATCAAAGTCAGCGAAGTGGTGTTCAACCGCTTTCTGAACAACATCAAAGTCCGCGAAGTGGTGTTCAACCGCTTTCTGAACAACATCAAAGTCCGCGAAGTGGTGTTCAACCGCTTTCTGAACAACATCAAAGTCAGTGAAGTGGTGTTCAACTGCTTTCTGAACAACATCAAAGTCCGCAAAGTGGTGTTCAACTGCTTTCTGAACAACATCAAAGTCAGCAAAGTGGTGTTCAACCGCTTTCTGAACAACATCGAAGTCAGCGAAGTGGTGTTCAACTGCTTTCTGAACAACATCGAAGTCAGCGAAGTGGTGTTCAACTGCTTTCTGAACAACATCAAAGTCAGCGAAGTAGTGTTCAACTGCTTTCTAAACAACATCAAAGTGTGCAAAAGTTAAATTTTGCAGCTTAAGTAGTCATCAGTATGCTTAACAGTAATGTCAAATGTGCCTCATTTTCAGCATTTTCCTGTTTGTTGTGTCTATAAAACCCAAGTAAAGACAATTTAACCTCCTGATTCTGACTCTCTCTCTCTCTCTCTCACACACACACACACACACACCTACACACACACACACACACACACACATGCACACATGTGTGCATACACACACACACACACACACACACACACACACACACACACACACTCACTCACACACAAATACACACTCACACACACACAAACACAAACACACACACACATACGCACCTGGACTGTATTTTCCCTCCTCTGGTCTTCCACATGTAGGTCAAGTTCCCAAACTGAGGCTCCGCAGCCACAGCGCAGTCCAAGGAGACTGCAGCTCGCCGAACCGTGACCACCATACGCTGCTCGGCCAACAGACCAAGGCCAGGGTCAAGGTCGTCCGTGTGATCCCCATGGCAGGTGCTGCCCATCTCGTCATACTCTTCTGTCACCAAACAAAAAAAAAAAAAAAAGAAAAAACATCTGTTAAAGAAACGTCAAAGAACTTCACTTCCACATCCTTCTCAGCCCCACCCCTCCCTTCCCGAAAGATAAAACACTGGCAGCTGCTGTTAATCCAGTAACAACAAACGATGTAAAATTGATCCAATAACTGCTGAAGAAAAAAAAAATTACGGCTGCTGTCACCAATGCTGTATTATATGCTGCCTACATTTTCAGTGTTCAACATCACATATGTAATGACTTTCCCTTCCAATGTCAACTATTTCCCTGTGTACTGCCTGCTCACTCGCCGTGTGGCTGCAGATGTCCGATTTCTCCTGTTTGTTTATGTTTTGTGGTGGTTATGGACGCTGTGTGGTTCTGATTTGTTTACCAGAATGACTATTATGGATTTCTACATCTTTTGGACACTATTTTTGTGTGATTCTACCGCCCCGCCTTCAGTCAATCTGGACATTGTTTCTTCTTCAACTGGTAAGCTTTCTCTTGTCCCAGCCAGCGACATGTTTGCACCTGTCACAGCCAGGCTGTCAGCTGCGTGCTTTTCACGTGCACGATGAAAATGTCCCCTTTCCTCCCCTCCACTCTTCTCCCCCTTCTGCCCACCCCCTGTGTTGTTCCTCCCCTCTCCCCCCCTCCCCTCCCCTCCACTCTTCTCCTTCCAGCCACCCCTTGCGTTACTCCTCCCCTCCCCCCCCCTCTCTCCCCTCCACTCTTCTCCTCCTTCCGGCCACCCCCCCGCGCTGCTCCTCCCCCCCCCCCCCCCCCTCTCCTCCTCTTTCCGGCCACCATCTGCATTACTCCCGTCATCAGCTGCTCGACATACAACCTTCAATTCTGAACTTTGATCTCGTTTGTCGTTTGCGTGAACTGCGCATTGGTGTTGGGCTTCCTCGACAGCGTGGATGCAGAGGGGGAAGAAAGAAACAGCGGGCGATTCAAGTAGTGAGCCAGCCTGCACAGAGTAACCACAGCATAATGTGTCCCACGCGGTGCCCGTCATCAGCTCACCAACTTGACATCACAGATTCAGCGGATAAGAACCTCATACAGATACCCCTTCTCTCAAGCACTTGTATGCCTTGTGATGATGCCCCTCACGGTGTGGGTTTGCGTGTGGCAGCGTTTAACGCCCAGTCTGTGAAGAGTGATGACATGGCATATAAACGACATGAAATTGCCACTTTCATCCACGACAACTCCATCGACATCATGTATGTGACGGAGACCTGGCTGGCGAGGGGTGAAGATGCAAAAAAGGACGAGCTTGCCCCTTGCGGCTATACTGCTGAGTCCTTTCCACGACCCTCTGGATCCCCAGGTGGCGGTATCGCCATCATCTACAAGGACACTCTAAGCAAACATCTTACCATTAAGGAGAAGTTCACTTTCAACCACTCATCCTTTCAGCTAATCCAGTCTTCCCTGACTCTTCAACATGGCGCTCTCCATTTTTCTGCCTCTACAGGCCGCCTCCCAGCCGCAAGAACCGTCTGAAGAACTCCATGTTTACTGATCAGTTACCTGACTTTCTGGACTATGCCAACAATCTCCATGGGCATGTTTGTTTTGTTGGAGACGCTAACATTCACTTTGATCAGCCTCATGAAACTCTGACGAAAGATACTGTCGAACTGCTGAATATGCATAATCTTAGGTTGTGAGCGTGCCGACACACAAGGGGGGTCATATCCTTGATTGGACCGTTATTCGTGACGATGATGTAGATTTTCATATCTCCACTACTGTCACTGACGCTCTTGAATCTGACCATTGTTGTGTGTTGTCTCTTTTCCATGTTTCAGTGATGAAGTCATTGCATACGTTTCGTTCAGTACGTAACATTCGTTCCATTGATCGTTCTGCATTTGTTAACGACCTGGTTTCTATGATTGCTGCATCTCCATCTCCCTCTGCTGATAATGCCGATCAGTACTTTGCCTCTCTCCGTTCCATCCTTGACAAACATGCACCTGCTTCAATGCGTAAGATCAGAGAGAGACCATCGGCCCCTTGGTTTTCGCTGGTCAGTGAGGAGCTGTTGGAGGCAAAACGGGCACGTCGGCGAGAAGAGAGGCGATGGAGATCCAATCCAATAATTATTTTCAAAGATTTGTACAACAAAGCCAAGCATGTTGTCTCTCGACTTGTTGAAAAAGCAAAAGCAAAATTCTACAATAACAAGATTGAGTGTGCCTCAAGCACAAAGGAACTTTACAAAATTACTGACAATCTGTTGTGTAGAAAGGCAAATAGTCAGCTGCCTACTATTTATCCAACATGTGAGCTTCCAGGTCTTTTCTCAGATTTCTTCCATAACAAAATAGCCACCCTCAGACGTGATTTAGACACAATGGTTGTAGCCAACCCTCCTCTGCCAGGTGAGCCTTTCACCAAAACTTCTCTCTCGTCCTTTCAACCTGTAACATCAGATGCTGTTCGTAACGTCATTATCAATTCCTCTCCCAAAACTTGTAATCTCGATCCTATTCCTACCCCTCTTCTGATTGAATGTCTTGACAGTCTATTACCATCTCTCACAGCCCTTATCAACTCTTCTCTCACCTCTGGCACCTTTCCGGATGCTTGTAAAGCTGCTCTGGTGACACCTCTTCTCAAAAAGGTCACTCTTGATCAAAATGAACTTAAGAATTACCGTCCAGTATCTAACTTGTCCTTTATCTCTAAAATAATTGAAAAGATCGTCCTCATCCAACTATCCGAGTACCTGATTTCCAATAACCTCTTCAATCCATTTCAGTCTGCCTACAGACCAGGACACAGCACTGAGACAGCTCTTTTAAGGATAGTAAATGATCTACTCCTTTCTTTGAATGATCGCAAAGTCTCGATTCTGGCTCTGTTAGACCTGTCAGCTGCGTTTGACACCATAGATCACACTATTCTCCTCAGTCGTTTGCACCATGATTTTGGCATAGGTGGTACAGCACTGCAGTGGTTCTCATCCTATTTGTCACATCGGACTCAGTCTGTCATTGTTGACGGCCGGGTTTCTTCTGCAGCTCCTATATGTTTTGGAGTCCCACAGGGCTCGGTCCTCGGACCAGTCCTGTTTGTTCTCTACACCTCTCCATTGGCAAATGTCATTGACAAACACTCAGTCTTTCATCATTCATATGCTGATGATTCACAGTTGCAGAAATCAGCTGCACCTTCTGAAGTTCCCCAACTACTAGAGGCAATGCAGGATTGTATAGCCGATGTCAGATCTTGGATGACAGCAAATAAACTAAAGCTGAACAATGAAAAAACTGAAGTAATGCTTCTCTCCTCTCCCCAAATGTCGCACAAAATCAATTGCCCTTCTACGATGACAGTTGGTGATGCCACTGTCCCGTTCTCATCCTCTGTTGTCAATCTAGGAGTTACCCTTGACCATCATTTGGAAATGAAAGTTCATGTCAGAAATGTTGTTCGGGCTGCCAATTATGAGCTCCGCCGTATTGGTTCCATCCGCCGTTTTCTCACAACCCAAGCAGCAGCCACACTTGTCTGCATTTGTTCTGTCCCGGCTGGACTACTGCAATTCCATCCTGTATGGTTCCCATGACTATCTTCTTGAAAGTCTGCAGCGTGTCCAGAATAATGCAGTGCGAATGGTTTTGCGAGTGCCTAGAAGGGACCATATTACTCATCTGATTTCTCTTCACTGGCTTCCAGTGTCTGCTCGGGTTGAATTTAAATTGGCATCTATCTGTTACAAATGTGTCCAAGGTTGTGCTCCAGATTATCTGAAGGACTTAGTCCATTTAAAACAACATCATCATCAATACAAACTGCGTTCATCTGTTGACGCAACCGCTTTACAAGATCGTCCTGCCAATAGCCAAAAGACGTTAGGTGACAGATGCTTCTCGCATGCTGCACCCTCCATCTGGAACACTATCCCTGCAGAAATAAGAGAAACTAATTCCGCTGACTCCTTCAAACGCTCTCTGAAAACCCACATCTTCCAGAAAGTTTACAATTAGTTCATTTCGCTGTCAATCTATGGGCACGTGTGTGTGTGTGTGTGTGTGTGTGTGTGTGTGTGTGTGTGTGTGTGAGTGTATGTGTGTGTGTGGGTGTGCGTGTGTGTGCGTTGTCTATTTTTGCTTTAATTGTTTATATATATGAAATTTGTAATGGGCCGCGTGCTCTGTTCAACAGAGAAGTGTGCACATAAAAATGTTCATTATTATTATTATTATTATGGGGATGGGGGTGGGGGGCAGCATCATGCTCTGTTCACAATGTGCCGCCAATCACTGGGCAGCAGACTCTCAGAGCACAGCAATGCTTAAAACCATGTTTTGTTATCTTAAACTAATTTCAGGTCCTAGAATTCAATTCATGTGTTGAAAATAAAAAGAATGCTGATAGTCAAACTAGATCTGAGATCTAATACAGAAATGAAAAAAAAAAATTACCAAAGTGCTAAACATACTATGTAAGCAATTGTACAATCAAGAGCATTGTACACGCTAACAGGGAAAGACTAGCTCCACCAGTATACATACTGCACATTCAAATGGTAAGGTAAGGTAATGTTGCTTATAACCCAGTTGACTGCACAGGGCCGTATCAGGGCTGTCACCACGCTGAAGTCAACTCACAAGTCATCAAAAAAAAAAAAAAAAAAAAAAGATGCAAAGCATATAAACGTATTCCCAGTTTATCTCGAATAAAAGTACTTTCTGAGATATTCCATAAAGAAGAAAAACCGTATTGGGCCATTATAGCCGTTAGTAACAGCTATTCTGGTAAAAAATAAAATATCGGGCATCATCCGTGACCCATAATGAACATACAAATTTTCTGAAAGATTGGCCCAGAATTTTTGTCTGGAGCGAGTGGAACACACTTTGACCACGGGCAGACACACAGACAGACAGACACACAGACAGCATTTCTTCGTTCCCATTGTAAAGTACTCCCTGTTCTTTAAGAACTGGGAGTACAACAAAGAAAACCATTCACACATCTCTTTAAAATACACCTTCTAAAAATGCACCAGAAACTTCATTAAAAATCTTTGTTCCATAAAATCTTAGATCAGATGAAAAATGTCAATCTCTAGATCAGATGAAAAATGTCAATCTCTTTCAGAAATTCAAAGATCACGTCGTCAGGTGGGACATCTCCGAACAAAGTTTTCATGGAGTCTGCTGTATGGAGTCTGCTGTAAAGTGTTTATGTCTCACATCGTTTAAGTCCCAACACTCTAAAAGAATATGTTTCACTGTGAGTGGAACATGACACTAATTGCACCACGGAGCCAACGGGGAAAGACTAGCTCCACCAGTATGCACAGGAAAAGAGTTAACTGATAGGGTGTTGTCGATAAAAATGACAGACGACAAAAGGCTCTATTCACCACCAGGGGCGAAAGTGACCTGTCAGTCAAGAGACGCAACCAAAATCAAGGCGGGCGACTCTGAAAAAGCTCCTTCTTTTCATTCCTACTTTTCTATGAACCATTACTTCCTCTTGTTCCTAGATTCTTATAATACGAGTATTCCCTTCATTCCTGGATTTAGAAAAGAAAAAAAAAAGTGTAAAGTAAGAACTGCCACGTATGCAGTAGTAAACTGGCCAGAATAGAGCGGCAACAACTTTCCCACGCTGTAGGGGCCGTCTGGCATCCACTACATTCATAAACACTGCCGCGCGAGCGACCTGGTCATAACGTGTACCGATGACGCGACTCGCGCGAAGTTCAAAGCGCTTACCACAGGAACCGATTTTCCAGGCTGCAGGAAGGAAAGGAGGGATTTTGTGCTGCCCGGTTTTCCGGGCTGCAGGAAGGAAGGGAAGGATTTCTGCAAACCGGAAAACCGGGCTGTAGGGATGAAAGAGTTGAATGTGTTGCTTGCGTCCTGCAATAGTGCATGGGGTCATGTTGATGCCTTAAGCTGTGTGGCCACTCTGTGAGCTGCGTTGTGGCTGTGCTGTGGAGCTGCCCCTCGACGAGGATGACCTCAGCGACTGCAGGGGCCCCCACAACATGAGTTACAGCCACGTATGTGATGAAGACGGTAAACAACCTTAACATTTCTAGCGTAGATCATTGCTCACTGCTACCTGATGTCATCCCGTGTGATGCAGATGGTAAACAATGGTACAGGTACTAGTTGCAACGTGAGGTGACTGCAAAGACAAATTTGAAAAATTCTTGATAAAGCTCCGCTGAAAAATGCAGACAGATGAATCAGAAGACAAAACACGGTGTGCATTTTGACCTCTTAGGCCTTCAGGCAAGATATACAACACTCAGGACAACGAAAATGAACGAGCGATCACTTGTCTTCATGCCATTCGGTGCAAAATGGGCGTTGAACCTTCACTCTAAGAGGTCGAAATGCATCATGTTTTGTCTTGTGATTCGTTTGTCTACGTTTTTCGGCGGCTCTTTATCAATAATTTTTCAAATATTTCTAGTATAGATCCTGGCTCAATACTGCCTGATGTCATCCTTCTCACATGTGGTGCTAACAGTAAGCAACTGTAAGGTTTCTAGAACAGACTGTTGCTCTGATGTCATCCTTCTCACATGTGCTGCTAACAGTAAACAACGGTAATGTTTCTAGAACAGATTGTTGCTCACTGCTGCCTGATGTCATCCTTCTCATATGTGCTGCTAACAGTAAACAACGGTAACGTTTCTAGAACAGATCGTTGCTCACTGCTGCCTGATGTCATAACTTCTCACATGTGCTGCTAACAGTAAACAACGGTAATGTTTCTAGAATAGATCGTTGCTCACTGGAGTCTGATGTCATAACTTCTCACATGTGGTGCTAACAGTAAACAACGGTAACTTTTCTAGAACAGATCGTTGCTCACTGCTGCCTGATGTCATAACTTCTCACATGTGCTGCTAACAGTAAACAACAGTAACGTTTCTAGAACAGATCGTTGCTCACTGCTGCCTGATGTCATCCTTCTCACATGTGCTGCTAACAGTAAACAACGGTAACGTTTCTAGAACAGATCGTTGCTCACTGCAGTCTGATGTCATAACTTCTCACATGTGCTGCTAACAGTAAACAACGGTAACGTTTCTACAACAGATCGTTGCTCACTGATGTCATCCTTCTCACACATGTGGTGCTAACAGTAAACAACAGTAACTTTTCTAGAACAGATCGTCGCTCACTGATGTCATCCTTCTCACACATGTGGTGCTAACAGTAAACAACAGTAACTTTTCTAGAACAGATCGTCGCTCACTGATGTCATCCTTCTCACACATGTGGTGCTAACAGTAAACAACAGTAACTTTTCTAGAACAGATCGTCGCTCACTGATGTCATCCTTCTCACACATGTGGTGCTAACAGTAAACAACAGTAACTTTTCTAGAACAGATCGTCGCTCACTGATGTCATCCTTCTCACACATGTGGTGCTAACAGTAAACAACGGTAACTTTTCTAGAACAGATCGTCGCTCACTGATGTCATCCTTCTCACACATGTGGTGCTAACAGTAAACAACGGTAACTTTTCTAGAACAGATCGTCGCTCACTGATGTCATCCTTCTCACACATGTGGTGCTAACAGTAAACAACGGTAACTTTTCTAGAACAGATCGTCGCTCACTGATGTCATCCTTCTCACACATGTGGTGCTAACAGTAAACAACGGTAACTTTTCTAGAACAGATCGTCGCTCACTGATGTCATCCTTCTCACACATGTGGTGCTAACAGTAAACAACGGTAACTTTTCTAGAACAGATCGTCGCTCACTGATGTCATCCTTCTCACACTTGTGGTGCTAACAGTAAACAACGGTAACTTTTCTAGAACAGATCGTCGCTCACTGCTGCCGGATGTCATCCTCCTCACTGTACAGCCATCACCACAGGCTACCGTTGTTTTTGGTGAGACCACCCCTCTCTCACAGCTCAAAGCTCACCTCTCCACCAGTTCTTCGTGGTGCAGTTTGTCCTGTGGACAAAGCCCAGGAAGAATGATAAGTGATAATGTTGGTTATGGCCCAGCCGACCGCAAAGGGTTGGGGGATGTTTAACGTGTTGAACTCAACTCACGAGAAATCAAAAAAGAAAAGAAAAAAAAAACCTCACTCACGCAACCCTTTAGCATACACCTAAACACACACCAGAAAATTTTCTCAAAACTCCTTCTTTCGTAAAATCGTAAGATCAGATGCAAAATGTTGATCTCTTTCAGAAAATTCAAAGATCACATCAGGAAGGGACATCTCTGAACATGGCTTTCATGGAGTCTGATGTACAGTGCTAACGGGCCGTGGTCTGGTTAGGCAAGTATGAGAAAAAATCCACAAGCAGACAAAAAAAAAAGAAAAAGAAAAAAGTGGACGCTATCACTGTGACTGGCAACAGCAGTGCAGCACCTAAATTTTTTTTTTCTTTCGTGTACAAGGCAGGCCTCCTTCCCCTCCCCCCAACAACTAACAGGAAAAACAGCGTTTGATAATCAAACGGCTGACAGAACAATGGCTGACGTCACATTAACCGACAAACACCACCGTACAGCAACACCTTTACAGAATACTGCCAATGAAATCATCCTGCAGGCAACACACGACTGATAGCTCCGGTTGGACCGCCGGCAGTGACCCTGCGCCACAAACCGACCTGGGTGTGGCTGTTCATGTGGGCAAGGAGAGGTACGAGAAGGAGAGGAGAGGAAGAGGGGGCGGGTAGGCAGAGAGGGATGGAGAAAGCCTTCAGTGGGTGCCATGGGTGAAGACTGCCAGGAAAAGAGAGAAAGAGTGCAGACGGAGCTGGGAGGAAGGGGGCAGAGAGGAAAAGACAAACAACAGACCAGGACACTGGACTAAATAAGGCACATACACACAAAAATTATGGTTATGGGTACCGTAGCCTAACCAACCAATCCTACTTCTTTTTTTCTTTTTTCTTTTTTTCTCAAACCAGCCCTAAACCTTTATCTCAACAACAACAACAACAAAAAAAGAGAAAAAAAAAAGAAACACACACACACACACTGGCAAACATTCTCTCTCTCTCTCTCTCTCTCTCTCTCTCTCTCTCTCTCTCTCTCTCTCTCTCTCTGTGCAAAGATGTCTTAGATGGATTGCTTGCCCTCTGATGTCCCAAATGAGCCACTGAAACCTGAGAGGAGAAGTAATTTTCATGCAATCTCCAGAAATCCTTCGTCCTTGCAGCAAAAAAAAAGAAACAGCGTCTTTTGCCATAAGATTAGAGTAAACAGCTGCATAAACAATGTGTAAATACAAAGTGCTTGCTCACTAGCATTTCCCCCAAACCCAACCCCGTTCCTCTTACCTCCTAAAATCCCATGACAGAACAAACTAAGAAATGAGCTTACACTGGTCTTCCAATTTCAGACATACACAGGGACAGGATGCTAATATCGCCATGTTTGTGTGTACAACTACAACGCAAGCTGGTTAAATCCAGCTTTTGCTGTTGTTAGTATTTTTAGTTTGTGTGTTGCACAGCAAAACCCTAGTTTGTATTTTTACTTTGTGTGTTGCACTGTAAACCCCTAGTTTGCATTTTTACTTTGTGTGTTGCACTGTAAACCCCTAGTTTGTATTTTTACTTTGTGTGTTGCACTGTAAACCCCTAGTTTGTATTTTTACTTTGTGTGTTGCACTGTAAACCCCTAGTCTGTATTTTTACTTTGTGTGTTGCACTGTAAACCCCTAGTTTGTATTTTTACTTTGTGAGTTGCACTGTCAAATCCTAGTTTGTATTTTTACTTTGTGTGTTGCATTGTAAAAACCCTAGTTTGTATTTTCAGTTTGTGTGTTGCACTTTCAAACCTTAGTTTGTACTTTTACTTTGAGTGTTATACTGTAAAAACCCTAGTTTGTATTTTTACTTTATGTGTTGCACTGTAAAACCCTGTGTTTGTATTTTTACTTTGTGTGTTGCACTGTAAAACCCTGTGTTTGTATTTTCAGTTTGTGTGTTGCACTGTAAAACCCTAGTTTGTATTTTTACTTTGTGTGTTGCACTGTCAAACCCTAGTTTGTATTTTCAGTTTGTGTGTTGCACTGTAAAAAAAAACCCCTACTTTGTATTTTCAGTTTGTGTGTTGCACTGTAAAAAACAAACAAACCCTAGCTTGTATTTCAAGTTTGTGTGTTGCACTGTCAAACCCTAGTTTGCATTTTCAGTTTGTGTGCTGCACTGTAAAAAACCCTAGTTTGCATTTCTAGTTTGTGTACTGCGCTGTAAAACCTTGAATCAACACGTATCTGTGTCGGTACTTGTGCGGGTGCGATTGAAGAACTGTCCCATACTTCAACAGGAGTTCAACAGGGCTGTCTTCCGTCTCCCTCACCTTTCGACATAGTACTGGTATACCGTATGACTGAGGCTCACGTCAGTACAGTCTACACTGGCAGGAGAACCACCACAAACCTTCAATTTCCGGACAACATCCATGGCCGGGCAGACAGTGAACAAGAACTCGCCAAGCTGGATGAACCCTCAACACGATAGGGCATGGACATCGGCACCCAGAAGATCAACTTGATGGACACCAACACCACCATCAATGCTGACGTAACTGTCCATGGTCAGACGCTAGAAGTCGTTCACCAATTCACATACCTGGGATCCATCATTAGCAGCAAGGGATCCGAACCAGAACTCCTCTCAATGGCGGCAAAGACAACCACAAAGGCTGTCCAGACTAGAACCTGTATGCAAGGACAGGAACATGGCCATGAAGCACAAGATCAGGCTTCCGTGTGCGCCGGCATATTCCATCTTCCTGTGCGCATGCAAAACATGGACCCTCATGGCGGATCTGGAAAGAAGAATTCAAGCCATAGAAATAGTAAGGTAAGGTAATGTTGCTTATAGCCCAGGCGGCCGCAAAGGGCCATATCAGGGCTGTCACCGCGTTGAAGTCAACTCACAAGTCATTCATTCACACAACTCTTGAAAATACATCTTCTAAAAACCCACCCGAAATTTTGTTAAAAATCTTTCCACTGTAAAATCTCAGATCAGATGAAAAATGTCAATCTCTTTCAGAAATTCAAAGATCACATCAGCTGGAACATCTCTGAACAAGTGTTTCATGGAGTCTGCTGAAAAAATGTTTCAACCTCTCACGTCACGCAAGTCCCAACACTCTAAAAGACTATGTCTCATTGTGAGTGGTGCATGACATGGAATACAGAAATGAGAAATGTTACCATAAGAAACTTCATTCAACATCAGCTGAACTGATCGCGTCCCCAACCAACAAGTGTGTCAGACCTCCAGACAGCACAAAGGACCAAACCCCACGATCTACCGACAGAACAAGGAAAGACAACTACATTGGTATGGCCATGTAAGGTGACCATCCCACGGCCTTGCTAACACAAACTTCCTGAGGACTGTGGAAGGACAGCGTGGAGTGGAAGGCAAAAAAAAAAAACAAACAAACAAAAACCTGATGGACTGAAAACACTGCAGAGTGGACAGGGAAAACGTACGCAAAGACCCAGGCCTTGGAACACGACTGACAGAACTCAAGGAACCTGGTGAGCTCTTCTTCAGTGTGGTGCCTCAATGGTTCCCCATGGGGTTAACTCTCTGCAGTTCTTTCCTTTGAATTTCGATCACCGGTGATCGACGGTTTTCTTCCCGGAATTATGGTATTTAAAGCAACATGTTTGTTATCTGAAGCAACGTATCGCCTAGAAAACCCGAAGCTGACACATTCATCACAAAAATATTATTTTAGAAATAATGCGCAGAATGTTACGAAAAAATAACGAAAAATTCATGAAAAATGCAAAAATCTCTCAAACTGTTGACAGTTCAGGAAGAAGAAGTATTTTGCATTTCCCTCCATTTAAAATCATCTACATCAAGCGCACTGAAGAAATTCAACAGTTCATTCTATCATTTCTATTCTTCTTCACTCTGCTTTTAGAATCTGGACTGTTACTGGAAACAGAAAATAAACCCTTACAAGATTAAAAAAAAAAAAAGACAAAAAAAAAAAAAGCCTGGTGCCAGTGACCTACAAACAGTGCTGGGTGCAAGACAAGTACCCTGATGCTCCTGGATAACCCATTCCACATCGTCTGCCTGATCCACTGTTGTGGGGGGACTCTGAGCTGAATGCAAAATGCTTTTCTTGCGGTTATTGCTTCAGCTCGACAGCTTTTATCCAGTCGGACAACACAATCCAAAACTCAACGACCTTGCATCCAACCTGATAGAATGAAGTAATCTCTAGCAGGAAGCTGGAAGTCAATTCTCATTAAAAAAAATTTTAAAAAATAAGAAATAAAAAAAAAAATTTTTAAAAAAAAGGGGGGGGGGGGGGGATAACCCCTTCAAAAGACAAATGCCTGTGGCTTAGTCATGGTAAGAAATCAACAAAAATATGCCCTACCCCTACCACACCAACAATTTCTTCTCCCTCCCTTTCCCCCCCCCCCCCCCCCCCCCCCCAAGTCCTGACTCCAACTAACACAAGCACCACCTGACCCAATGTTTTTGAGGGGGGGGGGGGGGGGGAGTGGTGGGGGGGAGGGGGGAGGGGGTCAGGTTGCAAATACATACCAGCTGAACTCCAAAATGGGGGAAGAGGACAAGGGAGAAGGAAGGGAGGGACACGGGTGGGGAGAGGAGAGGTGGGAAAGTTTGGAAGGGGTGGGGGAGGGGATGTGGGGGGGGGGGGGGGGGGGGCTAATTTGTCTGCGTGTCATCAATCACCACCAGGTCCACAACTCATGTGTCATCAATCACCACCAAGTCCTCAACTCATGTGTCATCAATCACCACCAGGTCCACAACTCATGTGTCAGCAATCACCACCAGGTCCACAACTCATGTGTCATCAATCACCACCAGGTCCACAACTCATGTGTCATCAATCACCACCAGGTCCACAACTCATGTGTCATCAATCACCACCAGGTCCACAACTCATGCGTCATCAATCACCACCAGGTCCACAACTCGGCCAGACGAATCTGGTCAGTGTTTCCACACTGCAAGCGGTAACCACACCCCCCCCCCCCCCTCCCCTGCCTACATCACACTCTGTTATGCCGTGTCTTGTCGTGCTAAGCGTGCACTACCTTCAGCCCTGGTGAGGTCCTCATGTCACCGAAAGACTTCTTTTCTCTTGAAAAAACAGTTCAATCCTCTGAAGACAATGTGTGGGTGCCTAAATGGCCAGGTGATTAAAAAAAAAAAATTTTTTTTTAAAAGGGGGGGGGGGGGGGGGGGGGGAGAATGTCGCAATCCCTAAATGGCCAGGTGATTAAAAAGGGGAAAAAAAAAACGCCAAACATAGCAATCCCTAAACGTGTGATTAAAAAGAAAAAAAAAGCAAAACATAGCAATCTCTAAACGGCCAGGTGATTAAAAAGAAAAGAAAAAAAACGCCAAACATAGCAATCCCTAAATGTGTGATTAAAAAGGAAAAAAGCCAAACATAGCAATCCCTAAACGGTCGGGTGATTAAAAAGGAAAAAAGCCAAACATAGCAATCCCTAAACGGCCAGGTGATTAAAAAGAAGAAAAAAGCCAAACATAGCAATCCCTAAATGGCCAAGTGATTAAAAAGGAAGGGAAAAAAGCCAAACATAGCAATCCCTAAATGGCCTGGTGATTAAAAAGGAAGAAAAAAGCCAAACATAGCAATCCCTAAATGGCCAAGTGATTAAAAAGAATGGAAAAAAAAAGCCAAACATAGCAATCCCTAAATGGCCAAGTGATTAAAAAGAAAGGAAAAAAAGCCAAACATAGCAATCCCTAAATGGCCTGGTGATTAAAAAGGAAGAAAAAAGCCAAACATAGCAATCCCTAAATGGCCAAGTGATTAAACAGAAAGGAAAAAAAGCCAAACATAGTAATCCCTAAATGGCCTGGTGATTAAAAAGGAAGAAAAAAGCCAAACATAGCAATCCCTAAATGGCCAAGTGATTAAAAAGAAAGGAAAAAAAGCCAAACATAGCAATCCCTAAACAGCCAGGTGATTAAAAAGAAAGGAAAAAAAGCCAAACATAGCAATCCCTAAATGGCCTGGTGATTAAAAAGGAAGAAAAAAGCCAAACATAGCAATCCCTAAATGGCCAAGTGATTAAAAAGAAAGGAAAAAAAGCCAAACATAGCAATCCCTAAATGGCCTGGTGATTAAAAAGGAAGAAAAAAGCCAAACATAGCAATCCCTAAACGGCCAGGTGATTAAAAAGAAAGAGAAGAACAGGCCAATCACAGCAATGCTCTGATCCTATGAAATGGCTTACTCAGCAATTCAGCCTGGAAGGGTGAATATTAATAATGTACCAGGCCAGCATTGAAAGTGCTCAGCTCCCTGAGAATGTAAGCAAACAAACAAGAAATCTACCGGAATTTTTGTTCGTTTCTTAAGTGTGTGTGTGTGTGTGTGTGTGTGTGTGTGTGTGTTGTGTGTGTGTGTATGTGTGGTGTGTTGTGTGTGTGTGTGTGTGTGTGTGTGTGTGTGTGTGTGTGTGTGTGTGTGTGTGCGTGCGTGCGCATGCCTGTGTGTCTGAGTATGCATACGTGACATATGTACAGGAGTGTGTGTGTGTGTTGTCTGTGTCTGTGTGTATCTCTGTGTGTCTGTGTGTGTGTCTGCGCATGTTTGCATGCATATGTGGTGTGTGTGTGTGTGTGTCTGCGTGGGCGCCCACGCCTATGTTTGCCAACGTGCATACTTGTCAACATCCACTCCAACGACACACGTTTCACCAATACCACTAAATGTCTGACGTGTGCATGCGTGCATGCGTGCGTGCGTGCATGCGTGTGTGCGTGTGTGTGTGTCAATGATTAAGCCTTCCAAATGCATCCCAGTCGCCCATGATCATCAAAGACCTGTTGATTCTGAACAGTTTACATCGCTGCCTATATTAACACAAAAACGTTCAAGTCATGGTGAGTGTTTAATCTAAGAAGATGGGTGCATCACTATCAGCCTGATATGGAATTTCTGCAGCTGTGGATGCTGGATTTGGCTTCCAAGCAACAGAAATACAGCAACATCTTTTAAAAAGCCCACAGAGATACTGATCTATTAATTCTCTCTCTCTCTCTCTCTCTCTCTCTCTCTCTCTCTCTCTTCTCTCTCTCTGTCTCTCTCTCTCCCTCCCTCCCTCCCTCTGTGTGAGGATTGATCTCAGAACTCTCATTCCCTGATTCTGTCACCATCCCCTCCCCCTTCCCCCTTTCTCTCCACATAAACACAAACAGCTTCCTCCAACTCTTAACACCTCCCCCTCCTCCCCCTCAACATCCTCGCAACCTGTTTGTAGGCCTGTAATTCAGGTCATGGAAAATTCAGGTGAAAGGCCTGCCAGTTGTGTCTGTGACCCAGTGGTCGGTCGCCTGCTCTGCTGTCTAGACATGCATGTGGCTGTAACCTTGTGTGTGTGTGTGTGTGTGTGTGTGTGTGTGTGTGTGTGAGTGTGAGTGGTGTGTGTGTGCATGTGTGTGTGTGTGTGTGTGTGTGTGTGTGTGTGGGCTGTGTGTTTGCGTCTGTTTGTGTGTGTGAGAGAGAGTGTGTGTGTGTGTGCCTGTGAGTGAGAGAGAAAGAGAGAATGTGTGTGTGTGTGTGTGTGTGTGTGTGAGAGAGAGAGTGTGTGTGCATGTGTGTGTGCGTGCGTGCATGCGTGTGTACGCACGTGCTGTGAGAGAGAGAGAGAGAGAGACAACTCAGACCTCAGATGGTTTATTCAAAAAAACCCATTGCCCCTTATGAAGGGGGTATGGAGAACGTAACAACAATATATGCATTTTACAGAACACTAGAAAGACTGGATGGACTTCTCTCTCACAAAGTCATAGCTGATCGGAACTGAAATGCCTTGAACAAGTAAACTCAGAAATGTCTTACTATGCTTGCCACAAGCAAACTTAACTGTAATTGACAGGGATCCCTGGAAAACTTAATTGGTATATACTGCGCTCCTAGACTGGACAACTTAGAGCAGCATAAAACAAAATGCAGTTCGTCTTCTTTACCATTATTGCAGAGTGGACATGTAAAATCCATTCCAGGATATCTACTGTAACGATACCAGTGTTGTGCAATGTCTGCATTTCCCAGTCTAAATTTGGTCACGGTAAACTTCAAGTGTCTGCCTAAATCCATTCGCAGATCAACTTTAACATCATGTACCGTACAAAATGTCCGGTACATGGTAAACCTATCACCGTCTTTTATATGAGAGTCCCATCCCTGCCACATGCATAAAATCAATCTGTCTCTGAATTTACACAGAAACAATCTATCATTTTGCACGCATTGGTTCATCCGAACATACCCATATCCAAACTGATACAATTTACATTGGATGTTTGAAACCCAATTTCTTTTGTCTCTTGCATCCAGGTCATATAACATATACGCTTGCCGTGGTAACCTATTATCATTCATTTTAGTTCATTTCAACCGGTATCGAATACAGATTAATATAGAATTTAAATAGATAGGATATCTATTGGTCTCTCCATAGACAAAGTCATTCGGTGTTCGCATTTCAACTCCTAAAAATGTTTCCAATGCAAAGAGGTGCACATTTTCACAATGGCGGGCTGCATCATCAAGTCCCCAAAGTTCTGCACCGTACTGAGCAATGGGTTGAACCTGGGAATCACAAAACTTCAACACCAAATCTAAACTAGAATTCTTCAAAACATACAGTTTCCTCGCAATGCACACCAGAGCTGTCTTTGCTGTACTTAGTGGGTCACTGCATGCCAATGTGAATGAGTTTTGTTGAAAACAGTATACCTAAGTATCTATAAGCATTCATAACAGGCATCACAGCATGGTTATACATCCAATTTTCTCTTGCTGCTAAATAACCACCTTTTCTAAACACAATTACATAGCTTTTACTTTAATTCACTTTTAAATCATGTGCGCGCGTGCATATGAGTGTGTGTAGAGAGAGAGAGACAAAGACAGAGACAGAAACAAAGAGAGACAAAGAGAGAAAGAGACAGAAAGATATCGGCTTCTACCATGCAAGTCTCTCTTTACATTTCTCTTTTAGTTATGGGGGAAGGAAAGAAGGAAGAAAGGGGGTGGAGGGGGTTTGGGGCCAGTGAAGAAGCCAACCACATTGAGCAACAACAACAACAACAAAAAAGAAAGGAACCAGATTAAACACAACTGTTGTCCATGGTCTGCAACTGAGAGGACACAAACAAATCAACACCTTCCCACATACACATTCAAGCAAAAAAACCCAAACAAGATGCAAAGCATATAAACCTACTCCCAGTTTATCTTGAATACAAGTACTTTCTGAGATATTCCATAAAGAAGAAAAACCGTTCTGGGCCGTTATCGCCATTAGTAATGGCTATTCTGGTAAAACAAAACATCGGGCATCATCCGTGACCCATAATGAACATACATACAAATTTTCAGAAAGATCGGCCCATAAGTTTTGTCTGGAGCAAGCGGAACACATTTTGACCATGGACAGACACACTGACAGACACACAGACAGCATTTCTTCGTTCCCACAGTAAAGTGCTCCCTGTTCGATAAGAACTGGGAGTACAAAAAACAACAACAACAACAAAAACCCTCACCTTCTGATTCCACTCCGCCATTCATGAAAGGAAGAGGGAGAAGGGGGAGGGCGCAGACAGAACAGGAAGAAAGAGAACAGAACAGAACAGAACAGAACTCTCTCTCTCTCTCTCCACTGGAGTTTCATAGGTAACAAGCTGCTTGTTGCCCTAAGCACGGTATACATTTCTGAGGCATTTGCACAACAACAGGGGTGGATCCGGGCGGTCAGGGTAGGGAAGAAAGGGGCAGAAGAAGGGAAGGGAGGGAAGGACAGGAAAAACCAGATCTCGCTTTCTTTCCATTGCTGGGTGTAGGCTTTTTTTTATGTTGTTCTTTTTTTCCCCCCTCTACCTTCAACAGCTCCTGGCAACTGGTTGTCCCCATAGTGAAACAATTCTACACCTCTACAGTCAATTTATACCACGGTGAAACAATTCTACACCTCTATGGTCAATTTATACCACGGTGAAACAATTCTACACCTCTATGGTCAATTTATACCACGGTGAAACAATTCTACACCTCTATAGTCAATTTATACCACGGTGAAACAATTCTACACCTCTATGGTCAATTTATACCACGGTGAAACAATTCTACACCTCTATGGTCAATTTATACCACGGTGAAACAATTCTACACCTCTATGGTCAATTTATACCACGGTGAAACAATTCTACACCCCTATGGTCAATTTATACCACGGTGTAACAATTCTACACCTCTATGGTCAATTTATACCACGGTGAAACAATTCTACACCTCTATGGTCAATTTATACCACGGTGAAACAATTCTACACCTCTATGGTCAATTTATACCATGGTGAAACAATTCTACACCTCTATGGTCAATCTATACCACAGTGAAACAACTCTACACCTCTATGGTCAATTTACACCACGGTGAAACAATTCTACACCCCTATGGTCAATTTATACCATAGTGAAACAATTTTACACCTCTATGGTCAATTTATACTATAGTGAAACAATTCTACACCTCTATGGTCAATTCATAATAATAGTGAAACAATTCTACACCTCTATGTTCAATTCATACCACAGTGAAACAATTCTACACCTCTATGGTCAATTCATACCACAGTGAAACAATTCTACACCTCTACGGTCAATATTTGCACAGTGTGACAATTCTGCCAGTTGCAGACAGACAGACAGGCAGACAGACAGACAGAAAGGTATTAGCATCCACCATCTAAGTCTCTCTTCATATTCTTCTTTTATTTACGGGGAGGGAAGGGAAGGGAAGGGGAGGGGAGGGGAGGGGAGGGGAGGGAAGGGGAGGGGAGGGAAGGGAAGGGGGAGGGGAGGGGAAGGGAAGGGAAGGGGAGGGGAGGGAAGGGAAGGGCAGGGGAAGGGGAGGGAAGGGAAGGGAGGAGGGCAGGGAGGGGAGGGGAGGGAAGGGAAGGGAAGGGAGGGGAGGGGAGGGGGAAGGGAAGGGGAGGGAGAGGGAAGGGAAGGGAGGGAAGGGAAGGGAAGGGAAGGGAAGGGGAGGGGAGGGGGAAGGGAAGGGGAGGGAAGGGAGGGAGGGAAGGGAAGGGGAGGGAAGGGAAGGGAGGGAGGGAAGGGAGGGAAGGGAGGGGAGGGAAGGGAAGGGGAAGGGAAGGGAAGGGGAGGGAGAGGGAAGGGGAGGGAAGGGAAGGAAAGGGGAAGGGGAGGGAAGGGAAGGGAGGGAAGGGAAGGGAAGGGAAGGGAAGGGAGGGAAGGGGAGGGGAAGGGAAGGGAAGGGGAGGGAAGGGAAGGGAAGGGAGGGAAGGGAAGGGAAGGGAAGGGGAAGGGAGGGAAGGGAAGGGGGGAAGGGAGGGAAGGGAGGGAAGGGAGGGAAGGGAGGGAAGGGAGGGAGGGAGGAGGGAAGGGAGGCGGGAGGAAGGAGTCGTGCAGGGCTGGGTTTTGAGCGTGAGTGTTAGTGTTTTTCTTTTTTGTTGAGTAGTTGGCGAGATATAATCTCGCCCTCTTCTCAAGTTGCTGGGACCTTTTTTCATATTAAAATTTCTTTTTTTTTTTTCATTCTTATTTATGGTTTTGGAGATTTACCCCTCTAACTTCTCAACATCACTTCTGGCAACAGTTTGTCCCCCATACTAAAACAATTGTACACCTCGGATATGTTCGATCTTCATACAGTATGTCAGTTCTGTCAAGTTCACCTGGCGTTAAGTACGGAGTTACAACACACACACACACCCCACCCCCACCCCAATCTCCCCACCCACCCAGCACAAATATAAAAAAAAAAAAAAAATTAAGGCTACTTCCCTTAAGAAAAAAAAAAACCAAACAAACAAAAACTGAAAAATGCAGATCCAATCTTGCCATTCATATACCCAACCACCCCCCCCCCCCCCCCCCCCCCCCCCCCCCAACCTTGCCAAACATACACGCACCAAACAATACCTATGTGGAGTTTGTTTGGCAGGGACTTCCTCTGGTGGACTTACATCTACAGGTGAATTTACCTATCTGGAATTACCTGACTGGCTGGGGGCTTCTGTACCCAGGTGACAACATGCCAGTTGTTTAGCTGTTGCGTGCATGATTGGCATTTGCGCAACATCTTGAATGGGGGGGGGGGGGGGGGGGGCGCCATGGATCACCACAAGGTTTGTTAGCTTGACTTGTTGTGACTGATTTGTGTGTGTGGGGGGGGGGGGGGGGGGGGAGGGGGACGGTTGGGAGTGGAGAATGTGTGTTTATGTGTGCATGTGTATATGTGTGTGTGTGAGAGAGAGAGAGAGTGAGAGAGGGGGGGAGAGAGACAGAAAGAGAATGTGTGGGTGTGGGTGTGGGTAAGAGAGAGGGAGAGAGAATGTGGGGGGGGGGAGTTGGGGGGGGGGGAGTGTGTGTGTGAGAGAGAGCGAGAGAGAGAGAAAGAGAGAGAGAGAAAAATTGTGTGGGTGTGGGTGAGAGAGAGGGAGAGAGAACGTGTGTGTGTGTGTGTGTGTGTGTGTGTGTGTGTGTGTGTGCGTGTGTGTGTGTGTGTTGTGCATGCATGTGTGTTGTGTTTATATGTCTGTGCATGCATGTTTGTGAGTGTTTGTATGCTTGTGTGTGTGTGTGTGTGTGTGTGTGTGTGTGTGTGTGTGTGTGTGTGTGTGTGTGTAAGTGTGTGTATGTGTGTGTGAGTACAAATGTGTGTGTGTGAATGTGTGTGTGTGTGTGTGTGTGTGTGTGTGTGTGTGTGTGTGTGTGTGTGTTATGTATGCGTGCGCATATGTGTGTGTGCGTGTTCATGTGCGTGTGGGTGTGTGTGTGTGTGTGTGTGTGTGTGTCTGCGTGCACGCATGTGCACATGTGTGCATGCATGCATGCATGTGCGCATGTACATGCCCACTCATGTGCAATGAAGGATTTTTTTTTTTTTGTCTGACCTGTCCAGGGGGCAGTAAAACAAAAGTTTTTACCTGCCCCCATGGTAAAAAAAAAAAAAAAAATCAAAAAAAAAAAAAAAAAAGCACCTGCCTGTCAATCAGCAAACGATCTGAAATGTCAAGACAGTAAAGGATGAAGGCACAGGAAAACAATACATCTCACCATCTGCCATCTGTCTGGTGGCTGGACGAAACTCGAAAAACAGGTGCCCTGTACTCTGACTGAACAACGCCTTCTGACACGGTCAATCAGTCGATGTGACATGTAATGATGCCAATGACATCAAACTCAACCTAAAACAGTAGTTTCATGAAGCAAAAAGCTCCGGCTGCCAGGGATGATGATGATGATGATTCAACGCTGACAACATCATGGTGAGCTTTATTTCTCCGTATTAGATGATTAGAAAATACTGCCCGTTGCCCCGGTGGGCAGGTCAAAGCATTCCCCACATGCCCAACCCAAGTGCCTGTCAGTTGAGCAGCCACTACTGCCCTACCACGGCGTGTGTGCGTGCACGTGCGTGCGTATCCTTCGCTGTGTGCGTGTGCATGTGTGTGTGTGTGTGTGTGTGTTTGTTTTGGGTGGGGGGTGGGGGGTGAGGGAGGGAGGAGGAGTGTGTGTATGTGTGTGTGCGCGCGCATATGCATGCGTGTGCGTGTTTGTGTGTGTGCCTGCGACTGTGTAATCCTCAGTGTCTGTGTGTGTTGTGTGCAAGCATATGTGTGTGTGTGTGTGTGTGTGTGTGTGTGTGTGTGTGTGTGTGTGTGTGCATGCGTGCATGCGTATGTGTGCGCATCCGTGCGTGTTGCATGCGTGCATACATGCATGCGTGCACGCACACACGCACATGTATGCGTGCACATGTCTGTTACTTGCCTTGTTTTATCATTTATGAATGATCCTGAACAGCATTTGCTAGATCATGATTTTAAACCCTTGAAAATCACAGCAGTTTCCTTTCATTTCCTTTCATTTTCATTTCAGTCCTGCTTTTGCTTCACTCAGATGGCACCACTCTGCTGTCTGACTAGTGACACCGCACTGCTCTGCTGTCCGACTAGTGGCACCGCACCGCTCTGCTGTCCAACTAGTGGCACCGCACCGCTCTGCTGTCTGACTAGTGGCACCGCACCGCTCTGCTGTCTGACTAGTGGCACCGCACCGCTCTGCTGTCTGACTAGTGGCACCGCTCTGCTGTCTGACTAGTGGCACCGCTCTGCTGTGCTATCTGACTAGTGGCACCGCTCTGCTGTGCTGTCTGACTAGTGGCACCACTCTGCTGTCTGACTAGTGGCACCGCTCTGCTGTCTGACTAGTGGCACCGTTCTGCTGTCTGACTAGTGGCACCGTTCTGCTGTCTGACTAGTGGCACCGCTCTGCTGTGCTGTCTGACTAGTGGCACCGCTCTGCTGTGCTGTCTGACTAGTGGCACCGCTCTGCTGTGCTTTCTGACTAGTGGCACCGCTCTGCTGTCTGACTAGTGGCACCGCTCTGCTGTCTGACTAGTGGCACCGCTCTGCTGTGCTGTCTGACTAGTGGCACCGCTCTGCTGTCTAACTAGTGGCACCGCTCTGCTGTGCTGTCTGACTAGTGGCACCGCTCTGCTGTGCTTTCCGACGAGTGGCACCGCTCTGCTGTCTGACTAGTGGCGCCGTTCTGCTGTCTGACTAGTGGCACTGCTCTGCTGTGCTATCTGACTAGTGGCACCGCTCTGCTGTCTGACTAGTGGCACCGCTCTGCTGTGCTGTCTGACTAGTGGCACCGCTCTGCTGTGCTTTCTGACTAGTGGCACCGCTCTGCTGTCTGACTAGTGGCACCGCTCTGCTGTCTGACTAGTGGCACCGCTCTGCTGTCTGACTAGTGGCACCGCTCTGCTGTCTGACTAGTGGCACCGCTCTGCTGTCTAACTAGTGGCACCGCTCTGCTGTGCTGTCTGACTAGTGGCACCGCTCTGCTGTGCTTTCCGACGAGTGGCACCGCTCTGCTGTCTGACTAGTGGCGCCGTTCTGCTGTCTGACTAGTGGCACTGCTCTGCTGTGCTATCTGACTAGTGGCACCGCTCTGCTGTCTGACTAGTGGCACCGCTCTGCTGTGCTGTCTGACTAGTGGCACCGTTCTGCTGTCTGACTAGTGACACCGCTCTGCTGTCTGACTAGTGGCACCGCTCTGCTGTGCTGTCTGACTAGTGGCACCGCTCTGCTGTGCTGTCTGACTAGTGGCACCGCTCTGCTGTCTGACTAGTGGCACCGCTCTGCTGTCTGACTAGTGGCACCGCTCTGCTGTCTGACTAGTGGCACCGCTCTGCTGTCTGACTAGTGGCATCGCTCTGCTGTCTGACTAGTGGCACCGCTCTGCTGTTTTGTCTGACTAGTGGCACTGTTCTGCTGTCTGACTAGTGGCACCGCACCGCTCTGCTGTCTGAGTAGTGGCACCGCTCTGCTGTCTGACTAGTGGCACCGCACCGCTCTGCTGTCTGACTAGTGGCACCACTCTGCTGTCTGACTAGTGGCACCGCACCGCTCTGCTGTCTGACTAGTGGCAGGGCCAGCAGAAAGCACTGGATGCTCTTCTACATCGCCCTGATCCATGGACACTGGATTTCTATCAGCACAGTGCCAACACTGGTATGTTTCATTGCAGCAAACATGCCAGACATTTTTCATCACGGTCGTAAGCAGCTACAGAACGTAAATACCTTTACATGTTAAGACATAAAATGCAGTAAGATTATCATGTCATACGCAGATACAGATCGCATATACCTTTACATATTAAGAGAAAAAAGGCAATAAGATTATCATCTCATACACAGCTACAGATCGCAAACAAGTTACATATTAAGATATAAAATGCAATAAGATTATCATGCCATATGCAGATACAGATCGTAGACACCCTTATACATTAAGATATAAAATGCAAAAAAGGTTATCATGTCAAAACCGTCTAAGCCTTCTTGACGTTTCTAATCAGCGTGAACTGCGATTACGGCCAAAAACAACCTCAACATCTCTACAAGTACAACCATCACCCTCATCACCATCATCATCATCATCATCATCACTGCATACATCGTCAGCAGCATCAGCATCATCTTCATCCCAATCATCCTGTTTTTTTCAAGCATGCCAGAGTCTCCTCCACCTTCCTCCCAATCCTGGAAGGAACAATGCCCGCAACAACAATCCAGCCTACCTTGAATTGTTACCGTGGTAACGCCAATGATCTTTTTCCCCAGCGATGCTGTCATCCATCCTTAATTGGGGTCGGTGTCTTGTCCGGTTGGTTCCCCCCCTCACCCCCACCCTCACCCCCCCCCCCCCCCTCCCCACATCCCTGGCATAAATGTATGCATGTTAATAGATATGCGTCATAATCACAGAACCGTTAGTTTCCTGTTTTTTATCGATGTGTGTTGTGGGGAAGATGCACTTGGTGTAGGGGTGGGGTGGGGGACGAGGGAGGGTGTATGTGGCAAAGGGAGAGGGAGGGGGAGGGGGGTAAGGGAGTTGGGAGTGTGTTCCAGCATAGTATGCTGTGTGTGTGTGTGTGTGTGTGCGCGTGTGTCTGTGTGTGTCCATGTGAGTGACTCCAGAGAGAGACAGAGACAGAGACAGAGATAGACAGAC
>CM065744.1:37828427-37835927 GCA_033310375.1 Conus canariensis | reverse complement strand
GAAAACAATCCAATAAACCTGTAACTAACTAGAGGAAAACAATCCAATAAACCTGTAACTAACATGAGGAAACCAATCCAATAAACCTGTAACTAACTAGAGGAAAACAATCCAATAAACCTGTAACTAACTAGAGGAAAATAATCCAATAAACCTGTAACAGGAGGAAAACAATCCAATAAACCTGTAACTGACTAGAGGAAAACAATCCAATAAACCTGTAACTAACAAAAGGAAACTATAAAACAAAGAAACCTGTCGCTTAAACTTGGAAAATATCACGCAGAAAGAAATCTTAAAATTAATTGATAAAGCTCCGCCTGAGAAACGTTGACGAACAAATCACAAGACAAAACACAACGTGTTTCGACCTCTTAGGTCTTCTTCAGGCAAGATACACAACACTCGGGACAACAAAAAAGAGCGTGCAATCACTGATCTTCATCCAATTCAGCACAAATCTGACACCAAATTTGAGATTAGTGATTACTCGTTCCGCATTTTCATTGTCCTGAACGTTGTTTATCTTGCCTGAAGAAGACCTAAGAGGTCGAAACGCGTCGTGTTTAGTCTTCTAATTTGTTTGTCCCTATTATCTGGCGGATTAACTATACTTTTTTCCTGTTTAAAATCTGTTTTAGTTTCCACCTGCAGTCACTTCATCTTTAAACTTTCTTATATTTATCAAGCACTAACCCATCTTCTAATTAAAAATTCTTCAAAAAAAAAAAAACAAAGAAAGAAAGAAAGAAAAGAAAGATAGAAAAATCAGTGTACACATACACGTGCAATTTTGTTTGCAAGTAAAACGTTCCCCTCCAATTCAATCCACCGAGTTTCCATTATTCCTGAATATGTAAAACACATTCATTCATGACTAAAATAACACAGTCTGATATCACAAGAAACAACTTTCTTGCATCCGAACTAATATCTAAGCTGTAAAGATAGCATGTTTCATTGTCTACTACTCTTCATCAATAACGATACCCAACCTTCTTGCATGCGAACTAAAAATCTAAGCTGTCACGACAGCGTTTTCCATTGTTTTACTACTGATCATCAATAACAAGAAGCAACCTTCTTCAATCTGAACTCAAATCGAAGCGGAAAAACATCGTTTTCCTCTGTTAACTACTCATCATCATTGTGGCGATCTTGAACATGGCCATCTTGGGTTTGATTGCATATTTCATTTCATCTGATGTGTGTGTGTGTGTGTGTGTGTGTGTGTGTGTGTTGTGTGTGTGTGTGTGTGTGTTTTGTGTGTGTGTGTGTGTGTGGTGTGTGTGTGTGTGTGTGTGTGTGTGTGTCTGTATGTATGTGTGTGTGTGTGTGTGTGTGTGTGTGTGTGTGTGTGTGTTTGTTTGTTGTGTGTGTGTGTGTGCACGTGGGCATGTATGTGTGCTTGTTGAGAGAGAGAGAGAGAGACAGACAGACAGACAGAGTGGCAGACAGTGTGAGTGTGTGCATGTTAACTTCCTCTCTCTGTCTCCTCTCTCTCTCTCTCTCTCTCTCTCTCTCTCTCTCTCTCTCTCTGTAGCTCACATTTCATAGACTGAATTAGTCATACATCCACTCTTCTTGAGAACAAAGTAAAACTTCTCAACAAATGATCCTCCAACCCACCTACCCAAATCTCTTAAAAATAAAAATAAAACTAAAAAAGTGGTGTCTGAAAGAAGAACCAAGTTTCCATTCAGAGTGATACTTAACATCATGCACATACAAAGAAAAACGTTTTCAATAAAAAGCGGGTCTTTAAAAGATGACGTTCTTCACCGAGAGGAGGGGGAACAGGAGAGAGAGGTGGGGCTGGGGTTGGGGGGAGGTGTGTGGGGGGGGGGGGGGGGGGAGAACTGTGCATACACAATGCAGCAGAAAAACTGCAGGTCTTTATATGGACAGGGCCTTTTTTCCAGAAAGCAAATCTAGTATTATATACCTGGAAACAATGCTGATTCAGAACCCAAAAAAAATGAGTCTTTAAAGAGCATTTCCTTCATCGGGAGGTGTATCTACTAGTATCAGACAAACAAAATCCAGAAAATTGCTTACAGATCTTTAAAAGTTTGAGAGTTGTTTTTTGTTTGGTTGGGTTTTTTTGTTTGTTTGTTTGTTTGTTTTTGAGCAAATGATAAACCAGTGACAAAAATACATCAGACAAAAAAAAAAAAAAAAAAAATCAAAACAAACAAAAACTTTCGAAATCGGGAAGAAGTCATTATCGGAAAGCAAATCTTGTTTAGACAGAGATCTTACTTAGGGAGATATACACCAGACACACACCTAGGACATGTATGCATTATCAAAACAGACTGAAAGAAGACAAAAACATTAGTTCTGTCTCCTTCTATAAACATGTCCAGCTGTGCACTCTCTCTCTCTCTCTCTCTCTCTCTCTCTCTCTCTCTCTCTCTCTCTCTAAAGAAAGTAACATATCTCATGACCTTTAATTCAGGCTTGGTCACACTCACAGCACGAGTCATTTTCTGTGCTGCTGTAATGCGTGTGCTCACTCCTTTCTGCAGACAGGCTGTGAAGGCACATGCCATGCCATTTACTTGTTGTATATGTGTGCATGTATAGGCTGTGAAGGCACATGCCGCCCTATTTACTTGTTGTATATGTGTGCACATATGTTTTACATTTATGTTTGTGTGCTTGCATGCATGCCGATGGGCAAGTGGTGTGTGTGTGTGTGTGTGTGTGTGTGTGTGTGTGTGTGTGTGTGTGTGTGTGTGTGTGTGTGCATGCGTGCGTGCGTGTCTATCTGTGTATGTGTATATGTGTATATGTGTGTGTGTGTGTGTGCATGCGTGCGTGCGTGCGTGCGTGCGTGTGCATGCGTGCGTGCGTGCAGAGCAAGCACCCACGAAAGGTAACTCTTCGAGACTGTCCTCACTTCAAGTGTAAAATTGTTCATCTCCTATAAAAGTCACCTGGTACAAAGTCAAAATTGTATTCAGAAAAAAAAACAGGTCTTTTAAAGTACAGTCTTTATTGTGAGGCAAATCTAGTATAAACGAAAACAAAAAAAGTAAAAAGTGTTTTATGGAAAAAAGAAGAAAAAAAAATGTGTGTGTGTGTGTGTGTGTGTGTGTGTGTGTGTGTGTGTATGTGTGTGTGTGTGTGTTGTGTACTTGACAAACCTTGATTCACCTACTGATCATGAATATGGAAAGCAAGTCTTTTTTTTTTTTTAATAACCCTTTTGTTTTTCTTCTAAATCAACTTCATTTTCAAACAAATGTCAACATTTCTCTATCGGTGGAAATACTTCTAAAACATTCAGACCTTGTACACGGCTGATTTTAAAAATCAAAATCAATGTTTCATGACTACATTCATTTTTAACTGAAGTCATTTAAATGTTAAAAAAAAAAATTTAATTCTGGCAGAAAATGCTAATTTTGCCTCCTTATCATCTTGAAAATGAATTTGAACATGTGATGAACCCAGTTTGGGGGTTATACATGTCGCTTTGGGTGTGTGTGTGTGTGTGTGTGTGTGAGTGCGTGCGTGCGTGCGTGCGTGCATTCATGCGTGCGTGCGTGTGTACATGCGTGTGCGTGTGTAAATAAGATGCTGGACTATACAAGAGGGATTTTTTGTTTATCAATAAAAGTTTGTACAGTTATGCAAATAAATATAAAATATAATTTTTCTTTTTTTAAACTAGCATGGATGAAACTTAAAATAAACAGCTACCCACCATGCCAGGCTCCGTCTGTTTACCTCACTGGAATGAACACGCTAGAGATGGCCATGGGAATTCTTTACAGGGAATGAACACGCTAGGATTGGCCATGGGAGATCTCTTACTGGGAATGAAACGCTGAGAGATTGGCCATGGGAGATTCTCTTTTACTGGAATAACTGTAATTCCAAGATCAAGCTATTGGCCATGGGAGATTTCCTTATGGGGGAATGAACATGCTAGAGATGGCCATGGGAGATTCTCTTTACTGGGAATGAACATGCAGAGATTGCCATGGGAGATTCTCTTTACTGGCAATGAACAAACACTGAGATTGGCCATGGGAGATTCTCCTTACTGGAATGAACACGCTAGAGATTGGCATGGAGATTCTCCTTACTGGGGGGAATGAACACGCTGGAGATGGCATGGGAGATTCTCCTTACTGGATGAACACGCTGGTGCAGGGTGATTCATGCCGCATGCGGGAGATTCTCCTATCTGGAATGAAACGCTGAGATTGGCAGGAGATTCTCCTTGCTTGCAATGAAACAGCTTATGGATTGCCATGGTGAGATTCTCTTACTAGGGGAATGAACACGCTAAGAGATTGGCCATGGGAGTTCTCTTTTACTGGAATGAACACGCTAGAGATTGGCCATGGGAGATTCTCCTTACTGGGGGAATGAACATGCTAGAGATTGGCCATGGGAGATTCTCCTTACTGGGAATGAACAGCTAGAGATTGGCCATGGGAGATTCTCTTTACTGGGCAATGAACACCTAGAGACTGGCCATGGGAGATTCTCCTTACTGGGGGGAATGAACACGCTAGAGATTGGCCATGGGAGATTCTCTTACTGGAATGAACAGCTAGAGATTGGCCATGGAGATTCTCTTACTGGCAATGAACACCCTGGAGACTGCCCATGGGAGATTCTCCTTACTGGCAATGAACACGCTAGAGATTGGCCATGGGAGATTCTCCTTACTGGGGAATGAACACGCTAGAGATCGCCATGGGAGATTCTCCTTACTGGGGGGAATGAACACGCTGAGATGGCCATGGGAGATTCTCCTTACTGGAATGAACATGCTAGAGATTGGCCATGGGAGATTCTCCTTACTGGAATGAACATGCTAGAGATTGGCCATGGGAGATTCTCCTTACTGGGGAATGAACACCTAGAGATTGGCCATGGGAGATTCTCTTTACTGGGAATGAACACGCTAGAGATTGGCCATGGGAGATTCTCCTTACTGGGGAATGAACACGCTAGAGATTGGCCATGGGAGATTCTCCTTACTGGAATGAACATGCTAGAGATTGGCCATGGGAGATTCTCCTTACTGGCAATGAACACCTAGAGATTGGCCATGGAGATTTCTCCTTACTGGGGATGAACACGCTAGAGATTGGCCAATAGGAGATTCTCCTTAATGGCAATGAACACGCTAGAGATTGGCCATAGGAGATTCTCCTTACTGGGAATGAACACTAAGATTGGCCATGGGAGATTCTCCTTACTGGCAATGAACATGCTAGAGATTGGCCATGGGAGATTCTCTTACTGGCAATGAACATGCTAGAGATTGGCCATGGGAGATTCTCCTTACTGGGGGGAATGAACATGCTAGAGATTGGCCATGGGAGATTCTTACGGGGAATGACAGCTAGTGATGGCCATGGGAATTCTTTCTGGGAATGAACACCCTGGAGATTGGCCATGGGAGATTCTCCTTACTGGGAATGAACACGCTAGAGATTGGCCATGGGAGATTCTCCATATTGGGGGGAATGAACACGCTAGAGATTAGCCATGGGAGATTCTCCTTACTGGGAATGAACACGCTAGAGATTGGCCATGGGAGATTCTCCTTACTGGAATGAACACGCTAGAGATTGGCCATGGGAGATTCTCCATATTGGGGGAATGAACACGCTAGAGATTAGGCCATGGGAGATTCTCCTTACGGGGAATGAACACGCTAGAGATTGGCCATGGGAGATTCTCCATATTGGGGGGAATGAACACGCTAGAGATTGGCCATGGGAGATTCTCCTTACTGGGAATGAACATGCTAGAGATTGGCCATGGGAGATTCTCCATACTGGCAATGAACATGCTAGAGATTGGCCATGGAAGATTCTCCTTACTGGCAATGAACACGCTAGAGATTGGCCATGGGAGATTCTCCTTACTGGAATGAACATGCTAGAGATTGGCCATGGGGAATTCTTACAGGGAATGAACACGCTAGTGACTGGCCATGGGAATTCTTTCTGGGAATGAACACCCTGGAGATTGGCCATGGGAGATTATCTTTACTGGGAATGAACACGCTAGAGATTGGCCATGGGGAATTCTTACAGGGAATGAACACGCTAGTGACTGGCCATGGGGAATTCTTTCTGGGAATGAACACCCTGGAGATTGGCCATGGGAGATTCTCCTTACTGGCAATGAACATGCTAGAGATGGCCATGGGAGATTCTCCTTACTGGGGGGAATGAACATGCTAGAGATTGGCCATGGGAGATTCTCCTTACTGGCAATGAACATGCTAGAGATTGGCCATGGGAGATTCTCCTTACTGGGGGAATGAACATGCTAGAGATTGGCCATGGGAGATTCTCCTTACTGGCAATGACATGCTAGAGATTGGCCATGGGAGATTCTCCTTACTGGGAATGAACACGCTAAAGACTGGCCATGTGAGATTCTCCTCACCAGGAATGAACACGCTAGAGATTGGCCATGGGAGATCCTGTGATCTGATCCTATCGCAGAAATCACTAAAAACGAACTCTTGTGCCCCAGCAATCAAGTAAAAACAAAAAACTGACCAATACCCAGGATTCTGATCACAAGAACATCCGCATGCCCATGTTCCACATCTGCCTCACTACTATTAGACCCCACAATCTGTGTATTATCAAGTCGTGGTTTGGGAATGACCCTGGGCCATTAGCATAGATGTATTTCACCCCCATTCAACCTGTCACTTTACCATTTTGTCTGCAGTGATTATGACCGCAATCAGCGACATTGCACTCTTTCCTCTCTACCATAGAGACATTGCACTCTTTCCTCTCTACCACAATCAGCGACATTGCACTCTTTCCTCTCTACCACAATCAGAGACATTGCACTCTTTCCTCTCTACCACAATCTGCGACATTGCACTCTTTCCTCTCTACCACAATCAGAGACATTGCACTCTTTCCTCTCTCCCACAATCTGCAACATTGCACTCTTTCCTCTCTACCACAATCAGAGACATTGCACTCTTTCCTCTCTACCACAATCAGAGACATTGCACTCTTTCCTCTCTACCACAATCAGAGACATTGCACTCTTTCCTCTCTACCACAATCAGAGACATTGCACTCTTTCCTCTCTCCCACAATCAGAGACATTGCACTCTTTCCTCTCTCCCACAATCAGCCACATTGCACTCTTTCCTCTCTCCCACAATCAGCGACACAGCACTCTTTCCTCTCCACCACAATCAGAGACATTGCACTCTTTCCTCTCTACCACAGTCAGCGACATTCCACTCTTTCCTCTCTACCACAATCAGAGACATTGCACTCTTCTCTCTCTCTACCACAATCAGCGACATTGCACTCTTTCCTCTCTATCACAATCAGAGACATTGCACTCTTTCCTCTCTACCACAATCAGAGACATTGCACTCTTGTCTCTCTCTACCACAATCAGCGACATTGCACTCTTTCCTCTCTACCACAATCAGAGACATTGCACTCTTTCCTCTCTACCACAATCAGCGACATT
>CM065744.1:37811383-37823883 GCA_033310375.1 Conus canariensis | reverse complement strand
AAAAACCCTGTCTTCTGGCCTTTGGTCACCTCTGCACCCTACCTCAGATCTCAAAAACTGTATCCCTCATTGTAGATAACCAACCTTACACTCCCCCTCCCCTCTCCTTCCTCCCCCCCCTCCTCCCTCCCCTCTCCTTCCCCCCCCCTCCCCCTCCCCCCCCCCCCCCCCCCCCCCCCCAAGCTGTGATGCTGGATGAAGTCTCTGGTGGAGAATCGACCCTCGATTCCACAACACTTCGGAGATCTTCCCATCTGTGGACAAGATGTTATCTCCTTCCCTGGGATCAAGGTAAGCCTTAGCATAAGCACAGTCAACAAGTTGGGGGAGGGGGGGGAGGGAGGGGGGGGGAGGGAGGGGGGGGGGAGGAGGGGGGGAGAGCCAGCCATTCTCCCTATGCCTCTTTGCTTTTCCCACCCTTTGCTGGCCCTGTTGGTTAAAAGTAGGTCACATAAAAATGGGGTGGCGGGGTACAGGGCCGGGACCTAGCCGGTCGCTCACATGCCAGATCCTGTCACCAGATCACCTGTGTCGGGTGTCTGAAATGTCAACAATGGGCCCTGCCGTGGGATGGCACATCCATCCATGACCCAGCCAGCAGGCAAACATGACCAGCTTTCCCATGAAGACGCAGCCAAAAACGGCAGGCTGTTTTAGCCTTCAGTGACAGTGGGAAGCCGCGACTGATCCTCTAAGGACACCATTCCTCACCCTCCCTGGTATCGCTGTCCCAGTCAGCTCAACACATGGGGGCCGGAATAGCTCAGTGGGAGAGCACCGGACTCGTAATCTTGGTGGTCCTGGGGTTGTGGGTTCGAATCTCCGCCGGGCCATTTTGGTACAGAGGGGGGGGGGGGGGGGGGGGGGGGGGGGGGGGGGGGGGGGGGGGGGGGGGGGGGGAGGATTTTTTTCCCCTCGGAGTTAACACTGGCTCTGACTCCATTTCCCAAACAGTCCTTCGAATGAGACTTGTAAACCGAGGTTCTGTGTGTGAACGCACGCATAAGATATTGCACACACGTAAAATCCCATCACCAACTTTTGAAAGAGAAGGTCAGTTTGGCCGTTGGTACGGATGACACGTTACATATAGCTTGCACCTTCCCTGAAGTTGGAGTATGGCTGCCTCAATGGCCGGATAAAAACTGGTCACACACACAAAACTCAACTCCCTTTGTTGGGTAGATGGGATTAATCCTTGCCTGTCTATACAGGGAGAGTCCACAGGAGTATCAGCCTGCGTACACCGAAAGAAAGAAAAGAAAGTGTCCACACAAGAGATCCTCCAGGCCTTCGTAACTGGTCCGACTAACAGGATCTGACAGATCCTGGTCCTGTCTTGTCCTGGGGACTCAGGGTTGTGGGGGGGCTGTCACCTGCCTGGCACTCACCAACCTGCATACTCCAGGGCAGAAACTCCTGGCAGGCTCACAGACTCCACCCCTGTCCTACAAGCCCTGGATGCACTCCCCACCCCCTGAGTGACGGCGATCACCTGCCCGGCGCTCACCATCCTACATCATCCTGAAACTCCTACTCTGGCTGTCACCTGCCTGACACTCACCATCCATCATCCTGAAAATCCTACACTGGCTGTCACCTGCCTGGATCTCACCATCCTACATCATCCTGAAACTCCTACACTGACAGTCACCTGCCTGGATCTCACCATCCTACATCATCCTGAAACTCCTACTCTGGCTGTCACCTGCCCGGCGCTCACCATCCTACATCATCCTGAAACTCCTACTCTGGCTGTCACCTGCCTGGCGCTCACCATCCTACATCATCCTGAAACTCCTACACTGACAGTCACCTGTCCGGCGCTCACCATCCTACATCATCCTGAAACTCCTACTCTGGCTGTCACCTGCCTGGTGCTCACCATCCTACATCATCCTGAAACTCCTACACTGGCTGTCACCTGCCTGGCGCTCACCATCCTACATCATCCTGAAACTCCTACTCTGGCTGTCACCTGCCTGGCGCTCACCATCCTACATCATCCTGAAACTCCTACACTGACAGTCACCTGTCCGGCGCTCACCATCCTACATCATCCTGAAACTCCTACACTGGCTGTCACCTGCCCGTGCTCACCATCCTACATCATCCTGAAACTCCTACTCTGGCTGTCACCTGTCCGGCGCTCACCATCCTACATCATCCTGAAACTCCTACTCCGGCTGTCACCTGCCCGGCGCTCACCATCCTACATCATCCTGAAACTCCTACACTGACAGTCACCTGCCCGGCGCTCACCATCCTACATCATCCTGAAACTCCTACACTGACAGTCACCTGCCTGGCGCTCACCATCCTACATCATCCTGAAACTCCTACACTGACAGTCACCTGCCCGGCGCTCACCATCCTACATCATCCTGAAACTCCTACACTGACAGTCACCTGCCTGGCGCTCACCATCCTACATCATCCTGAAACTCCTACACTGACAGTCACCTGCCCGGCGCTCACCATCCTACATCATCCTGAAACTCCTACACTGACAGTCACCTGCCTGGCGCTCACCATCCTACATCATCCTGAAACTCCTACACTGGCTGTCACCTGCCTGACACTCCCAGCCCTACATCATCCAGAAACTCCTACACTCCTACACACACTAACACAAACACACACACACACATACACACACACACACTAACACACAACACACACACACACACACACACACACACACACACACACACACTAACACACACACACTAACACAAACACACTAACACAAACACACACACACACACACACACACACACACACACCATCAAGGACTGCCTTCGCTCTGACTCTGAGGCTGAGCCCTTTGAGGCTAGCACTCCCTCAGTATGTCAGGCCCTTCTGCAACGCTCTCCTTCAGGGACTCCCATCAGTGCAAAAAAAAACAATGCTGCCTCCGGGACCCCGTGTAACCCTGCCCAACCCCTAGCCATAGGCATGCCCCCCCCTCCCCCCCACAGCAGCACCCACCTCCATCCCAACCCCCACCCCCAAACTTTTTTCACTACCCCAGCCACCTAACTGTATAAGCACCGGCTATTTCAAATTTTCCGTTATCTTATTACAAAACTGAACACAGGAACTAACGGGCTTCATGCACAGGGCACACACCTACTGTTATCAGTGTTAGTTCCCCTGGTGGAAACCCTGACAGATTGAGTCTGCACTCTCTCCCGAGTGTCCTGGTTCGTTTCAAACTTTGCCCTTTTCCTCGCCACCTCTCTCCCTTGACACTACTCCCATGCTACTTACTCCCCCCCCCTCCCCCCCCCCCCCCCCCCACACACACACACAGCCACACCCAGGATGCAACATGCCACGCAGCCAGCAGTCCACAAAATATCTGGCCACCAGAGGGCAACCCACTGAAGACGACCCTGCCCAGTTATTTTCACGGTGCTCCATACATGCACGACTCCCACTTACTAAGCCCATCTACTGGGGCAAATCATTCACAAAGCATGGAGCCAGTATGAGCAAGTGTCCCCTTACGAAGGAAGGACAGAACCCAAATCCATCCAATTATATATTTATTTCTTGGACGCTTCCTAAGGTTGAGTTAGGTTGTTGACGACAGACAAACAGATACAACAGATGATCCGTGAAGTGCTCTGCAATGCTTAGGGTAGTGGGGGGAAAAAAAAATAACATGGAGGGCAGACAGAAAGAAGGTTAAAGAAAGGAGAGAAGAAAAAAAAGGCAATAAACTCCCTCTCTCTCTTCCCCCCCCCCCCCCTCCCACTCTTGCTCCCACAAAATTTTGTCTTGCAGGCAGCAAAACCTCTCTCTCTCTCTCTCTCTCTCTCTCTCTCTCTCTCTCTCTCTCTCTCCTCTCAAGAATAAACAATGTTGAAATGATTTTTTGTCCAACTTATTTTCTCTAATACACATTTAAATCTACCTCCCATTTCAGAATGTCAGAATTAAAAAGCAAAAAAAAACCAACAAAAAACCCCCAAACAAAATCCAATATCTATGGTCTCTTTAATGAAACCAAATCTCTCTCCAACCCTTTCATTGCCTTCCTTGAATATAAAAATTGAAAAGAAAGAGAAAAAAAAAACACACACACAAAAAAACTTTCAAACGACAAAATCTTTTTTCTCTCTATATTGCACTCTTCAACCTCTACCCCCACCCCCTTCCATCACCAACCATCACCACAACCAGCTTCACACTTGTGGCGAGACACATTAAGATAAACTGCAATAGTAGATAATAAAACAAACAAACAAAAAAAACCACTCTTTATTGTAAACAGACTGGATGCAGGGAAAATCTAGTTTTCCACACTTTGACAGCAACGTCTTTGAAGTCTGTTCCTTTTGGGGTTTTTTGCCTAGTTGAAGCTTACAGCTTTCCTCGCCTCTTTGTTTGCTCTGGGTGGTCAGTAACAATGCAGACACTAAGCACTGTGGCCAACCCTCATGGGGCAAACATTCAGGAGCTTGGGGATGAGGAAGACAAGACTGTCTATTCCAGGGGGGGGGGGGGGGCAGAATAGCTCAGTGGTAGAGCGCCGGACTCGTAACCTCAGTGATTGTGGGGTTGCGGGTTTGAATCTCTGCCGGGCCATTTCGGTACTGGGGGATTTTTCCCTCAGAATTAACACTCTGATTCCCTTTCCCATACAGTCCTTCGAATGAGACTATAAACCCAGGTTCCATGTGTGAACGCATGCATAACATCTTGCACACACGCAAAATCCCATCACCAACTTTTGGAAGAGAAGGCCAGTTTGGCCGTTGGTATGGATGACACGTCACACATAGCATGCCCCCTGCGTGAGAAATGGAAAGAATGAAGGAAGTAAGGAAACTGAGTGAACTATACTGAACGATATTGACTGGATGACACAGGAAATGACTGAATGAAGTGCCAGCTGGCAGCACTTCAGTCGACACTACCCAAGTAAGCAGCCTGTTGTGCAAACGATTATGAATTGTAAAGCACTTAGAGCTTAGGTCTCTAGCCCAAGGACAGGCGCTACGTAGGTATTCATAATACTACTACTACTACTACTACTAATAATAATAATAATTTCAACTGAAACCACCTCGAGTCCTGACTGCTCTGGCTAATCACATGCATGCATGGCTCACACAGAAAACGCACCATCCTCCTGCACTGGCTATCAATCGCATCCCCTGCACTGGCTATCAATCGCATCCTCCTGCACTGGCTATCAATCGCATCCTCCTGCACTGGCTATCAATCGCATCCTCCTGCACTGGCTATCAATCGCATCCTCCTGCACTGGCTATCAATCGCATCCCCCTGCACTGGCTATCAATCGCATCCTCCTGCACTGGCTATCAATCGCATCCTCCTGCACTGGCTATCAATCGCATCCTCCTGCACTGGCTATCAATTTCAGACCATCAGCGGGGCTTTAGTCTGTGCAATATTTTGCCAACCCTTTCAAAACAAAACACTCGCTGAACACCATATTTTCACACATCATTTCAATTTTTTTTTTTTTTTTTTCCCATTAATTAACAACGTTCGTGACTCGTGATCTCTGAAATAAGGCAGTCCCTGAGGAGTTAGGGAGGGTGGTGTCTTAATGCCCCTGTGGCGTTTTGCAACATTCAGCATGGTTGGACAGCGATGACTGCCCACCTGCTCTGCCGCAGGCAATGGCATTGTGTGCGACGTGCAATGTGTGCTGCTTGCTGCCTGTCCTCTGGGCAAGCACTCGTTTTTCCAAACATCCACACTGGATAACAGACGTTCAGACTGTTTTGTCCATTTGGACCAACAACGGCAAAGATCCCATGACTTTGCTCTGTTTCAACTACTGTTCCAAGTCACTCTGGAGAACATCAACACACCATGTCAATCATGCAAAGTGATTGGCTAAGTCAGAAGGCATCGACCAATGGGAATACAGCACACAGGCTCTTCGCTGACAAACACAGCTGATGGTGATAAATAATGAGTTTCCTCCCATTTCTTTGTCATTTAATGCTTTATAGACATCAAAACCATTGCCTGCTGATCGGCATGTGGTTTTTGCCGAAGGGGGAGTCAGAACTTTATCTTTCTAAATGAACAGTTTATCATGCAAGTCACACGGGATGTGTGTGTTTGACATGCACACATTTCATGCCTTTTTATTTTTCTTATTCAATGGCATGTGCTGTTCTTCTCCTAAAACTGCAATCATTCGACCTGTTTAACTCTCCTGAATTCACAATGATCATGATAAAGTTGAATCATAGGGCCCTTTTCCTTTAGAGGAGCTGAAAAAGCTTTACAGCCATCAAAATGGCAAAGAAAATGACTATGAAACAAAGCTGATCACACAATCGGAAAAGGACTCCCTACCCCCCCACCCACCCCCAACCCTGCCAATTCTCCCTAAGACAAAGACAGCCAGTGATCACATGATACATGTAAACATACACTAGTGTAAACAGTACTTCCTTTCCTCTCCCTCCCCCTCTCTGTACTCATCCATCTTTTCTCTCACACACGCGCGCGCGCCACACGCGCACACACACATCCAAAGATTCATCTTCCACCTCCCTTATATACACACACACACACACACAACACACACACACACACACACACACACACACACACACACATACACACACACACACACACCACAATGTGCATACACAAAATGCATTCACAGCTTAGATGCCGTGTGCTTAGGAAATTAAAGGTTTAACAAAATGGAGGGGGGGGGAGGGGGGGGGAGAATGGAGTCAGAGTTCAGCATAGCCTAAAAAAAAAAAAAAAAAGGCAGGAGATGGGGTGGGGTGGGGAGGGGGGGGGGGGGGGGAATCTTCTGAGAAACTGAAAAGCGACCGCAGAAATGGAGAATCAAATGAGACAGTAATCCCGACTTTCAGACCCCAATAGGAAAGGGAACACTGAGCACAGGAATTTGTTCTGACTGACAAAATCAGTAAACAAGTTGGGTATTTTTTGCTCCCATAAGAAAACCTAATACAGAGTAACTTTTATTCAAGACTGGCACAGCCTTTTAAACTTGAATAAAGTCAGACAAATACATAGACGAACAACCTAACAATGGGGGAAAAAAACAAGCGCAGGCCAACAACTTGCGCTTGTTTTTTTTCCCCCACTATCAGATTGTTCGTCTATGTATTTGTCTGACTTTATTCAAGTTTAAAAGGCTGTGCCAGTCTTGAATAAAAGTTACCTGTATTAGGTTTTCTTATGGGAGCAAAAAATACCCAACTTGTTTATCGTTTACTGTTCCCTGCCTCATTTCATTTCCGATTTTGACAAAATCAGGACTGATCTGTTCATAGCCAGGCAATGGACCCAGATGTTTCGGATAGGGGGAGAGGGGGGGGGGGGGGGGGGGGGGGGGGGGGGGGGGGGAGTGGGGGGAATCCAAGCAGTTTCATTGCTGTGAAAGGTCCAACTTTCAGGTCCAGCTTTCCAAACACCAAGGACTTGCAACCTGACCCGCAGGCCTGGGAAGATTCTCTGCGCTCATGTGATGACTTATTTTCCAAACAGCATGCCATCCAGCACCAAAAATCCCAGAGCGCTCTCTGGATATCTTTAAACATGAAAGAAATGCCAAATCTCACTGGAGGCGCAGCAGTGGAAAATATGGTCAGGTAAAAGCCTAGCCGACCGCAAAGGGCCATATCAGGGCTGTCACCATGTTGAAGTCGACTTACAAGTCATTAAAAAAAAAAAAAAAAAAAAATTCACCCAAACCTTTTAAAATAGACCTAAAAACACTCTGGAAATTTTGTTTAAAATCCTTCTAACGTAAAATCTTAGATCAGATGAAAAATGTTAATTATTTTCAGAAATTCAAATATCACATCAGATGGGACATCCCTGAACAAGGTTTTCATGGAGTCTGCTGTAAATTGTTTATGTCTCACATCATTCATGTCCCACCACTCTAAAAAGAATATGTTTCACTGTGAGTGGTACATGACCACGAAGCTTCTACACCTTTTCAAAAGATAAGAATGAGTGTAAAAGGAGTGGCCTGTGTGCAAACAGCACAAAAGACTGTTTCTTCTTTACAACTGCCTTGGGAACATGGTACAAACTCTTTCAAGTTTGAACAGATTTTAAATAGTTTGTTATCGGTCTGCAAGTTCCATTCCTCTTACCAGAGGTCTTTGATGTAAGCCTGGGCTTTGGGTTTCAGATCAGTGTGAGGGGCAGACAATCTGCTCAACTCTTTCCTTCTGGCACTCTGGCAAGCTGATCAACCAACTTATTGCCTCAAATGCCCACATGGCTGGGAACCCAGGCAAAAACTATGCTGTATCCATCTGATTTCAGAGAGGTGTTCAATTCAAATAATTCCAGCAGTACCAGGGATAGAAGCCAAGATAAATTGTGTGGTTCACCAATATCTGCACGCACACATACATACATACACACACAAGCTGTCATGTTCCAGTCAAAAACTGAGAATGCTGCCACATTCACAAACAACAGCAACATCAAAACAATGTCCCCATTTTGAAACAAAACCATCCACTGTCAAACACCTGAACACTGCAGCATCTGAGTTCCTATTGTGACCTATTCCAACAGACCCACATGCCCCTGTTTTCCAATCAGTTGGATTGTGGCTGACTTTCGGTCAGTGTTGCCACTCCAAATGTGGCTCCATACCAACCCTACCATTCTCACTTCCATAGAAATGATTTAAAAATGAGAAAGACATGACTAGAACTACTTCCATCACCCAGTTCAAATTTTCAACTTGGTGACCACAAAAGTCCATGCATAACAACACCGTACACTGTTAACCTCGTCATACTGAATAACCTCGCAAGTCGGACTGATACCAGTTTACCCTTGATAATGCCCCTTTCTAAGAGGTATGGAGCACGTTTCTTTGTTTGCTTGTGGAGAGTGGGTCTCTTCTTCTTCTTCACTTCCCTGAATTCCGTGAGGAATCATTTTGGCGCCACACTGAAAAATTATTCACCCGGTTCCTCCAGCACCGTCTGTTGTGTTCCAAGCGCTGAGTCGCTGCAAATGGTTTCCCTGTCCAGTGTGCAACGTTTTCAGTCCATCGGCTCTCTTGGTGTGGGGTGTTTTTTTCCTCTGTCTTCGCCTCTCTCTCCCTGCCTTAACAGTTCCCTGGAGGCTTTTTAGCAAGGCCATTGGATTTTGTTTTGTGGTCATGGTAACAAGTTTTCTTCTCTCAGCTTATGTCAGCAGATCTCCATACGATCCCCTACGCTGCTCCATGTTTTGTGGTCATGGTAACATAGTTTTCTTCTTTCAGTTAATGTCAGCAGATCTCCATATGATCCCCTACGCTGCTCCATGTTTTGTGGTCATGGTAAGATAGTTTTCTTCTTTCAGTTAATGTCAGCAGATCTCCATACGATCCTGTATGCTGCTCCATGGTTCGGCGCGCTTTGTCCACTTGGTGATAATGCAGCGTGAAACTGATGATAACATCTATAGTTTATTAACAACACTACTACCTCATTTCAACAGCTTGGATTCTGTTTTCAACAACCTGCTGCCATGGTCCATGTCTCATAATGCCTGCCTGAAAATGGTATACACCACCGTACTGCACAGTCTGTATCTTACAATGTCCTCCAGATGTTAGGATCCTTCCGTACAGGTTTTGGTCCGACAGTGCTGCTGCCGCCTAAACGCCTTTGACTAGTTTGAGAGAATGTCTGGCTTGGACCCCCCCCCCCCCCCCCCCTGCTAATCATGGATCCAGGTATGTGAATTGTTGAACTGTCCCTATCTTCTGTCCATGGACTGTTCCATTAGCAGAGTGATGGTGGTGGGTGTGGCCAACCATCAATTCGGGAGAGGGCAAGGTACAAAAACCCTCTGTAATAATCAGTGAGGGGATGAATACTACTCCTCCCTCATTAAAAAAAAAAACAAGATGCAAAGCATATAAACGTACTCCCAGTTTATCTTGAATACGCGTGATCGTGAGATATTCCATAAAGAGGAAAAACCATTTTGGGCCATTACAGCCATTAGTAAACATCTGGTAAACATCAGCCATCATCTGTAACCCATAATGTACATGCCTACAAATTTTCAGAGAGATCGGCCAAGTACTTTCCGAGATATTCCATAAAGAAGGAAAACCGTTATGGGCTTTTATGGCCATTAGTAACTGCTAGTATAACGGTAAAATAACACACCGGGCATGATCCGTGACCCATAATGAACATACCTACAAATTTTCAGAAAGATCGGCCCAGTAGTTTTGTCTGCAGCGAGTGGAACACATTTTGACCACGGACGGACATACACACACACACACACACACACACACACAGCATTTCTTTGTTCCCATTGTAAAGTACTCCCTATTCTATAAGAAAGTAGTGCAATTTGCAAGCCCTTCAAGTTTCTTCTCCTCCAAACAGCAGTAAGTCATTCTTGACCTTGAATTCCAACAAGCACCTTATCGTGTCAACAGTACTATCAATGATCATCAATGTTAGCACACAAAAAAAACAACAACAACAACAAAAAAGTTGGGGAAGGGGGAGAGGGGGGATCAGGTTGCGTGCTTCAAAGTGTACAGTCTGACTCCGACAGCAGCCAAGCGTGCCCTACAGCCGGCCAACCCCTGAACAGGAAGCAGGCAGAGAGCCAATCATTCAACAGGAAGTGAGGAATGCCTTCAACATGCGCATCGGAGCTCTACCTGGCAAAAAAAAAAAAAAAAAAAAAAGCAAATCCTGTATCCTCTCTCCGAATCTTTGATCTTTGGTTCATTCAGTCATCACCTTTCTACTTATTCCATCTCATATATAAAAACCACATTTTCTGCATGTATGTGCGTCTGTGTCCAATCTTGGCCGATCTTTAAACAACTCCAGGTTGTGTTTGTTTTTCTGTTGAGTTTGAGGGGGGGGGGGGGGGGGGGGGGGGGGGGGGGGCTGGGATCTTCACAAGTTTTGGCCTGGTAACCCACTGGGCATACTGGACAAAATCCAGAGTGCATCACTTCAGTGCCAGCCAGTCACATCAGTCTGGAGGCTAAAACTGCCTCCACAAATGCAGTTATACAGCAGAGATGGGTGTGGGATCCCATGTGGGTCAAAAAGAAGGGGCTGATGAGATGAAAGGGGAGAGAGGGAGGCTACCGGATGGATCAAAGGAGGGCAAAGGGGGGAGAAGAGAAAGGGGGATGGAGAGAGGGAAATGGGGCAGGGAGGGGGGGGGGGTTCATGGACAGGGAAGGTGGGGGAGGGGGGAGGGAGGAGGGAGGAGGGATAGGGAGGACATGTTGGAGGGGGGTGGGGGGGAGGGAAATGAGAGATCAGAGGAAAGGAGAGGAGACAGGGGTAGGGGAGGATGGCACAGGGGCAGAGAGGGGGGAGGGGTGCCATAAAGGGAAAGGGAATGGGGGGGGACTGGGGAGGGGGGCAGTTGCAACATAATTAACCACAGAATTATTCTGTACTGCATCCTAAATGTTTGAATGGCTAATGTTCTCCACCTAACACGTCAGAAGTACTCAGTCCTGTTACACAACTCCTGTCGCCCCCATTCTACCCCAACCCCTTTTCTCCTATTCTCCCCTTCGCCCCTCCGCCCTCCCCCTCCCCCCCCCCTCCAACATACACATGATCAGGTCCTCCCCACCAACCAACCCCTTCTCTCCCCAGTCCCATCCACCTTTAACACACCCCCTCCTTACCCTTTTTCATTCCCTCCCCCCCCCCCCCCCACTACTCTCCCAAACACATCCATCCCCTCCCCCTCCTCCCACAGGTCCTTCCCACCAACGCCTTCTCCCCATCCCATCCCTCCACCCAACCTTTTTCAACCCTCCCCCCTCCTTAACCCCCTTCTTCCTACCCCCCCCCTCTCCCCCCCCTCCCCCCACCCCCTCCCCTCCACCCTCCACCTCATCCCCCAACACCCCACCATCCCTCCACTCCCCCTTCCTCTCTCATCTACCCCACCCACCCCACCCACCCCACAGGCTCCACAGTCCCCCCTCCCCCCTCCCCCCCCATCCCCCCCCCCCCTCCTCCCCTCCCCACCCCCCCCCCCCCCCCCCCTTTTTTTTTTTTTTTTTTACTCCACCCCTCCCTACCCTTCTCCTCCCCACCACTCCCCCAAACACACCCCTCCCATCCCCCTGCCTTCTCCCATTCCTTCCCAGCTTTCTTTTCTTCCCTAGGGTGTCACCAAAACACCACACACACCACACCACACACACCACACCACACACACACACACACACATGCGTGCGCGTGCGTGCACACACACATATACACACATGTACACACACCTTTCCGCATGGAGCCCAAAAAGAACGAAAAAAGGGTCCACAGGGTTTTTTAGTGCTTCTCCCTTTTTTTTTCCCCCCTTCCCCCCCCAAATCACCACCACCACCAACCCCCCACCAGTAGCCCCTCAACAAGCCAGGAAAAAAAAAGCTGGGGGCCTTTTAAACGGGGCGTAAATTTTCCCCGATTTCATCCCTGTTTTGCAAGAAACTC
>CM065744.1:37777341-37811283 GCA_033310375.1 Conus canariensis | reverse complement strand
CCCCCCCCCCCCCCCCCCCTCCCATACACACACACATATATAGATAGATAAATTGTTAGATACGTACATATACATGTGTGTGTGTGTGTGTGTGTGTGTGTGTGTGTGTGTGTGGTGTATAATATATATATATGTATGTATGTATGTAACCTTCCCAATATCGTAATCGATTTTGGTAAGTTAGCTAGTCTATTTGGTTGTTTTGGGTAGAAAGTCAAAGATTGTTTAATGATAATTTTTCACTATTTCATTACTGATAACTATTATTTTTTGTTATTATCCTTATTATGGGTGGTAAATAAGAAAATGAAGGAAAACAAATGTAAACGGAAGTAATAACAGTTGCATGCCAGGAGTGGCACACAGAATGGAGGATTGAACCAACGTGGAGAATTTCATGCAGATATTAAATCAGTGTCTGCGCTGTCATGTTAGTTCATAACCAAAATTGCATGTATTCTTTAAATGTAGCCAGAAGTGTCATAATCAAGGATAATAATTATGTACTAGTAATTGTCTCATTTACTTGTGTTAAAAGAAAGAAAATAATAAAAGGAAATAAAATTGGTAACACTTCAAATCTCTTTTTTTTTTCATTTGATTAATTGAGTGAGAATATTGTTGTCACTGATCATGTGAACTCAGGATAACTCACACGCACTGATTTTCGGGCGGACAAAAGGCCTAGGAGCAGGCGATACATATAGATCTCCTTTCAGGAGGGATTGCGATGGTTCCCTCATGCAGCTAGTGAAAGGTTTTCATATTTATAATATAATTTCCCCCATTTTCTTCATCTGCAATTTTTTTTTTTTTTTTTTTAATCTTTGCCAAGTCATTACTATAATGACAGAAGAATTGTTAACCTGCACTTGTTTTCCCCCACTACTTAGTTGTTCAGCATTATATATATATATATATATATATAATTAAGTGTAGTTCAGTGCAAAACGTCCAGTGTCTCTGTACAACAGTACACAACAGTTTGGTCCTACACAGTAGAGTACACCACCGTTTAAGTATAAAACAGCAGAGTATATAGAGCAGTACAAAGCAGTGAAGCAGGACTGAATATAACTTGGTACAGTTCAGTTGAGTATGGTACAATACAGTGCACATAATCAAGTGTGGCATAGGAGAGAGAGAAAGAGAAGAGAGAGAAATAAAGCAAAAGAGAGAGAGATAAAGAGAGAAAGAGAGAGAGAGAGAGAGCGAGAAAGAGAGAGAGAGAGAGAGATTAGGTTTATTGTTCTACAGTTCATTGAAAAGAGAGAGAGAGAGAGAGAGAAGGTACAAAATAATCACTCAGCATGAACAGCACAAAAAGGCAACCAGCCGGAGAAACAGGCAGAATGCAAACAGTGTGACACAGATGGACATACAGAGGGGAGGGGGGGGGGGGGGGGGGGGACTGAAGGCAACAAACAGAAATACACACACACACAAAAAGGGGGCTGAATCCCTCCCCTTGATCCCACGCCCTCCCCCCCCCCCCCCCCCCCCCTCCTTTTTCCCTCTCATTTCCTCCAAACACACACACATGCATGCATGTAAGCGCACACACACACACACACACATGCATGTAAGCGCACACCACACACACACACACATGCATGCATGTAAGCGCACATACACACACACATATGCATGCATGTAAGCGCGCGCGCACTCACACACACACACAAACACACACACGTGTACATAAAACCCACCCAATTCAAAACTCAGTTCTCTGGAACAGTGGAATCAAGATGAGCATCAATCAATCCCAACTGCAAAGCACTGGTCTGCCTCCTGAACACACACGCACACACAAAACAACACACACACACACACACACACACACACACACATACACACACACACACACACACAAACAACACATACACACACTCACACAACACACACACACACACACACACACACACACACACACACACACACACACACACATGCGCGTGTACATAAAACTCCAAAACCTAAAACCCACCCATTTCAAAACTCCGTTCTCTGGAACAGTGGAATCAAGATGACCATCAATCAATCCCAACTGCAAAGCACTGGTCTGCCTCCTGAAAACTCTTCCACCGCCTCAGGCCGGCAATGAGCCGGCAGGGCTGGGGCTGAAACATCTCCTAAATAAATACCTGGCATCAGAATCAGGCCCACATCCTCCCAGATCCCCGAGCAGGTTTTGGGCAGGGGGGAGGGGGGGTTGTTGTTTTTGTTTTTTTCGGCGTTAGGTCATTTGGGAGCGTTCTTTTTTTTTCAACTTGGCTCGCACGTGATTCCTAACGAGAGGGGGGAATTAATAATGATCATTTGGAAATCAAAGGAATCCTTCCCTCCACCTCCCACCCCAACCCCCCCCCCCCCCCCCCCCCCCCCAACCCCCTCCTCAACTCTGGGGCCGTCTTGTATATATATAGTCTTTCCTACTGGGAAGCTTTCTCTACTTCCCCTCGGTGTGCAGTTTTGCAGCTTAGACAAAAACCAGTTTTCATCTGTTTTGTTTAGTTTAGTTATTTTTCATTTACGTTTGTAAAGTGGGTGGATGGGTGGGTAGGTGGGGTGGAGAAGGTGGGAGGGGTGGGGGGTTCGTTTTGTTGTGTTATGTGGGTGTCTTACAGCTAGTTTCATGAGTGCACTGATGAACTTCCCTGCGCATCAGGGTGAGGGTTTCCGTTGATGCTGCATTGCACACTCCGTTCCCCAGGTTGGAAGCATTCTCCAAGTGCAGCCCTTTGTGTACATTCCTTTATGTAACACTTTGGTCTCCAAGGTTCCCCCCCCCCCCCCCCCCCCCCCCCCCCCCCCCCCCCCCCCCCCCCCCCCCACCACACACACCACACACCGATGGGATTTATCATTCCGCGGCCATTCTCCTGACTGCTGGGTTTGAACCGAGTTCAAGTCCTCCACTCCTCACACAAACTTGAAAACAAAGTACAGCGCAGTCTCTCAACAATGACTTGCAACTGACATGAACATCCTGTAGGTGTAGCAAGGGGTCCTTAAATTAAAGCCAGGTAGACGGACCAGCAGTTCTCAAACATGAAAATGTTCAGGACTTTCCGTTTAAACAGTGTGACAGCTAGATCAATCCACAAAGAGAACGATCAACATTTCTGTTCCCATCACCCTTACCACAGTAAAAAAAATATATATATATCGCGTTGCATACGATAAAAGAAAACTGTTCATCTGTCTGACAAGATCATGTAAGACAAAAAAAAAAAAAAAAAATGGCAAATGGCCCAAATCAGGGGTGGTTCAAGTAAGTAAAGAATGATGTGGTTAAGAAACTGTAACTGGCGGGGGGGGGGGGGGGGGGGGGGTCCTTCTTTTCTTTTTTTGTTCATTTTTGTTGTGGTTGTTGTTGTTGTTAAACATGTTAGCAAAACAAAAGTCACTACAGCTTAGAACAGGTGGACTGGTAGGTAGTCAGAATACTGAGGGGTGAAATGCAGTGTCACAGCGTAAGAGAAATGATCAGCGTTTTGAGCTTGGCATGTTAATTTAACTGGCACTTGAATGCAGATTTTTCACGTTCATCTCCATGTTTTCTCTTGCTTTTTTTTTTTTTTCCCCTCCCCTTTTAACTGATTTACAGCCATGTTGTATTTAGCCCGCGTGTCTGGCCTCGACACAATTTTCTCAAAATAGTGAAGACAACAGGTACGCATTGATTTCCTGAGCAGCGCTTGCATTGTCTCACTGATTTCAAAGTCATTTGCAGGGTTGCAACAACGAGCTATAGATTGATTAAAACAAAAGGTATGTCATTAAAAAAAAATTAAAAAAACAACAGAAAATGGCTCGAAAGCGCGAAGTCACAGAGGGGCATCGAAGAGAAGAGGAGGGCAGGGAGGTGACAGTTTGGGGACCTGCATCTCTCCATCCATTCCATATTCCTTCTCCATGATCCTTTCTCTCTCTTTCTCTCTGTCTCTGTCTCTCTCTCTCTCTCTGTAAAAATTAAAAACATGAACGCTTTTTTTTTTTTTTTCTTTTAGCACCCATCCCCACCCCTTCACTGTTAACAGTTAAAAACATGACACTTTCTGGAAAGGCAAAAAAAAAAAAAAAAATTTTATAGCAAAATAAAACATAATCTGAGAAACGTATCACTATCAGCAAATATTCTACATACCACCTGCTTGACAACCTTTTGTGAGTGTAGTTTTGACAACTTTTTTGCGAGTGTAGTTTTGACAACTTTTTTGTGAGTGTAGTTTTGACAACTTTTTCGTGAGTGTACTTTTGACAACTTTTTTCGTGAGTGTCGTTTTGACATTTTTTTGTGAGTGTCGCTTTGATAACTTTTTCGTGAGTGTACTTTTGACAATTTTTTCGTGAGTATAGTTTTGACATCTTTTTCGTGAGTGTACTTTTGACAACTTTTTCGTGAGTGTACTTTTGACAACTTTTTTCGTGAGTGTAGTTTTGACATTTTTTTGTGAGTATAGTTTTGACAACTTTTTTCGTGAGTGTAGTTTTGATATCTTTTTCGTGAGTGTACTTTTGACAACTTTTTTATGAGAGTAGTTTTGACAACTTTTTCATGAGTGTACTTTTGACAACTTTTTTGTGAGTGTAGTTTTGACTTTTTATTAGTGTAGTTTTAACAACTTTTTTCATGAATGTACTTTTGACAATTTTTTTGTGAGTGTAGTTTTGACAACTTTTGTCATTAATGTACTTTTGACCATTTTTTGTGAGTGTAGTTTTGACGACTTTTTCATGAGTGTAGTTTTGACAACTTTTTTCGTGAGTGTAGTTTTGACAACTTTTTTCGTGAGTGTAGTTTTGACAACTTTTTTCATGAGTGTAGTTTTGACAACATTTTTCATGAGTGTAGTTCTGACAACTTTTTTCGTGAGTGTAGTTTTGACAACTTTTTTCATGAGTGTAGTTTTGACGACTTTTTTCATGAGTGTAGTTTTGACAACTTTTTTCATGAGTGTAGTTCTGACAACTTTTTTCGTGAGTGTAGTTTTGACAACTTTTTTCATGAGTGTAGTTTTGACAACTTTTTTCATGAGTGTAGTTTTGACAACTTTTTCATGAGTGTAGTTTTGACAACTTTTTTCATGAGTGTAGTTTTGACAACATTTTTCATGAGTGTAGTTTTGACAACTTTTTTCATGAGTGTAGTTTTGACAACTTTTTTCATGAGTGTAGTTTTGACAACTTTTTTCGTGAGTGTAGTTTTGACAACTTTTTTCGTGAGTGTAGTTCTGACGACTTTTTTCGTGAGTGTAGTTTTGACAACATTTTCGTGAGAATAGTTTTGACGACTTTTTTCATGAGTGTAGTTCTGACGACTTTTTTCGTGAGTGTAGTTTTGACAACTTTTTTCGTGAGTGTAGTTCTGACGACTTTTTTCGTGAGTGTAGTTTTGACAACATTTTCGTGAGAATAGTTTTGACGACTTTTTTCATGAGTGTAGTTCTGACGACTTTTTTCGTGAGTGTAGTTTTGACAACTTTTTTCGTGAGTGTAGTTTTGACGACTTTTTTCGTGAGTGTAGTTTTGACAACATTTTCGTGAGTGTAGTTTTGACGACTTTTTTCGTGAGTGTAGTTTTGACAACATTTTCGTGAGTGTAGTTTTGACAACATTTTCGTGAGTGTAGTTTTGACGACTTTTTTCGTGAGTGTAGTTCTGACGACTTTTTTCGTGAGTGTAGTTTTGACAACATTTTCGTGAGAATAGTTTTGACGACTTTTTTCATGAGTGTACTTTTGACAACTTTTTTTGTGAGTGTAGTTTTGACAACCTTTTCGTGAGTATAGCTGTGTAGTTTTGACAACTTTTTTCATGAGTGTAGTTTTGACAACTTTTTTCATGAGTGTAGTTTTGACAACTTTTTTTCGTGAGTGTAGTTTTGACAACTTTTTTCATGAGTGTAGTTTTGACAACTTTTTTGGTGAGTGTAGTTTTGACAACATTTTTCGTAAAGTGTAGTTTTGACAACTTTTTTACTGTGTAGTTTTGACAACTTTTTTCACGAATGTAGTTTTGACAACTTTTTTGCGAGTGTAGTTTTGACGACTTTTTCATAAGTGTAACTGTTTTGACAACCTTTTTCATGAGTGTAGTTTTGACAACTTTTTTGCCAGTGTAGTTTTGACAACTTTTTTGCGAGTGTAGTTTTGACAACTTTTTCATGAGTGTAGTTTTGACAACTTTTTTTCATGAGTGTAGTTTTGACAACTTTTTTGCCAGTGTAGTTTTGACAACTTTTTTGCCAGTGTAGTTTCTTTGCCAAATAAGAACAAGGTCTGCCATGCACCCTCTGCACCCGTCAACCCTGCACTCCGTTCTCCCTCCTCCCTCCCCCACACTCCTGAACACCCAATCTCCTCCACACTCACTCTCTCTCTCTCTTTCCAACTTTTTGGCAAGAGTCCTTCATTCTGTAAACTAGATGTGTTGCCAACACCATCCATTACCATCCGTCCCCCTTCCCACACACCGTTTTCAGTTTCTGGCCATCGTAAATCTCTAAAAAGAAAATGAAGCCCACCCCAACCCCCCACGCCTACCCCCCACAAAAAAAAAACATTGCCCAATTCCCCCTTAAACAGCTTTTTGGTCACTGTAATAGTGTAGTCCTCTAAAAAAAAAATTTTTTTTTTAAAAAGGGAATCCTTCCTTCAAGTGCCCCCCCCTTTCCTCTTCAAACACCCCTTGGATGAAATATCAGCCACGGGGTCGCATCTGAAATCAGGTGTGTCAGTGTTCCTTTGCCCCCCCCCCACCCTCCACCCCCCCCCCACCTCCCCCCCCCCCCCCCCCCCCCACCTCCCCCCCGTACCTTTACTACGCCATCCACGGACTTTCAGTTCTCTCTGTCAGAGCCCTGTGACACTCTTTAAAGCACGTCAAGAATGTAAGAACTCCCTCACCCCCCCCCCCTCCCCCCATCCCCTACCCCCACTCTCCTCACAAGTAGATGGGGCAAGGGAGGAGACAGGGCTGAGGGATTCAAACTGTGCTTTTTTTTTTCGTTTTTTGATCTTTTAATTTTTTTTTCACTCCTCTAAAATGGGTGCAGACTGACAAAACTTCAGAGAGGACTGACAGATCTGACTCATTCTTGTGAGAGAATAAAAATCAGAATGGCTGCCTGCAAGCACACATGCACACACATGCACATGCATATATACACGCACGCACGCACGCACGCGCACACACACACACACACACACACACACACACACACACACGCACACACACACACATGCGCACGTGCGTGCACACACGCACACACACATACATAAAGAATGAAAAGCTTTATATGCAAGAACCACAACCCATCTCCTGCACCCCATCCCCAAGTCTAGGCTCATGAAGTGTCACCATTCCGGCTCAGTCTGGAGAGGCTTCTTCAGGATGACAAAGCCAAGCGATGAGCCGCATGACATCAACAAGACTCACTGACAAGTACACCCAAGCATTTTGCATCAAAAGAGAAAAGAGAAATTACAGACAGCTTCATCCGCGGGCATGTCTTTCCTGAGTTTGAGCTGCACACAGAAATGGATTTTTTTAACAGGCTGGAAGACTCTCCATCCACCCGGCAGTCAATGGTGCAGACATGCTTCAGTTCAGTGAAGATCACGCCGTGGAGGAGAGGGTTGAACTCACTTTCCATTAACTCAATCGAGTCTTGTCGGACGCGGGTTTCCGACACTGTTCACATCGCTTGAAGGCGTGTCAGACACATTACTTCCGACAGCGTTTGACGATTTTTAAATCATACCACCTTTTATTAAAGGGCAATAAATCTCATTTCAGGGACAGCTTAGGGCCTTTTTTTTTTGGCAGTTACTTCCTTTAGACCATTCTTCGTGTATTCTGTAGTAGTTTTATACGGATTTGCATTGTCCTACTCTCAGTTCCTGCAATCACACAATTTTGGACACCATCACATGATTTTGAGTGGATCAAGCATCTTGTGGTCAAATTCTTGTGTCTTATGCAGTGTCATAAATATACTATTCTCTGTAGTTGATACCAAGTGCTCAGAAGTGTAACTGAACTTGTGTGGGAGGTTAGAGAGCATGAAGAAGTGGATTACAGTGTGCACAAAAAGTTTTTGTTTTTCTGCAAATGTGTATCATTTTGGATTACTTCTATCATGTAAACTGTGTTGATTCCTCACTGAAGGCAAGCATTTTTGATAAATATATAGTTTCTCCTATCCAATGGTGTATGTTTCATGCTCCTAGGTGAAGTGGTTGATTTTTTATGATTTTTTTTAAACTGCCAAAAATCGTGTGATCTGAGGGACAAACTGGTCCATTCTGGCTGTGACTTTAATGGAGTTAAGCTGTGATGTGGACACTGTGAACCTCCACCAGTTGACAGCTACTGTGGGGGCCATTAGGCAATTTGACTTTTATGATTAGCCTACACTTCATCAGTGAGAGAGTAAGAAAAATTAAATATCCAAGCAGAATATGTAGAGAAAAAGACTATGTGTTTCAGAATGTGTGTCGGTGTGCACCTCTGAGTATGAGTGTGTGTGTGCCTGCGCATGTGTGCATGAATGGGTTTTGAGTGCCTATACTTTTGGGCATATGAGCATCTGTTCATGTGTATAACCATGCATGTGTATGCACTACTGCTTGTGTACATGTTTTACTGTTTATGTTCAAGTGTGTGTACTTGTGTGTGTGTGTGTGTGTGTGTGTGTGTGTGTGTGTGTGTGTGTGTGTGTGTGTGTGCGTGCGTGCGTGCGTGCGTGCATGTGTGTGTGTGCACGCGCTCTTTTGTGTGTGTGGGGTGTGTGTGTGTGTGTGTGTGTGTGTGTGTGTGTGTGTGTTGTGTGTGCATGCACATATGTGTGTCGTGTGTGTGTGTGTGTGTGTGTGTGTGTGTGTGTGTGTGTGTGTGTGTGTGTGTGAGTGTGTGTGAGTGTGTGTGTGTGTGTGTGTGTGTGTGCATGTGCTTTTGTGAGTGCTTGCATGCGTCCACTTGTCCCAGTATGTGTGTAAAAGTGGGTGCACCCACTAAACTGCAAGTAGTAAGCGTGTCTACATAACAGTGAGAATCAACAGGAGCACTCAGCAAGCGCACAGAGCACATTACAAGCACATCCACACAGACATACTTCTTCATGACTATGCTTAAACACATCATGTAGACACCAGGATAAAGGCCATGCATATGAAACATTCAACAAATCACCACGTACATGACATGAAGGCAGCAATCCTTCACAGATAAAAGAACTTTCTTTTTTTTCTTTTCAACCTTTGAATTATGCAGGGGAAAAAAACCTGCAGAACTTTCCCAGATGTCATCTGAAAAAGGATGGCTCTGTGCTCCACAGAGGAAGGCCGAGGCGACTGCCGCAGGGTCTTTCTCTAGCTACAGTCCTACCAGCAATGTGCGCTCTACAATGACCTGGCTATGATCCACCTACTAAGCTACAGGCCACTAACAGCTCCTCTACTGCAACAGAGGAAAGACTAGGACAACTATGCGGAGAAAAGCCTCGATGGTGGCCACGGCTGGGGAGACCGACCCAGAAGAACCCTGGACCCGCTGATGCCCAAAATGGACCTGCCACAAATACAGTTACCAATGGAGGGTCATGACTCTGTGCCCAGTTTTCTGATCCGGCGGCAGAGACAACACACTTCCTATAACTTGCAAGTTCTGCTCTGACTTAAATTAAACTCAAGAGGCTGAGGTTCTATCAGCAGCAGTGGGTGTTCTGCTCCAACTTAAACTCAAGAGGTTGAGGTTCTCTCAGCTGCAGGGGGCCTCACAGTTGCCTTCATGAATGATTGATCCAAGGTCACTCCTGAAAGCCCATCTGTGGGCAGCTTCCAGGAGCTGTGGAAAAACTGCTTCAGGTCGGGCAGACAGACAGACAGACATTGTTCCAGAGGATGCTTTCCCACTGCTGTACCACAGAGAATGAATTTGCAGACCAGCCACTGAACTGGGAGCAGCCAGTGGCCAGCTAGAAAGACTAGTCACTCTTTCACCAGCAAAAGACCCTGATCAGAAACGCCAGGAGACACGAGGTAGAAAGGGATGCTACGCATCTGAGCACAGCAGACCAAACCTTTATCCTGGGACATTCCACGGGACATGCGAGGCTTTACAGCCATATGTAAAGTGTTTTCCCTACACTTTGGAGAAGATTGTTTACATACTTAAGCACTTGCACATTCACACACACACGCAGTCTACCTTGCCAGGTCTGTCCAGACACTGGCTTGGGGGTTTCGTCAGCATTTTTCCCAAGCCCTTCAATTGCACCAGCTACCAAGTCGAGTCTGAGTCGCTTTCAGTGTCAAAGTCCCCTCAGTCTAGCAGTGGCACTGTCAGAACTGTTAAAGCCATCGTAACCGTCTACGGCTGTTCTGTCGCAGTGCTAGGGCTGAACTGTCTCCTATACACTGGAGGCCCTAGCACTGGTCTGTCACTAGTGTCACTGTCAGCACGGCGTAGCTCCCGAACTAACTATAAGTTAGAGACCCGTCCTGTACAAGTCCACCTGTCATACTGCCGGAGTTTGTCTGCTTGTTTACCTGACTGTCAATGAACACATTTCACGCGAGGCGCACTTCCGCCGAGCTTGCCTGTATGCACAGCAACATCCGTGCGTCACTACATATGTACCACCAGCCAAAGACTGCCCCATCCCTTTCCTGCCTGAACATGTGGAGCAAATGGCTCAGCACTCCTACAGGAAGCCCACTCCAAGCTGACCTGAGAGACAGACCCCGGCCCATAGGGACACCACATGCCAGAGGCTGCGGGGATGCCGTGAGGTGCTTCCCAGAACAGCAAAGCACATCTCAAAGACCCGGACTAAGAGTGTGACGGTGGAGGAGAAGATGAACCATCTCAGCACCAACATGCCTCCTAACACCAACTGCATAGACTGGCGATGGTGCCACACCCCGTGCTACTGTCAGACTGACTGACTGAGAAATCATTTTCAATTCTAACAATACCCTGCATATCCTTTGTTCTTGTGTTTACATTAAAAAAAAAAAAGAATTATCCCCATTTGCCAGTTTATTCAAATGCCAGAATGGGATCAGCCTCCAGTTTTCATTTTCTTTGGCATCATGTAATCGCCTTAGATGCTCCATTGATCCGACAACTGACGCCACAAGAAAAAGAAAAAAAAAAAAAAAAAAACACTGATTGTCAGAGCACTATACTATGGGAAGAAGAGAAAATGAAAGTGTTTGCTTTAAACGACCATCACTTTGATTTGGCTTACACACAAGAGCAAAGAGAATGGATTCAGAAATGAAGTGGTCGAAAGTGTCTGCAGAGTATGATCAACTGGCACTAAGACGTGCTGTTGTTCTGCTCCGAGTGATCTTAGGAAAAATAATTTACCCATCCAAGTACTGCACTGAACCATATGCCTTCAGGCTGAATCTCTCACTGTCAGCAAGACATGTGAAAACCACTTTGGAGCTTAGCTACCAGAGATTTGTCATGTCTTTGCCTACTTTGTTTTGCATCATAATCGTACCATTCTATCACCTCGTTTTGATACGTTTTAACACATGACATTTGTGGTACTAATGTGAGCCCCTTATTATGGGGCCTTGACCTTAATCTGGACAAAAACTGGTATTCGAGTTCATACACACTCTCTCTCTCTCTCTCTCTCTCTCTCTCTCTCTCTCTCCCCCTCCATCTCTCTCTCTCTCTCTCCTTTTTTTTTTTACCTTCCTCCCTCCCTCCACCCCTCTCTCACTCTCTCTGCTATTTTACTTTCTACAAAAGACAACGTTCGAAACACGTGTGCCGAGCCAGTAAGCTGAATCCCACGTTTCCAGGTGACTGCTGGCAGGACCATTCTGTGTGTTGTGTGTAGGCCTCTTGTACACATACATGCTGGACTTCTGAAGGTCAGCAGGTTACACAGAAAGAGTCGGTTCATCACTCTCTCATTCTTGCTTGACATGATCCACTGTGCAAAAGTCAAAGAGATACCAGGATAGCTCAAAGACGATCAAAGAAACTGGTCTAAAATGTTTATCCCAGTAAAGCCTACTCATTTCAATCTCTGTGTGTGTGTGTGTGTGTGTGTGTGTGTGTGTGTGTGTGTGTGTGTGTGTGTGTGTGTGTGCGCGCGTGCGTGTATGCCTCTGTGTGTGTGTGTGTGTGTGTGTGTGTGTGTGTATCTGTGTGTGCGTATATGCCCCTGTGTGTGTGTGTGTGTGTGTGTGTGTGTGTGTGTGTGTGTGCGCGTGCGTGCGTGCGTGCGTGCGTGCGTGCATGCGTGCGTGCGTGCGTGCATGCGCGCGTGCACACACGCACCTGTGTATGATCTACACATTACTGCTGCAACTGAGAATTATCACAATAAACCGATTTAAACAACAACTACATCATCTTAGAAACAGAACAGTTTTCCAATTCTGAAAGTCAGTGTTTGCTACACAGTCTCTCTCTCTCTCTCTCTCTCTCTCCCCCTCCCTCCCTCCCTCTCTCTTGGGAAAATCAAGGAGTAGGTAACGAAGTCGAGTTTTTGAAAGCCTTAAGAAATAAACTGGTTAATGGCTACAAAGCTCGCTGGCTCTCAGATATTGAGCACAAAGAACATTTTCAGTTATACAGAACATTTAAAAGTGACCTGATTTTATCCTCACACTTACCAATTGTGAATCACATACAGGCCAGAACTAGCCCAGTCACAATTCGATTAGGTGTGTCTCAGTTAAATGTGCACAAAATGCGCTTTAAGAGAAATGTAAATGAAAATGATTTGTTATGCCCGTTCTGCTAGTTTCAAATTGAAACAGAAACGCACTTTGTATTACACTGTCCAAAATAACCAAGGATTAATAAGGGAACAGTACATTCCAGCTAAGTATTACAACTGTCCATCACAGCGCAGATTAACAATGCCGTTTGCTTCAGAGAGCAAAACATTGATTGTTCGGCTTGCTCTGTTCCTTGAGAAAGCTTTTAAATTATGGCATTTGTGTCTCAACTTATAAAGAAAGCGCTATTAGAAATTGATTGAAGGTATCATACAGCTGTTCACTATTCAAACAAAAACTTAAATGATACTTGTTGTCAAATGCCCTGTGTCATGTCGCTATAATGGATTATTTGTTTTGTAACCGCCCACCATGACGTGGGCCTAAGGCCTATTCATTAAACCATTTCAGAGTTCAGAGTTCTCTCTCCCTCTCTCTCTCTCCCTCTCACACCACACACACACACACACACACACACACACAAACACACTATCACTCTCTCTCTCTCTGTCTCTCTCTTATTCACTATCACTCATTCTCTCTCTTCCCCTCATGCACTTGACACTCTCCACATTATAATGAATTATGATGAATTAGTCAAACCACTATGCTACTGGGCGGAAAGACTGGACCACAAACCTGTGTATAAATGAGCGTGTGTGCAGTGCCACTGAGATGGCACAGACAATGGGACAGCAAACAAAAAAAAACCCTTCTTCTTTCTTCTTCATTCACTCAGACAGGAACCCCAGAGGCACTGACCAAGGCTGCTGTAGGTGGAGGCCCTCCAGTGATCCATACAGCTTTTCCCTCATCGGTGTATTGGCAGGCCAGGTCCTCTGCTCTGAGCTTTTTTGCATGAGGGACAGTCCTGCAGCAAGTGTTCCACTGTCATTGGGGCTGTACCGCAGGGGCAACCTGAAGACTCGCCAATGTGGAATTTTGGTGAGTATGTGATGTCTCAGTCTGGAGTGCCCTGTCCTCTGTCTCACAATGCTCATAAAAAAAAAAGAAAAGAAAAAGGAACCAACCAAAAAACTGTACAGATCTTGGCTCATGCTGCTTATTTTTAGTTTGAGCACAGTTTCCAACTCACTTGCTCATACTGGAAAACATCAGAGGGAAACAAAGATGGATGTAAGCAGAAGCTGAAGAGTGGCACACAGCAAAGGTAAGACTTCTCAGTAATGGAAGTGTACAAGAAATGCAAGCAGCCTTAGACATTCATCTCGGTCAGAGCCGACTCAGATCTCTCTCTCTCTCTCTCTCTCTCTCTCTCTCCTCTCTCTCTCTCTCTCTCTCTCTCTGTGGAATTGGAGCTTTTCCTCGCACAACATTCAGTTCAGCTGTCACTGAGAATTACCATAGTAAATTGGTTTATCAACAGCGTCGCAATCATCCTAGAATCAGACCAGTTTTTTTTGTTTGTTTCTTTCAATTCCAGCAGTTGTCAGCATTTGCACTAACATTTGGCAGGCATGTCCATGCAGAAAGGGTGAACAAAAAGGAAGGCCGAGCATGCAATGAGGGGAATGATATGATTCGCCACGCAAAGCCAGCTCCAAATGCTAGAGCATACATAAAACACAAAATGATGAAAATGCGTCAGTTCCTCACTTAACCCTTTAGCATTCAAAAATGTCACTGATGAACTCTTCCAACCACTTAAAACAAATTTTCTACCTAATCTTTAAGCACTGGAAGTGCCCCAACTAGCGCCACTCTTTCACTGGTTTCAGCTTGGCGTAAGGGGGAAGGTTCATTCATGGTGGGCGTGACCAAATGCCAAAGCTTGATCAATGCGTGATGGAGAATCACGAACAGACCCATGTGACAGGCATGGGGAGGCAGCTGGCCGAGACAGGTTTGAAACACATGCCAAGGACTTTCCATCAACCAGACACACTTCAAAGGTTAATACAAACATTTTCAAATCAACATCGCCAGTAATGAACATTTCGACACATGCATCCACAGACTGATGCAGGGAGTTCTGGTTGTTTCTGGATGATCCTGCCATAAAAAGGACAGTTCTACTGAAAATGTTCTGTCACGACAGATTTTCATCCATCACTGACAGGTTTTTTTCCAGCTGTGTGCATGACTGTCAACCACCACAAAGTTGACCATTTGCAACAAAGTGGCTTGACAAACAATACAAACGCAGGCCAGGCCAGGCAAGGTAATGTTGCTTATAACAGCCCAGCCGACCCGCAAAGGGCCGTATCAGCAGGGCTGTCACTGCGTTCAAGTCGATTCTCAAGGCCACCACCATGACTGTTTAGAATATTCAGCACGTATGATAAAGCAGCTGGGCCATTTTGATGGGAAAAGTGTGACCCTCTTCAGCTTCTCTTTCCTAGCATAGTGTCAGGTACACTCATAACCTACATAGCATAGTGTCAGGTACACTCGTAACCTACATAGCATAGTGTCAGGTACACTCGTAACCTACATAGCATAGTGTCAGGTACACTCGTAACCTACATAGCATAGTGTCAGGTACACTCGTAACCTACATAGCATAGTGTCAGGTACACTCATAACCTACATAGCATAGTGTCAGGTACACTCGTAACCTATCAGTATCACACGTAATCTTTCTGATGCAGTGGAATGCATCATTCGCCCTCTTTAAATCAATTATGTATCCCAAGATCTTTATCACTATCAGGTGCCTTTTGCGATGTATCTGTCATGAACTTAGAGTTTCTGTCTTTTGCACATGATCATTGCCAGGCTTGATATCTGAGCCGACCCTCCACCCCACCCCTCTCTCCCTCCCTCCCCCCTCTCTCTCTCTCTCTCTCTCTCTCTCTCTCTCTGAGTACAAATCATTATCCATCATCAAAACAGCTTTCATGTCAGGCTCAACTCTTACCCATGTAATCCTGAGAATTTCCCATGATCTCTGAATCTCTATGTTATTCTGATCTTTGGTAAAAAAGTAACTGACAAAGAAACAAATTCAATTCAACATCTTCACCAGATTAAAAACCAGGATGAAACTTTGAAAATTCATGTTAATTTGGTAACAATTCATAGAGGTACTTACATGTCATACTGCGCAATCTGGGGGTGGACTATGCATTTTAAAGTTTATAAGCAAAGGAGACCATCACGATTTTCTTTCTTTCTTTCTTTCTTTCTGCGTACGCAGGCTGATACTCCTGCAGACACTGCCTGTATAGACAAGCAGTAGAGTTTTGTGTGTATGACCGTTTTTTAATCCTGCCATTAAGGCAGCCATATTCCTCTTCGGGGAAGGTGCATGCTATGTGTAACATGTCATCCATACCAACGGCCAAACTGGCCTTCTCTTCCAAAAGTTGTTGATGGGATTTTACATGTGTAAAAAGATGTTGTGCGCGCGTTCACACACGGAACCTCAGTTTATAGTCTCATTGGAAGGACTGTATCAGTGTATGGGGAATGGAGTCAGAACCAATGTTAACTCCGAGGGAAAAAATCCCGACTGTACCGAAATTTGAACCCGCAACCCCAGGATCACGAGTCCGGTGCTCTACCAACTGAGCTATTCCGGCCCCTGAGACCATCACGATCAAAATGAATAAACTGAAAAGACTACAGGAAGAAACTGCAAAAATTTCAGCGCAAGAAATAAAAGGTATCTGTAATCAGTTTTTGGAACAGAACAGATTCTCCGACACAACCATGGCTCTAAAAAAAATAAATAAATACATTTTTAAAAAAACAAGAAAAAGAAAAGAAGCTGAGATCACATGGATAAACAATTCATAAACAGAGGACCAGAAGAAAACACTGGGTTCAACATTCAATGCCCTTCTCATGTTTGGGTCAGACGACTCCAAATGCCTGTGTGACCTGTTGACAGGCCATGCAACTTTGGTATCATTTGATAGAATCCATAGCAAGAACTGGAATCAGACCATATGTATGTCAGCTCAGTCAGACAACCATTTGTTCCTACGGTCAGGCTTCTAAGGTCAAGAACAGAGCTTTTTTATTCTTATGATTTTTTTTTTTTTTTTTTTTTTTTAATATACCCTTTCCCCTGATGTCAGTGATACCCCTGACAAAGTCCACGCACTCACCGCTCATCACTAATGTGAACATCAGTTTTCTCCAACTGGAGTTCATCCATACCTAAGCAGCACCTAGCTCTCAGCACCAGTCCCCATGGAGTCAAGGTCACTACACTAACCTCACAGAACTGTGGATCCTCCTAATGCTGCCCCCCAACCTCACCACAGTCCTGACTGATGACAAAGCGGAGACGAGAGCTTTAATCTACTTTTATGTGTGCATGTGTGGGAAGTGGTGGGGGTGGGGATAGGGGGTGGGGTGGGTGGGGGGGGGGGGTTATGTAGGTGGGGGTGGCAGGAACTCTGAGCAGCACTTGAATGCCCATGTCCTCTCACCGTCTCAATATTCAAGTGAAAGGAAACACAACCCGATGGGAGGCCATTCAACTGGTCCATCAGGTGGAGAAAGCAGTGGGCAAAAATGCAGGCCTATGTGGATGGGTGTGGGTGGGTGGTGAGGCAGGTGGTGATGCAGCAGGAGGCGAGGGGAAGGGAGGGGAGGCAGGTGTCGATCGCAGACTGAAAACGCCTTCTAATCTCATCCACAAACAGCGCTTTACCGGGCGACTTCTTTGTTCAAATAAAACCATACACACACTAAAGGTATACCGAATCACTGACTCTCTCTCTCTCTCTCGTCTCTCACTCGCTCGCTCTCTCCGAGTCTCATGTGTGTGTGTGTGTGTATGTATGTATGTGTGTACGTGTGCGTGCATGCGAGGGTGCGTGCATGCGTGTGTGGGTGGATGGGTGGGTGTGAGCAAGTGATCTCTATTATATTGTATATTGTGTGCACTGTATTTATACACCTACATACACACACACACACACACACTCTCTCTCTCTCTCTCTCTCTCTCTGTGGCTGAATTAATACAGCAAATCCAAGGGGAAAGGGAAGAGGTGAGGTGGCGGAACAGAGGTGTGGGGGAAGGAGGGAAAAGAGCAGGGAGGAAGGGTAGGATGAAAGAGACAGAAACACAGCCGAAGAGCATTCAAGTCTTCAAGCTGTTCAAACCTGGCACACACCGTCGCAGTCCTTAACTCTTACCTGTAAAAACCAATCTGAAAACATGTCTTTGTTGAGTAGTTGTTAATATATTGTGTTCCATTTACATATATTCTGACATTTTTGCCTTCCAGATGTGCTTCTGTCACTCTCATACAAGAGTGTGTGTGTGTGTGGGGTGTGTGTGTGTGTGTGTGTGTGTGTGTGTGTGTGTGTGGTGTGTGTGTGTGTGTGTGCGTGCGCGTATATGTGTGTTCGCATGTGTGCCTGCATGCATGCGTGCGTGCGTGTGTGCGTGCGCATGCGTGCGTTTGCATGCTTTCTTGTGCGTTTGTGTACACACGTTTACATCTGGTGGAGATGGTAGGGGCTACAGTCTTCAAGTTTTTGTGCTTGATGGAGTGTCTGTGGGGATGGGAGGGGATGTGTTACTATTACACATGACACATGTTACTATTACACATTCTTTTCCATTTGCGCATGATAGTTTCGAACTTGTTGTCATGTCACTGTCGCTGTCACAATTACACATTAACTTCTGTTTGTTGTACAGCCCCCCTCCAAGCAAAACCAATAGGATGACTGATGCCCTCTTTCACCAACAGTTTCCAGACTTTCTCGCCTATTGCAACGTGAGCAGGGGAAAGTCTGTAATCCTAGGGGATTTTAATTTTCATTACGACATAGAGCAACAGGTAGCCAGGTTGAAAGACATATTTACACAGTTCGATCTGGTACAGCTTGTGACTGAACCCACACACAGGTCAGGTCATATCATTGACTGGGTTGTTGACAGTCAGTCTGACCCCCTTGTTCAGTCGACTAGTGTCTCCCACTACCTCACCTCTGATCACATGTCAGTTGTTTGTGAACTTAATATTAAAAAGCCTGTATTCCCCTCCACAGTAGTCCAGCGCAGGAATATTCGTGCCATTGACAGATCATCGTTTAGGTCTGATCTTGAGAATACTCTGTCCGACACCCGTGACATTACAGTCAGTGATTATAACACATGTCTCAGTGCATTGCTTGATAGACATGTCCCAGAGACCCCTAAACGTGTGCCCACCAACAAGAAAGCTAAACCGTGGTTCACTCCAGTGCTGCATGAAGCCAAGCATGCTCGTCGATGTGCGGAGCGTGCCTGGCAGAAGACTGGTCTCACAGTACACAAGCAGATTTTCACACATAAGAAGGATGAGGTAAATTGTTTACTTCTTGAAGCAAAACAAGATTTTATTCTTCCAAAATCAGTGAAAGTCAGACTTGTAAAGAACTGTTTGCGATAACTAACTCTCTGCTGGGAAAGATCAACACGTCCCCCCCTCCCTAGCAACATTCCTCATACTGAACTTGCCCAATCGTTCAGTGACTTTTTCAACAGGAAAATCCAATTAATCAGACAGAACACTGACAGCATGCAGACTTCTCATGTTCCCACAACCTGTCCTGATGTTGAAACACCCCTTGCTTTCTTTTCACCAGTGTCTGAAGACACAGTGAGTAAGATCCTGAAAGATATGCCCCACAAAACTTGTGAACTGGATCCAATACCCACATCACTTCTGTTTGAGAACTCTGATCTCTTCATTCCCGTTATTACCCGCCTTGTCAATGAGTCTGTTCAGTCTGGTGAGTTTCCAAAGGAACACAAGCTTGCTCTTGTCAGGCCTCTACTGAAAAGGGCTGGTATGGACCCAAATCAGCTGAAAAACTACCGTCCAGTCTCAAATCTTCCCTTTGTTTCCAAACTCATAGAGAGAGTTGTTCTCTCACAGCTCCTGTCCCATCTCGAGATTAACTGTCTTCAAAATCCCTTTCAGTCTGCCTATCGTGCTGGTCACAGTACCGAAACTGCTCTTCTTCGCGTTGTAAATGATCTCCTTGTCGCTGCCGATGAACAAAAGGTCTCTATCCTTGCTCTACTCGATCTATCCGCTGCTTTCGACATAACTGATCACTCCATTCTTGTGCAACGTCTGCAGCACTATTTTGGCGTTACAGGAACAGCCCTTCAATGGCTCAAGTCATACCTGTCAGATAGACACCAGTCAGTCGTCAACAACGTCAGATCTCGTTTGGCCAAGCTGGAATCTGGGGTTCCACAGGGCTCCGTCCTTGGACCTGTACTCTTTGTAATGTACATGCATCCTCTCTCTCAGATCCTTGAAACTCACTCCTGTCCTCACCAGATGTTTGCCGACGACACCCAGCTAAGACGCTCGGGGAATGCCTCTGATCTCGACCAAATGAAGGGCGAATTGTCTGAATGTGTGTCCGTCATTTGGGACTGGATGGCTGAAAACAAACTTCAGCTAAACCATGACAAAACTGAAGCCTTACTGTTCAGCTTACCAGGAGCAAAAACACCCACTCTTTCTGTAAATTCTTCACTTCTGATCTGCAGTACTGTTATTCCCTTCTCAGAAAAGGTTAAAAACCTTGGTGTCTTTATCGACAGCGATCTTGATATGAAGGCACAGGTGAACCATGTCTGTAAAATATGCTTTCTGGAAATTAGACGTATAGGTGCTATCCGACATCTCCTTACCACTGAAGCAACCAAAACTCTCACCACTTCTCTCGTGCTTTCGTGTCTCGATTACTGTAATTCTCTACTAGCAGGCCTTCCCGACTATCTCACCAAAAAACTTCAGCACGTTCAAAACTGTGCAGCTAGACTAATCCTCAAAGCTCCCTTCAAAGAACACCCTCAACTATTATTACGCAGACTTCACTGGTTGCCGGTCAAAGCCAGGGTGACATATAAAATCGCATGCCTCTGTTTCAATGCTGTTAAATCTGGAACTCCAGCCTATCTGTCTGAACTTCTAAACTCATACTGCCCAGCTAGAACCCTTCGCTCGTCTTCTGACTCGTTGCTCCTGGTTCCTCCCAGGTTCAAATGCAAAAGAAGGGGGGATTGTTCCTTCTCCTTCCTGGCTCCTAAAACTTGGAATTCTCTTCCACACGACATAAGGCACTGTGACTCTTTTCCAGTTTTTAAAACGAAACTAAAAACTCATCTTTTTACCGTCTATTTCGGCTGATAATTCAAAAGTCCTGGTCATACACAGATGTCAGTTTGTGTGGGTGCGTGTGTGCGGGGGTGCGCGTGAGTGGTTGTGCGTGTCTGCTTTCCCGTGTGTGCTGTGCGTGCCTGCTTCCCCGTGCCTGAGTATGCGGTTTGTGTGCGTGTGTGTGTGCGTGTGCGTGTGTGTGTGGTGTGTGCGTGTGCGTGTGTGTGCGTGCGCGCGTGTGCGTGTGTGCGTGCATGTTTTCGTTAGTCCTTGTATTGTAAAGCGCTTTGACCTAATCTAGGATTTGCGCTATAGAAATATTCATTATTATTATTATGTCAAATTGTGCCAGACTTGGTGCCAGTTTGACTACCCTCCTTTTACACAAATAAGACAACAACAATGGCAATGCCCCCATTCCCCTGCACAGGGGAGACAACAATTAACGAAATGAATAAGTAAATGAATACAAGCTTTGGTCCGGTTTTTTGTTTGACTGTGTGTGTGTGTGTGTGTGTGTGTGTGTGTGTGTGTGTGTGTGTGTGTGTGAGTGTGTGTGCGTGCGTGTGGGTTTTGTGTGTGTGTGTGTGTGTGGGGGGGTTGTGTATGTGTGCGTGCATGTGTGCGTGTGTGCGTGCATGCAGGTGTGCGTGCAGGCGTGCATGCCTGCATGGGTACGTGTGTGCGTGCGTGTGTGTGCTTGTAGGTTTGTGTGTGTGCATGTGTGTGTGCATGTGTGTGTGTGTGTGTGTGTTATACTGTGTGTCTTAAGCATGTGCCTCTGCATGTCTGCACATGCAATGTAAGCAAGTGTGTATGAATATCTTGATTCATGTATGATATACCTATAACATGCATGTGTGAATGTGTGTGCATGTCTGTGCAGTGTGTGTGTGTGTGTGTGTGTGTGTGTGTGTGTGTGTGTGTGTGTGTGTGTGGTGTGTGTGTGTGCACCTGTGCAGTGTGTGTGTGCCTGCACAGTGTGTGTGTGTGTGTGTGTGTGTGTGTGTGTGTGTGTGTGTGTGTGTGTGTGTGACTGTGCTGTGTGTGTGTGTGTGTGTGTGTGTGTGTGTGTGTGTGTGTGTGTGCACGTATGTGTTTATACAGTATGAGTGACATTTGAATAGACTACATACTGAGTGCATAGTGGCTCTCAAAGCTTAAATGCAAGTGTGCTAACAACACATGCATGCAAGAATGTGTAGGCATGTGCCTGTACACAAGTGTGTGTGTGTGTGTGTGTGTGTGTGTGTGTGTGTGTGTGCATATGTGTGTGTTGTTTCATTCTGAATAGTCCACAAAATTCTACAGGTATGGTTTCATGTTTGTGAATGCATTATTATCCATGAATGAAAAACAATGTTTATTTAAATTTACATACATCAAACAGTGCCTTGCAGCTGTCCAGCTTTTTTTTTTCCTTTTTTTTTTTTAATCGCACAAATTAAAAAACCATGTAGATTGATTAATGACTAGTTAAACACCTTTAACTCATATGTAACTGTCAGCTCAAGTCATTCAGCATCTCTCACATACACACACACACACACACACACACACACACACTCTTTCCTTTTTCTTGTTTTTTTTTAATCGCACAAATTAAAAAACCATGTAGATTGATTCATGACTTAACTAGTTAAACACCTTTAACTCATATGTAACTGTCAGGTCAAGTCATTCAGCATCTCTCTCACTCACACACACACACACACACACACACACACACACACACTCACACACACACACACAGTGTATACACACACTAGACCCAAGTCACTGTAAGCTGTTGTTACTTTGTTCCCTGGACTGAGATTTTACAGTCATGCGCGGCAACTCCCAATCCCACGGTGGACAACTTTCTCTTTTTAAGCTTAATAATTAATTATAAATTACTCCATAGAACACAAATTCACCCCGATTCGAAATTATTTCGACACACGAGAACCTTCTGAGAAAACTTCAAACAAGACTCGGCCTCCCACTGGGCTGTTTCAGCGGTTGATCGATCTCTGTATCGCCGCTGGTCGTGCACCAATTCATCAGCAGACGATAAACGGGAGGCTTGGAATTGATATTGCATAACATGACAGTTGTGCGCGTTCGAAAGGTCCCGTTACAATGCCCCAATCCCAGCCGATAGGCCTGACCCTTTTCCCAACGTGGGGGGCTTGCGCCATCTTAGATGCACAAGTTACTTCATTTAGGTCACGACTGCACACCCAAGCAGACGATCTCGACGCCACTCGAGGTTCGAGAAGTCCCAGCCACTTTTTTTGTTGTTGTTTTTTTAACTCATTGTCCAGACGGGGTACAAGGTCACACTCACACGCCTTACCTTGTGCGTACAGACTGCCAGACACCACAGCGACGACGAGTAAAAGACGTACACGTAGAATTCCTCGATTCATCGTCTGCTCTTCACGCTATCTTGTCCACACTTTCTGGATGTGCATTCGTGTTTGTGAACTGTTCGACGCTGCACCACGGCCTCGTAAAACTGCTGTCTGCATGCGTGCTCGCCTGCGCCTCTGTGCGCAACGCTGCAGCTACTGTGACGTCACCGCGTCGGGGTTTTATTTGCCAGACACGGAGGGAGAGGGGGGAGACGGAGTCGTCTCCGAGTCGACTGAGGGGGTGGTCAGTAGTCGGGAGGGAGGGCGAAGTTTGGATTGGGAGGGGGAGGGACGGAAAGGCACGGCGAAACAAGTAAACGTGCTCAAGGTTGGTGTGCGTAGATGGGACGCGAAAAAGAGCAGTTTTGCAAAGATTTTTTTTTTTTTTTTTTTTTTTTACTTTTTCTTTAATTCGAGAGGGAAAGGGGACAGACGTAAAGAAGAGAGTGGGTGGGGAGAGGGGTAGGGTAGCAACGTGAAGCCATCAGAGGCGAACACATAACGGGAACACAGTGAATTTTTTCTTTTTTCTTTTTTTAAAATTTTCAGTGGCAATTTTACTCACACACACACACACACACACACCACCTCTCGATCTGTCCAGGGGAAAAAAAGAGAGAGAGGGGGGGGGGGAGCTAAGAATTACTAACTCATCACTAAAAGAAGTCTAAACCGCAGACGTAGATCTATACTACGGGAGATCCCACGCAGGAGAGGTGGGGGGGTGGGGGGGTGTCGTATTGGGCCTGTTCCAATATTGAGCCACGCTTGATACAGAGAGACTGAGGCCGGATTAGCTGTGGATCGGTTAACATGGTAATGTGGTAAGGGTCTCCTGCAGGTGGAAAGGTGGCAAACGTACACACACACACACACACACACACGCAATGCGAGTGTCATCTCACTGACTATGCTGGGCTCAACGGCCTCATTTTCATCCAACACCCATTTTTCGCCGAATACGAGAAGTGGTTGCTCGTTCTTCGTTTTCATTGTGCTAAATGTTGTTTGTTCTTGCCTGAAGATGACCCAAGAGGTCGAAATGCATTGTGTTTTGTCCTGCGATCTGTGGGCCTATTGTCTGGCGGAGCTAATATCATACCCCTCCTTTTCAAATAGGCTGGGGGAAGTTTTCTCGGGAGTACCTACTCGCCGTTTTAACGAAAATGTTGGGCTGGCTGTCTTCAAACACTAACACTTACTAGCCTAACGGGACTCGACCGATTGGTCTTCTGACAGGCAGGGCAAGTGAGAAAAAAAATCTAACAATGAAGATGGACTGACAGTACAGTGGGGAGAAAGCCAAGTGTAGGTAAACAAAAGGGGTGAGCACAGGTCGAAAGGCAAGTCTAGCATAATATCTTCGTTTTTTGATTGGTAGTGGTTATGTTGTGTGTGTGTGTGTGTGTGTGTGTGTGTGTGTGTGTGTGTGTGTGTGTCCTCCATGCCCCAAAAGGGGTCGCATGATTAAAATATTTGAATCTTTGTGTGTGTGCGTGTTGTTTGTTTGTTTTGGGTTTTTTTTTTTGTTTTGTTTTGTTTTGTTTTGTTTTTGTTTTTTTACGTCCTGTGTGGATAAAAGACCAAAAGGAGGCACGTTAGCCTACTTTCAGCGGTGTTTGTTGCGTTTATTTGACGGCTCAGAAATTCCACTTTTTTTCTTCTTTTTTTTTTTTTGTTTTCTTTTTTTTTTTTTTTTTTTTTCTTAATTTCCGACTGCAGTCACTGTACATCGGGTGCCTGAAACTGTACTTTCCCTACCTGGGAAAGTCCCTACCTGGGAAAGTCCCTACCTGGGAAAGTCCCCAGCACACTTCCGGTGACCTGCAGTAGTTATCCCCACTAACTTGATCAGATGGCGGGTCCAGCCAGGAGGTAGGGCGGGGGGTGGGAGGACTGGTGCGGGCCGACTACCATCTGCCGCCCCCCCCCCTCCCCCCTCTCCCTCCAAACCAGTCCTCCTGTCCCTGATAACTGAAGCCAAAGAAACGCCGAATAACCAGTAGGAAATAAAAAGGGTGACAAAGGTACGGAGGGGGGAGGGGGGGGGGGGGAGGGCAGGGAGAGAAAGGATGTCGCTTTGAGTCATGACATTGTTGCAATGTCTTTCCGAATGGCATTCTGGTGTACTTCGTTTCAGTTGGATTCAAACATTCAAAGAAAGAATGGGAAGGGGGGTGGGGGAGTGGTACTGCATATGATGGAGCGGCTCCCATCCCCCTCCTCGCTTTTAAATGCACTTGCCCCCCCCCCCCCCCTGCTTTTACAAAAATTTGAAGGTGAAAAGCCCTCCCCCTCCCTCCCCTCTCTCTCTCTCTCTCTCTCTCTCTCTCTCTCTCTCTCTTTCCACAAACCCACGCTCCTTTTTGTTTGAAAAAATATCATCTCTTCAATTCAGTTTCAGTTTCTGACCCTTAAAGCCTAACCGCCCGCGAAGGGCCATCATGAGGGCTGTCACCTCGCTGAAGTCAACTCTCAACATAAATTTGAGTAAGTAAAAAAATCTTTAAATAAAAAAAAAAAAAATTTTTGCCTTAGAATCAGACATACAGATGATCGCCCATGTGGCATAGGTCCACCGACGCCAGCCCACATTTCTCCAGTCCTGTTTGTGTCTTCGACACCCCTACAACAGGAAATGTGGTCCAGTCCAGTGGACAAGGGAGGGAAGCCTTAGGGACCGGTGACGTCGTTAAAGCTGAAAGCCGACTTCGCCCACAACACTGGATTGTAAGGAGAAGCTCTTGAGAGAGCTGGACAGCAGAAGGTCTTCAGAGGAGAACACACCCCTTCCCTCCCCTCCAGCCCCCCTCCTCAGATGGAATATTTCGGTCCAGAACTCTTTACACTCTAAGGGGGCCGGGCTGCATCCAGGTCATGAATCCTAGATGACCTTCTGCTGCCAGAATTTTCCTCGGCGCTGCCTGAGTTTGAACCAGCAATTTCTGGATGAATAGGAGTTTTGAGGCGTGTTTTTGTTTTTGTTTTTGTTTTTTAGACAGATGTCTGTCTTATCCACTACACACACATGTGTACATTCACTACACACACATACATAAAAAAAAAAGACACAACCAATGTTGGGTAGGCACTCAAGGTCTGACCAGCGCATTGGGCTAATGCGTAGGTCAGACATCTGCTTAGTCGTAGCCACTGGATCCTCTTCTTCAATTCTCTCATCTTAACCGTAAATTCATTTATCCATCAGCTTAAAATCATGTGCAGTGTGGTCTCAAAACTTAGCGGATGTGGTGTAGCGTATAATGGACATGTCCGCACGCAGTGACGCCTTGATGAAACTGAAACTGAAACTCTTGTCCACACCGCTACTGGACATCTGCACTACGTCAGCTGGGACATCAAAGTCTAATGAAGTTCACCTTTGTTCCTCCTGGGCCAGATCCAGTTGGAACTCTTCTCACCTGCCTCTCCCATTGCTTTTAAGGCTCTGGTCCTATTCCTCTTCAAAGAAATCCCGTGCTGTTTCATGAGCTCATACGCTGTTGAGTCAGCAAACGCTCTTGTTCCATATTGCTACCTAGAGTTAGACCTAGTCTCCCAACTAAAGAAAATGCGCTACTCACTCGTAGCTTTCGACAACCATCCGGTCATCTTCCTCAGCGATGCTGTTGCTGACTGAGTGAACTCGATTCAGACGAACACATTTTGTCACAATGTCATCCTGTAGCTGGTAATAGTCTGACGTCAGAATGCGTTGCCAACTCCTCCTGCCTTCCTGATCGTCTCTCGACCAGCTGCAGTCCCTTGGCTCCTACACTATATGCCTGTCTTCGTCTGTACATCCCTTACCTCTCCGCTTGTTCCAACTTCCATGTCGAGGCCTTGGTTTTTGGGGGTTTTTTTTTGCTACGAAGCCAGATTCCCTCAAGCTGCTGGCTAGACTGGCATACTTCTCAGTAAGTCTTGATGTAGGTGTGAGCTTGCTCCGCTCTGCTTTCACCAGTCAGAATCGTGTGTTGTGATGACCCTTAGCGGAGTACAATGTCCAGTCTCATGCCACTCTGTCAGGCAGTCTCTGGACGGTGTTCCAGTGTGCAAGGTCTGCTGTGCACACCCAGTCCTCCACTCCAAACACTAACCTCCCATTGCGCGCGTTCTTGATTTCGCGGCTGTTCCAGGCTATAACTTGTGGCCTCTTACGATGTGGAATGTCGTGGCCGGAGCTTCCGACAGCGTCTTGTTCGTCTGGTAGTACTCACCGCATGCGCGATCTCTTGGAGTACTTGCTTTGGTCTGTAGCCCTGGCTCTGTAGAAAACAAATTCTCTGAATATGAAACAGACGATTGCATCCTGGACTTTGGGGTCAGTGAAATAGTGCAGTGCCATCTGTCAACAAGATAGCTTTTTTTTTTTTAATAGATGAAAATCGCCTTAGCTCTGTGACAAAAAAAAATTAATGTGAAAAAGGCAGTTTCATCCTGGAATTGTGGTCAGTAAAATAGTTCAGTGCTATGCGTCACCAACGATAGCAGTTTAAATATACTACTCAAAAAAATTTAAGGGCCACACAGTTCTTCACTCCCCAATAATAACTCATAAGTCCGACAGCTGAAATCAACCAACAAACATTTAATTCAATCATTTGATCATCGATTGGACACAATTTCATCAAGAAGTGCAAATCAATTATCGCGAAAATTTCATTGACATGGACACACCCCCATTTTGCAAATTCAGAACAACCGACTGTCAGAGTGTCAAGAGTCAATATCGTGTGTGACCGCCATTGGCGTTGATGCAGTCAAGGCAGCGCTGTCTCATGGATCTGACCAAAGTCTGGAGGGTGTTCTGGGGGATCGCCTGCCACTCCTGCTCCAGATTCCTGAACAGGACGTCGAGATTGTGTGCAGGAGGGTGGTTGTTGCGTATACGACGGCCCAGAACATCCCAAAGATGTTCGATGGGGTTCAGATCGGGTGAGCGGGCAGGCCAGTCCATCCTGGTGACTTGCTGCTGCTGGAGAAAGTTCTGTACGACCCAAGCTCTGTGCGGCCTGGCGTTATCGTCCTGTAGTATGGCTCCTGGTCCCATGCCCTGCAAAGCTGGTACAGCGATTGGCTCCAGAATGTCGTCCCTGTAGGCTACGCCGGTCAGGTAGCTTTGGACACTGTGCAGGGGTGTTCTGTGATGAAGACTGAAGCCACCCCACACCATCAGGGACCCACCACCATAGCGGTCGTGCTCCGCAACAGTGGCATCAATGAAGCGCTCTCCAACACGCCTCCAGGCGCGAATCCTGCCGTCGTTGAAGGACAGGGTGTAGCGGGATTCATCAGAAAAGAGCACCCTGGACCACTGCTGCCTTGTCCAGGCCAGGTGTCATTGAGCCCAAGCCAGACGAGCAGCACGGTGAGCTCTGGTCAGTGGAGGTCGCAATGCTCGACGCCTTGACCGCATGTTGGCCTCACGCAGGCGGTTGCGAACCGTCTGGTCGCTGACGAGGACGTTGCTGGCTGCTCTCAGCTGCCCTCTGAGCATGTTGGCGGTGGCGGTTCTGTTGCGAAGTGCCGCCAGGGTGATGAAACGATCCTGTCGTCTGTTGGTCGCTCTGGGGCGTCCAGGTCTGCGTGCTTCTTGAACTCTCCCATAGTTGTTGTACCGGTCTCTCAGTCTTTGAATGACAGAATGTGTTACTCTAAGTCATCTGCCAACTTCTCGAACCGCCACGCCTTCTTGTAGCCAGGCCACAGCCATCCCTCTCTCAGCGTCACTAAGTTTGCGTCTTGGTGGCATGTTTGAACACACCCCCAGAAGCGGCCCTTAATAAAGCCACTGGTCAGCGAATCAGGTTGACAAGTGTTCATTAAAGGTCCGGCTTGCATGTGCAATGCAGTTTTCAGACAGCCGAACACTGCTGCGCCAGCTAGGCGCACTCAAATTGCGACCTTTTTCTCGTGGTTTTTTAGCTTCTTTTGCGGACCAGTGTAACACCTTTGACACAGATTCGACTGAACAATTGCCAAAACCAGTTTTCTGTGAAGCACTTCTCACACTTTGAGTGAATAAATTGGCCATAAACATTTCATGTTTTATGCTACGCTGTATTATGTAAACCATATCAAAAATGAATGTGGCCCTTAAATTCTGTTGAGTAGTATATAGATGAAAATCGCCCTGGCTTTGTGGAAGAAAAAAAAGTTTGAACATGAAAAAGACGATTTTCTCCGAAAATTCGGGGTCAGTGAAATAGCTCAATGCTAATGCTACATGTCAGCAAGGATAGCAGTTTGTTTGAATAGCTGAAAATCGCCCTGACCGTGGGAAAAACAAACAAACAAACAAACAAATTCTTTTTGAATGTAAAAAAGATGATTTTTCTCCTGGACTTTGGGGTCAGTAAAATCGTTCAATGCTTTACGTCATCAGCAAGGATAGCAGTTTGTTTGGATAGATGAAAATCGCCCTGACCGTGAAAAATTATCTCTTTTTTTTAATGCGAAAAAGACGGATTTTATCCAGGAATTGCGGTCAATAAAATAGTTCAGTTCTATATGTCAGCACAGGAAAAGAAAAAAAAAAAAAAGACACATCACGAACAAAGTCAAACAATCGTTAAAAAAAAAAAGAAAAAAAAAAAATCATAATTATCTGAAAAAGACAAGAGCATCAAAAACAAGTGTGCAACAACACCATTGACATTTTAAGGTAGAGATCATTAGATTGTGTGGAGAGCACCAAGCAGCTACCTTGATTTTTCACTTCCACTGTTTGTTTCATTAACACAGGGAAAAAAAACACTCAAAAACATTCAAATGTCACAAAAAGATACAGGAAAAAGTGTTATTATGGACAAATGGACGTTGCAGAACAGATAATGTGTCTACTCTGGATAGCGGGAACCATTTTCACTGCCTAATTGCCAGATAATAACAAGAAAGCTGTCGTGTAGATGGTCGTTTTTAGACGACACAAATGTATTGTGATGCCCAGAAGACAGACAGGTGAACGATTCAAAAAAGGCAGAAAAACACTTGATGACAGTAAAGAACGATAGAAAAAAGGTAAAGTATCACACACACACACACACACACACACACACACACACACACACACACACACACACACACACACACACACAAAGAGAGAGAGAGAGAGAGAGAGAGACACACACACACACACACATGCATAAACAAACTCTCTCTCTCTCTCTCTCTCTCTCTCTCTCTCTCTCTCTCTCTCTCAAGGGCGTTAAACCTCTCACAAAAGGCATTAAACGCTTAGAGGCAAATGGACGTTGTACGTAGTATACAAATAGGTAATAGACCCATTAACCAGGGTGTCGTACCCACCGCACACGGTCGAACTGTGTCCGGAGGACGAAGTGGTCAGGTGACAGATGGCACCTAAGGTAGTAGAGAGTTCGAACCTTCCCGATAGCGAAAGGGGGGAGGGATGTAACCACTAGGACCTCGGTGCACCAAGTGGACGCGAAATACTCAGTCAGCTGAGGTTCTTTTGTAAACAGCCATTGAAGGGCAGGAGTCTTGGACTCGTTCAGATGGTATTGCCGTGGGGCACTGTGTTGGTGCTATTGTCAGGCTGGTTGAATGCGTGTGGACGTTGTTGTCGTAGCCCTCTTCAAGATAATTACTGTGTTAAGTGACCCCCGAAGTCGGCGGAAATTTTCGATGTCAATCTGGTGCCAAGTGGTTGTTTGATAATCAGTTAGGTGGGGATGTGTGTAAATGCTGATGTGTGGAAGAATGTAGCGAATGGAGAATTCAGGGTACTTGTGAACAGAGGGTTTGAGAAGCAGCATGGACAAAGGCATGGCCCGAAGTGGAATCCTTTGTTTCCCTCCCTATATAAAGTAAGGGAGAACAATGAGAGAAGAGAAGACCACCACGAGAGAGAGAGAGAGAAGAACAGAGGAGAGAGAGGAGAGAAGGTGGGCAGGACACAGGGTCGAGAGAAACGTGGTCTGGGAAATAGAAGAGACAGCAAAGTCTTAGGGTTAAAGACAAGCTGGAAGAGAAGAAAACTAAGTTTGAAGCCTAGAGGTGGGTGAAGACAGACAAACTGAATTTGAACCCAGAGGTGGGTGAAAGAGACGAAGAAGAAGAGTTCTACGTCGAGATCCCAGAGACGACCACGAAGACCCAGTCCTGAAACCTGGAGCCAGTCAACCAAGGGCATCACCATCAAGCAGTGCTGAAGAAGACGTGAAGAGACTTTTTCAAGAACTGTGGTGTGGTGTGAAAGCGTGGTTGTGTGTGTGAAAACCTGGCCAGGTAAGAAGTCATTTTTATTATAACCCGGGATTAGGAAGTATTGATCTTTTATGGTTGATTATTCCATTTTGTGTAATTGGATTTTTTCATGTTTGATTATAAGTAGCATAGAAATTGTATTTCTTGTTCTCAGTCGTGTTAGGAAAGAAACGAATGCGTGACATCCCATTCCCAGAGAGAGGTGAATGTTTGGTGCGCGCATGAGTGTGCATATGCGTGTTTGAGTGCAGAGATAACCTTGGTGTGTTAAGCCTGACTAATAATAAATCAACTTAGTGCACTTAAGAAATACCATCATGATTTCCCCCGTCCTGGACACTCTCAAAGACTCACACAACCATAGACACACACACACACACACTCACACACACACACACACACACACACACACACACACACACACACACACACACACACACACGCACGCACGCACGCACCACACACACACACACACACACACACACACACACACACACACACACACACACACACACGCCAAACAAGGGGGCTAACACTTGCGTAAGACAACTAGAAAGTGACTTTGCGACATATAAGCCCACACGTCTTCTTCAGACATGAAAACAAAAAAGTACACAAGACCAACAATAATTCCCACAGAGATGACCATCGGCACAATACTGACCAATAACAAGCCATAACAGAAAGTGTAGTACAGATATAATTCCTGAAAAGGCCGTCGACCAGACACGGTGAGAGATGTCACAGACGTCACAGGACAGAACACAAAATGATACTCTTCAGCCTTAATGACCGCCGGCAGTAGGAGATAAAAGTAGTGCCTAGGTCAGGTAAACCCGATCATGGCAGAGACAGCAACGTTGCAAAGGATGGTCAGAATGTAGAGCGCCGGACTCGTAACCTCGGTGATCCTGGGGTTTGCGGGTTCGAATCTCTGCTGGGCCGTTACAGTACAGGGGGGATTTTCCCTCAGAGTTAACATTGATTCTGACTCTATTTCCCAAAGAGTGTTTCCAATGAGACTTAAACCGAGGTTCCGTGTGTGAACGCACCACAACATCTTGCACACAGGTAAAATCCCATCACCAGCTTTCGGAAGAGAAGGCCAGTTTGGCCGTTGGTATGGATGACACGTTACACATAGCATGCACCCTGCGTGAGAAATTGGAAGAATGAAGGAAGAAAGGAAACTGAGTGAACGATATTGAATGATATGGACTGGATAACACGGGGAATGACTGAATGAAGCGCCGGCAGGCAGCTGTTCAGTCGGCGCTACACAGGTAGGCAGCGTGTTGCGAGTGTGGATTGTCAGCGCCTAGAACCTTTGGCAAGGCGCTTTATAAATGCTATGTTGTTATTATTATTATTATCACTATTATTATTATTATTCCTGTAACATCATCAGACAGACAGGCAGAGAGAGGCAGGCAGGTCATTCGCCGCCGTGTGTCTTCCTCATGTGCGAGTAGAGTGCCAGAGATCTAGTTCGTGGACATGCCGGAGACCACGCAGGAGAAGGAAGTGTGTGTGTGTGTGTGTGTGTGTGTGTGTGTGTGTGTGTGTGTGTGTGTGTGTGTGTGTGTCCATGCGTGCGTGCGTGCGTGTGTGTGTGGGGTGTGTGTGTGTGTGTGTGTGTGTGTGTGTGTGTTGTGTGTGTGTGTGGTGTGGTGTTGCTTGTGGGGTTGAGTGAGCAGTGAGTGAGTGGTGTGTGTGTGTGTGTGTGTGTGTGTGTGTGTGTGTGTATGCGCATGCGTGTGTGTGTGTGCACGCAAGCGCATGTGTGTGTGTGTGTGTGTGTGTGTTGTGTGTGTGGGTGTGTGTGTGTGTGTGTATGCGCGCATATGTGTGTACATATACATTCTAACTCTCCTTACCTCGGTTTGCTCGAATGAACATCGAACATCTCACACGTCAGGTTGAACTCAACGTGAAAGAGAAACTTTTGGGAGACTGCGCATCCTCCATGGGGGCTCCAGAGCTTAACGGGCCCAGGAGAAACATGTTGGGGACAGGCCACACGTCACAATTAGGATTTGGCACCAAATCATTATAATTATTATAATCCATGCAAGCGCTTCGAGGCGTAGCATGAATTTGAGCCTTAGACTGGTATTAAAATGAGATCATTTAATTTGGGTGGGGGGTTTCTTCCGATGACGCCGTTCGCACACCCACCCGTGACCCCAATCTTTGCTCCAGTAGATTTGCCCACACCCGTGACCCCAATCTTTGCTCCAGCAGAATTGCCCACACCCGCGACCCCAATCTTTGCTCCAGTAGATTTGCCCACACCCGGACCCCAATCTTTGCTCCAGTAGATTTGCCCACACCCGGACCCCAATCTTTGCTCCAGTAGATTTGCCCACACCCGTGACCCCAATCTTTGCTCCAGTAGATTTGCCCACACCCGCGACCCCAATCTTTGCTCCAGTAGATTTGCCCACACCCGCGA
>CM065744.1:37772341-37774841 GCA_033310375.1 Conus canariensis | reverse complement strand
CCCGATCCTATGGATCAGCAAGCCAGCTCTTTCACCATCATGCTATTGAACAATTATCGCCCCATATTCCAGGTGAAGAACTCGCGTATCTTTTATTTATCTACGTCAGTAGCTTACGTCAAGCTTCCAACGAGTCCAGCCCGCATCAAAACGCCGACTACACTGACATTAATGGCTGCCATTATTGCTGGTAATGCGCTTTAACGGTCACAGAGACACAAGAAGTTTTGTTGGTTTGTTTTGTTGGTTTGTTTGTTTTTCCAGTTCGTTTTTTCTGTACCATCTCAATGGCGTTAATACACTTTCCACTTTAACAGTCACTGAGAAACAAGAGGTTTTGTTTGTTTATTTGTTTGTTTTTCCATCTCGTTTTCTTTTCTTTTTTTTTATGCTGATCGATGAGAATGAGGATGATTAAGATGATGCTACGGATTTCCATTTCGGTCTGAGACTACATGACAGGGCTGTACTCTACGCTTCCTTTCATAATATACCCCGGCGTCAACCAGGCCCGAGAGATACAGGCACCTGCAGTGTTGGTCAGGAAATTTGAGCAACACTGTCAGAAATGCATCCATTGAGTGGATGAAACTCGACTGTGTGGTCCCAGTCTTCCCAACTGAGTCCGCAGCAAACTCAACTCTGGGTAGGAGCCGGTCGGAGCAGAAAAAACCCACATGACTCTGATGGGATTCGAACCCACGACCTCCCAGCCGGGAGTCCGCGACGCTAACCACTTCGCCGCGGCGGCTGGTTCCGTCTCGTGGCGTGACTTCTGCCGCCGCTCTATCCGGTTCCCCCGTCCACTGCCACATCTTTGTTGGTGCCGCCGCAGCCCTGGCACCGGGGCAATCCACAGGGAGCAGTCACTGTCAAGTCATCATGAGGAAACCCACCAGAGGAAACACCGCACTGCTGCTGAGTCACTTCAGCAGCCGTGTTCAGGGATGCCTGTTGTGATCCATCATACTCGGGACACCATCTTCAACCACCCCCCACTTCCACCACCCGCACCCACCCCTCTTACTGACCAGAGTAATTGTATAGTAGCACCAGCCGCCGTGGCGAAGTGGTTAGCGTCGCGGACTCCCGGCTGGGAGGTCGTGGGTTCGATTCCCATCAGAGTCATGTGGGATTTTTCTGCTCCGACCGGCTCCTACCCAGAGTTGAGTTTGCTGCGGACTCAGTTGGGAAGACTGGGACCACACAGTCGAGTTTCATCCACTTAATGGATGCGTCTCTGAGAGTGTTGCTCAAATTTCCTGACCAACACTGCAGGTGCCTGTATCTCTCGGGCCTGGTTGACGCCGGGATATATCATGAAAGGAAGCGTAGAGTACAGCCCTGTCATGTAGTCTCAGACCGAAATGGAAATCCGTAGCTTCATCTTTATCATCCTCATTCTCATCGATCAGCATTAAAAAAAAGTCTCAAGTTCTGTGGCCCTTCATGCCCTGCTCTCATGGTGACCTCAGTTTCAATGTCCTCTCCACGTCTGTGGCCTTGGTTTGGTTCCGTCGGGGTCACCGGTATCGGTGAGTCCATGGGAGCTGTTGTTGGACGGAAGTGGTGGCGCCCTCCGGAGGGTGAGCTCACTCATGCCGGCTCCGCAACTAAGCAATTATTGTCGTCAGTAGGGGGCTTAGTAGGTGGTGCCCTGCATATGTTAGATCAGAACAGGCGCCACTGAACACCACCGAAGTAACTCGGCAGCAGTGCAGTGTCTCCTCCGGTGGGTTGCCTCCTGACGACTTGACACTGACTGCTCCCTGTGGATTGCTGGTGGCGGGGCTGCGGTAGGACTGACCGGGCTGTGGACGGGGTGTCAGAATGAGTGGCGTGGGTGCAATGCCACTGAGCTGGCACAGAAGATGGGACAGGAAAAAAAAATGTATAGTAGCGAAGTCAACGTGAGTGAGCGCGGTTCCTCTCCGGGAGGGCGCCACCAAGTCCGTCCGACGACAGTCCCCATGAATTTGCCGAGGACGATGACCTCGATACGAACTGACCAAGGGCATAGACGTGGTGAGGAAAATGGAAACTGAGGTCGCCAAGAGAGAAGGGTGTCAAGGGCCACAGAATGTCAGAGATGCCGAGCCTTGTTTTCTATAAACGTCAACATACTGGTCAACAACAACAACAACAACAACAACCAGACAGTCGCTGTCATTGATTGGTGCCGGATCAGCCCAGCCCCAGAGGGACCTGATGACTTTGTCAAGTGGCATCAAGCCTGGTGAAGTGTGTGTAGAAACGCGGCGACATGGGATGATGCAGTCTGGGAGACAGAAGTGACAGCAAGGTCTTAGGGTAAAAGACAAGCTGAAAAAGGAAAGACTGAGTTTGAAGCCCAGAGGTGGGTGAAGAGAGACAAACTGAGTTTGAACCCAGAGGTGGGTGAAAGAGACGAAGTAGAAGATTTGTACGTCGAGAGCCCAGAGACGACCACGAAGACCCAGTCCTGAAACCTGGAGCCAGTCAACCAAGGGCGTTACCATCA
>CM065744.1:37764841-37767341 GCA_033310375.1 Conus canariensis | reverse complement strand
GCAACAACAACTAAAAAAGAGCATTACAATAGCAGTTAAAAACAAGGTTTTGAATGTGTCCTTCGATGAATAAAGAACCTATACCCTGACATTGTTCGTTGCATTTTATTAACAAAATTAATGACAAATGTTCCTCATCCTGTAGACCACAGAATGACGAACATATATTAACGAATGCCTTGCTAGATACAGAACTAAGATCATATGTATATATATATAAACATTGAAAAAAACAAAATCAGAGCTAAGCAAGTCTGCAGGAGTATATTATATATATATATATATATATATATATATATATATATATATATATATATATATATATATAAACATTGAAGAAACAAAACAAGATGCAAAGCATATAAACGTACTCCTAGTTTATCTTGAATACGCGTGAGATATACCATAAAGAGGAAAAACCGTTTTGGGCCGTTATAGCTGTTAGTAACGGCTATTCTGGTAAACATCGGCCATCATCCGTGACCCATAATGAACATACCTACAAATTTTCAGAAAGATCGGCCAAGTACTTTCAGAAATATTCCATAAAATAGAAAAACCGTTATGGGCCGTTACAGCCGTTAGTAACGGTTATAACGGTCAAATGAAACATCAGGCATCATCCGTGACCCATAATGAACATACCTACAAATTTTCAGAAAGGTCGGCCAAGTACTTTCTGAGATATTCCATAAAAACGGAAAACCGTTATGGGCCGTGATAGCCGCTAGTAACGGCTATAACGGTTAAGATAAAACATCGGGCATCATCCGTGACCCATACTGAACATACCTACAAATTTTCAGGAAGATCGGCCACGTACTTTCTGAGATATTCTATAAAGAAGAAAAACCGTTATGGGCCGTTTTAGCTGTTAGTAACGGCTATAACGGTAAAATAACACATCGGGCATCATCGGTGACCCATAATGAGCATACCTACAAATTTTCAGAAAGATCGGCCCAGTAGTTTTGTCTGGAGCGAATGGAACACATTTTGACCACGGGACGGACAGCACACACACACACACACACACACACACACACACACACACACACACACACACACACACACACACACACACACACACACACAGAGCATTTCTTCGTTCCCATTTTAGAGTACTTCCTGTTCTATAAGAACTGGGAGTACAAAAAGAAGAAAAAGAAAGAAAAAGGAAAAAAAAAGCAACAACAACAAAAAACAAGATGCAAAGCATATAAACGTACTCCCAGTTTATCCTGAATACGCGTGAGATATTCCATAAAGAGGAAAACCGTCTTGGGCTGGTGTAATCGTTAGTAATGGCTATTCTGGTAAACATCGGCTATTGTCTGTGACCTAAAATGAACATACTTACAAATTTTCAGAAAGATCGGCCAAGAACTTTCTGAGATTTTCCATAAAGAAGAAAACCATTATGGGCCATTAGTAACGGCTATAACGGTAAACTTAAACATCGGGCATCATCCCTGACCCATAATGAACATATCTACAAATTTTCAGAAAGATCGGCCACGTACTTTCTGAGACATTCCATAAAGAAGCAAAACCGTTACAGGCCGTTACAGCCGTCAGTAACGGCTATAACGGTAAACTAAAACATCGGGCATCATCCGTAACCCATAATGAAGATACCTGCTAATTTTCACAAAAATCGGCCAAGTACTCTCTGAGATATTCCATAAAGAAGAAAAGCGTTACAGGCCGTTACAGCCGTTAGTAACGGCTATAACGGTAAACTAAAACATCGGCCATCATCCGTAACCCATAGTGAACATACCTGCTAATGTTCACAAAAATCGGCCAAGTACTCTCTGAGATATTCCATAAAGAAAAAAAAAACGTTACAGGCCGTTACAGCCGTTAGTAATGGCTATAACAGTAAACTAAAACATCAGGCATCATCCTTGATCCATAATGAACATACCTGCTAATTTTCACAAAGATCGGCCGAGTACTTTCTGAGATATTCCATGAAGAAAAACAACCGTTACAGGCCGTTACAGCCGTTAGTAACGGCTATAACGGTAAACTAAAACATCGGGCATTATTCGTGACCTATAATGAACATACCTGCTAATATTCACATAGATCGGCCAAGTACTTCCTGAGATATTCCATGAAGAAGAAAAAGCGTTACAGGCCGTTACAGCCGTTAATAACGGCTGTAACGGTAAACTGAAACATCGGGCATCATCCGTGACCTATAATGAACATACCTACAAATTTTCAGAAAGATCGGCCAAGTGTTTTCTGAGATATTCTATAAAGAAGAAAAAGCATTACAGGCCGTTACAGCCGTTAGTAACGGCTATAACGGTAAACTAAAACATCAGGCATTATTCGTGACCCATAATGAACATACCTACAAATTTTCTGAAAGATCGGCCTAGTACTCTTTGAGATATTCTATAAAGAAGAAAAACCGTTACAGGCTGTTACAGCCGTTACTAACGGCTATAACGGGGTAAACTAAAACATCGGGCATCATTCGTGA
>CM065744.1:37754841-37759841 GCA_033310375.1 Conus canariensis | reverse complement strand
ATTCTTCATTGCAAGGCAGAAAAAAAAATACATTAGCCCCTCTCCCCCCTCCTCCCCCTCCCCGTTAGTAACGGCTATACCGGTAAAATAAAACATCGGGCATCATCCGTGACCCATAATGAACATACATACAAATTTTCAGAAAGAGTCGCCCAAGTACTTTCTGAAATATTCCATAAAAAAGAAAAACCATTATGGGCCGTTACAGCCGTTGTAACGGCTATAACAGTAAAATAAAACATCGGGCATGATCAGTGATCCATAATGAACATGCCTACAAAATTTTCAGAGAGATTGGCCAAGTACTTTTTGAGATATTCCATAAAGAAGTAAAACCGTTATGGGCCGTTATGGCCGTTAGTAACGAAGATAACGGTAAAATAACACATCGGGCATCATCCTTGACACATAATGAACATACCTACACATTTTCAGAAAGATCGGCTCAGTACTTTCTGAGATATTCCATAAAGAAGAAAAACCGTTATAGCCGTTAGTAACGGCTATAACGGTAAACTAACACATCGGGCATTATCCGTGACCCATAATGAACATACCTACAAATTTTCAGAAAGATCAGCCAAGTACTTTTTGAGATTTTCCATAAAAAAGAAAAACCGTTATGGGCCGTTATAGCCGTTAGTAACGGCTATTCTGGTAGAATAGAACATCGGGTATCATCCGTGACCCATAATGAACATGCCTACAAATTTCAGAGAGATTGGCCGAGTACTTTTTGAGATATTCCATAAAGAAGGAAAACCGTTATGGGCCGTTATGGCCGTTCTAACGGCTATAGCGGTAAGATAACACATCGGGCATCATCCTGACCCATAATGAACATACCTACAAATTTTCAGAAAGATCGCCCAGTAGTTTTGTTTGGAGCGAGTGGAACACATTTTGACCACGGACGGACACACCACACACACACACACACACACACACACACACACACACACACACACACACACACACACACACACAAAAAGAGCATTTTTCGTTCCCATTGTAAAGTACTCCCTGTTCTATAAGAACTGGGAGTATAAAAAGGTAAACAGTGGTTATTAACAACAGCATATTTGTATTATATAGACACAGCTTATACGCACGCCCGCACGCACCGCGCACACACACACACACACACACACACACACACACACACACACACACACACAACACACAACACACACACACACACAGCACACACACACGCGCGCGCGCGCGCGCGCGGGTACGCCCCACACAGCGCGGCGCCGACACACACACCACGACGCGCTACGCACACGCACACACACACACACACACACACACACACACACACACACACACACACACACACACACACACTTTGTCCAGTTTATGTCTGAGTGGCAGCATGTGTTTAATTTGTTGTTCTTGTTGCTGCAAATCCCAAACGAACTATGAACATGGACAAAATGGAATATCCATGTGTCTGTGGAAAGCGTTTCGCTACCACCCGTGGCATGAAGATCCACAGAACAAAGATGGGATGTGTGAAGACTCATCTGAATGAGCAGCAGCACACTGCATCAGCAGATAAGACGTCGGAAGACCAAGGCCAGGATTTAAACCACAGTGCCAAGGACATCCACGTGTTGGTTCGGATGAGGAATTTGCACAGGCCTCGATGCCAGGCGCCTGAAACTCAACCTGCCACGAGCAAACGAAACTGAAGATTGGGAGAAACTGGATGCAAAAATCGTCCAAAGACTCGATGCACTGATAGGGAAAAGCACCCTGGAACACAAACTAGCCACATATGGGGCATTGTATATGCCACATGTAGAGACGCCTATGGAGCAAACCTACCCAATGAGAAAACACCTCCAAAGAAATCCAGACGCCAAGAAGAGATGGACAAGATCAGGGTCCAAAAGAAAAACCTCAAGAAGCAAATGAAGACCGAAGGTTTGGAAAAACTCTGGAAAGACCTGAAAGCAAAACACAGCGCCCTCAGCAAAGCGGAATCTGCGAGGAAGAGGAAGAGCAAAAAGAAGAAGACACAAGAGCGCTTCTTCAGAGACCCCTTCCAGTTTGCCAGAACACTGTTTGAGCAGCCGAAATCTGGGACCCTAAGTGTGGACAAAGGAGTTCTTGAGCAGCATCTGAGGAAAACATACTCTGACTCACAGAGCAAAGCACACTCGACATTCAAGGTCTGGTGTGGCCAACCAACCCTGAGGAACAGTTCAATGGCAAGCCTCCAACGTTGGCGGAAATCAAGAAGGTGGTCGACAAAGCCAGAGCCAAATCATCACCAGGGCCAAACGGAATACCTTACCAGCTGTACAAGAAATGTCCCAAGGTGCTGGAGTGGCTCAACAGGCTGCTGCGATCAGCTTGGAGAAACCAGAAATCAGCGGCCAGTGGATGACGGCAGATGGTGTGTACATCCCCAAAGAACAAAACTCAAGTGACATCAGCCAGTTCAGGCCAATATCACTACTGAACGTCGAAGGGAAAATCTTCTTCTCTGTCATGGCAGCAAGGCTGACCAAGTACCTCATGGAAAACAAGTACTTGGATATGTCAGTCCAGAAAGGTGGCATCCCAGGCGTGGCTGGCTGCGTAGAACACGCCACAATGATCTGGGACGCAATCCAAAGAGCAAAAACAGAAAAGAGAGACCTGGACGTAGTGTGGCTTGATCTGGCAAACGCATATGGATCTGTATCCCATGAGATGATACAGTTGGCTCTTGAGATGTACCATGTGCCAAAGAACATCCGCGACATGCTCAAGAAGTACTTCAATGGCTTTTCAATGCGGTTTCTACCAAGGAGTACACAACAGATTGGATCAACTTGGAAGTGGGCATTGCAATGGGCTGCGCAATTTCCCCAATACTGTTCGTGTTGGCAATGGAAGTCATCTTGAAAGCAGCAACAAACAACGCAAGACAAACAGACCTTGGCGATGGATACAAGATGCCCCTCTCAAGGCCTTCATGGATGACACTACAGTGATTTCATCCAGAGAAGACGAGACACGTCATGTGCTGGAGAGGCTGGACGACATAGTTGCCTCATCCAGAATGAAGTTCAAGCCAAAGAAATCACGGAGTCTCTCACTAAGGAAAGGAAAAGTGGCTGAATCTGTGGTCTTCAGTGTTGCCAACCAGGCCATTCCAACAGTCACAGAAGAGCCAGTCAAGAGCCTTGGAAGATGGTATGATGATACCCTGAAAGACACACAAAGAGCAAAAGAAACCAAACAGATGTCGGAAGAAGGCTTGGAGACCATTGACCAGTGTGGGCTCCCTGGCAAATACAAGGTCTGGTGTCTGCAGTTCATGCTGATACCAAAGCTCCTATGGCCTCTGATGATATACGACATCCTCACCAGCATAGTGGAGGCAATGGAAGCCCAAATCAACAAATTCACAAGGAAATGGCTTGGTGCTCCACCCTGTCTCACTGACATAGCGCTGTACTGTCGCCAAGCAAAGCTGAAACTACCACTGAAATCCATCCTGGAGGAATACAAAGCAGGGAAGATCAGACTTCAAAGCATGCTGAAGGACTCAGGAGACAAGGTGGTAGAAGCAATCAAGCCCCAGCTGAAGACAGGCAGAAAATGGAAAGTTCAAGAGGCGATGGATTCTGCAAAAGAAATCTCAAGATCAGAGAAATAACAGGACGCACACAGACCAACAGACAAGGACTGGGGTGACCAAAACTGAATGGTGGTCAAAGGCCAAAGGAAAAGCCAAAAGAGACATGATATTCAGGAGATGAGAAAAGAAGAAGACCAAAAAAGACTCCAAAAAGCAGTCCAGCAGAGCCAGCAAGGGCAATGGACAACGTGGGAGAATCCCACTCCAAAGAAGTGTCACTTGGAATGACATTTGGCACATGGCCCCTCTCAGGATCAGCTTCATTCTCAGATCTGCATATGACCTTCTGCCCTCAAATGCAAACCTGGTAAAGTGGGGAAAAACAGACGATCCTGCATGCCCCCTCTGCCGTGAAAAACAAACAGTGGAGCATGTCCTAAGCTCATGTAAAGTAGCCCTGGCTCAAGGAAGTACACATGGAGGCACAACCAAGTGCTCAAAGAGATTGTACAAGTAGTCTGGGCTAGTACCAACACCACAAAAGGGAAAATCAGGATTCCAAAAGCACCTGCAACATTCTTCACGGCAGGAGGTAGCAAATCATGGCCAAGAACAACAGTGCCACTCGGAACATGCAGGCAGAGTCTGCCGGACGGGGCAGATGACTGGGAGTGCACTGCAGATCTCCCAGAATGGAAGAGTCACCCAGAGATCATATGCAAGAGTGGCATGAGACCGATAGTAGTCCGCTCTCAGTCAACCAAGCAGCTGATCATGATCGAGCTCACGGTGCCATTTGAGAACAGAATGGAGGCAGTTCAAATCTACAAGACTGAAAAGTATGCTGATCTGGCAAACAGCCTGAGGAGAGAAGGCTATCAGGTCAAAGTCCTCACTGCAGACATTGGAGCTAGAGTTAACCCCCTTGAGGCCACCGAGGGTAACGACACTATCGAAGTGTAGGCGAACCGAGCATTTACGTAGACGAATCGGACCCCCTGCACTAGGTCACTTCTATTCGGCGGTGATAGCGCCTGTCTCATCCATAGATGCGGGGCCGGAATAGCTCAGTTGGTAGAGCGCCGGACTCGTGATCCTGGGGTTGCGGGTTCGAATTTCGGTACAGGGGGATTTTTCCCTCGGAGTTAACATTGGTTCTGACTCCATTCCCCACACAGTCCTTCGAATGAGACTATAAACCGAGGTTCCGTGTGTGAACGCACACACAACATCTTGCACACACGTCAAATCCCATCACCAACTTTCGGAAGAGAAGGCCAGTTTGGCGGTTGGTATGGATGACACGTTACATAGCATGCACCTTCCCCGAAGATGGAGTATGGCTGCCTTAATGCCGGGATAAAAAAAAAAACACCGGTCATCCACACAAAACTCCACTGCCTGTCTATGCAGGCAGTGT
>CM065744.1:37747341-37749841 GCA_033310375.1 Conus canariensis | reverse complement strand
ATTCTGCCTTTTAGTTTCATTTGTGGATTGTGCTGTGCAAGGGAAGTATTGTTTTTGATCTCTTTTCTCTCTTGTCCTGTGTTTGTTGAAAAAGGCGCTTTCGCCGAAATATCCAGAAGTTTTGTGGTGTCTTTTGTGAATATAATAACGTCACTTTACACTTGTTGCGTGCTTGTTTGTTTGTTGTAGTTAAATGGAAGTTAGGTTCAGTAATGATGGAGTTGGTTTTTACCTACAGGTGGTCGTGAGATTGCCAGTTCTTAGTGAATGTGGTTGCAAAGCGAGAGGACTGCAGGCGGAAATCTAAACAAATCTTAAATAAATGTTAGCGAACCGCCCAGAGAACGTGGACAAACGAGTCACAAGACGAAACACAACGCGTTTCGACCTCTTAGGTCTTCATCAGGTGAGACATAAACGAATAAAACAACGAAAATTCACTTAGCTTTAATCGCTTCAGATCACTTCACAGGGTTCAGCGCAAGGAAGATATGTCTCACCTGATGAAGACCTAAGAGGTCGAAACGCGTTGTGTTTCGTCTTGTGACTCGTTTGTCCACGTTCTCTGGGCGGTTCGCTAACATTTATTTAAGATTTGTCTTAGTGAATGTCTAAGTTATTTGATTTTACCCTTGATTAATCTTGTGATTGACAAGACTTGACGGTACATAGGGCGAGTGTAGGAAGTTGTGGTCAGTGACTATGTGAGTGGAGAGATGGATGTGAAGAAGAACGGAGTGGGGGGATGGGAGAAGAATAGTGATCAAATCAAATCAATGTATTATTGAAAAAAAAACAAAAAAACAAAAAAAACGTTGTGTATATTTTCCCTAAAGTATTGTAATGGTGTACGTGTTGGTGAGCTCTGGAAGTGAGGAATGAAAATCATTGGGTATGAATGATTGGAAAATGTAGTCTGATCCCTGCTGTGGACATGTCTAGTGATGATGATGTGAAAAAAAAACAAACAGACACATTCTTTTCTTGATAAAAAGGGACAAGTGGAAATCGTTCCTTTGTCTGTAATAACTGTATTCTTGGTACTTTTAAAGGGGTTACGTGAGGAAATCTTTGTTGTATTCTTCGGTGTCATCTCTCACGGTGCTAATCGATGAATTTTTTTTCTATTGTAGTGCACACATTGTATTGAAACTTAGCAGATTATATTATGGGTATTTTTTCCCAAAATTCTAGTGAAATGTATTACCTAAAGAGTGACTGCTAGTGACAAGACAAGGACGATTAATATGTAGGTAATAGGCTAGGCAACTAACGTAGTTATATATTTCGCCAGGTGTAGGTGAGGCCCCGAGCCCGGCCTGGCAGGAACTGGTTACCATCGGGTGTGGGGTGCAGCCCGTGCCCCAGCCGCTGTCTCCGTCTCGCTGACGAGGGGGCCGGAATAGCTCAGTTGGTTGAGCGCCGGACTCGTGATCCTGGGGTTGCGAGTTCGAATTTCGGTACAGGGGGATTTTTCCCTCGGAGTTAACATTGGTTCTGACTCCATTCCCCATACAGGCCTTCGAATGAGACTAAAAGCCGAGGTTCCGTGTGTGAACGCACGCACAACATCTTGCACACACGTCAAATCCCATCACCAACTTTCGGAAGAGAAGGCCAGTTTGGCCGTTGGTATGGATGACACGTTACACATAGTATGCACCTTCCCGAAGATGGAGTATGGCTGCCTTAATGGTGGGATAAAAAACGGTCACACACACAAAACTCCACTGTCTGTCTATACAGGCAGTGCCCACAGGAGTATCAGCCTGCGTACGCAGAAAGAAAGAAAAAAAAAGAGCTGACGTGGAGAGGCTGACCGCTAGGTCAGTAGCGTACCTGTATAGTAAAGGGCCTCAGGATTCTCCGTCATGATGACGTGTAGAGGCTGACTGCCAGGTCAGTAGCGTACCTGTATAGTAAAGGGCCTCAGGATTCTCCGTCATGATGACGTGGAGAGGCTGACTGCCAGGTCAGTAGCGTACCTGTATAGTAAAGGGCCTCAGGATTCTCCGTCATGATGACGTGGAGAGGCTGACTGCCAGGTCAGTAGCGTACCTGTATAGTAAAGGGCCTCAGGATTCTCCGTCATGATGACATGGAGAGGCTGACCGCCAGGTCAGTAGCGTACCTGTATAGTAAAGGGCCTCAGGATTCTCCGTCATGATGACGTGTAGAGGCTGACCGCCAGGTCGGTAGTCCGACCGTGATTTTCTTCTGTGTGGGTGTGCCCTGTAGGACACCACTATGGACTGTGTTCTTGGAGCGGCTCTGCTTGCCGTGTGAGCGCCCTGGTTGGTGCTATAGACTGTGACTTGGGCTCGGTGCAGCCAAGTGTGTGAACTGGGTCTGTTAGGACACTCCTGACAGTGCCAGCGAGGTCTGTGCCAGAAAAAAAAAATGTTGCTGTGACAGTTTTTGTGAATGTTGTGTCGCTGAGATCGATTGTGAAAGCTCCCGCTAGAAGAGGAGGTCGTTTAACTCTCTTACATATTTATAG
>CM065744.1:37727341-37739841 GCA_033310375.1 Conus canariensis | reverse complement strand
CGTTTCTTCGTTCATCGTCCAGAACCTCAGAGTGGGAAGACCGTACGACAGACAAGCTGGCTCTTCAGAAAATTTGGTCCTTTACGCACACACACACACACACACACACACACACACACACATGCACACACATTTTTCATTGTCCATTCAGCACTTGAGCCCTATCGTATTCACCAATACAGAAAGCTGAAATTTCATAATTATGAACACACGCTCACTCAAACACACCTCTCCACCCTTCTTTACTCTCCTACCCCGTCCCCTTCACTCTCCCTCTCCCCTTTTGCCTCTCCCCTTTGCCCCCTCCCCTCCCCTTCACTCCCACGCCCCCCTCCCCCCCTCCCCCCCCCACACACACGCACTGAGTCATCCCGAAACTAACCGACGCTGTATGCTGTGATCTCTTTTCTCACATACATGGCTTCAGCTATATACATTTAGCCAGATCCCTTACGGCACGTTCATTATGATTAGTTAACAACAGAGCAACAGTTGAGCTGTTTGGGCCGGGTGAAAAAAGAATTGAACACACACTGCAGCCTTTACGTTTGTCAGCCTACGCAGTATAATGACATAAAAAGTAGTTCTTCGGTTTCGCATTCACTTTTTTTTTTTTTTTTTTTTTTTGCATGAGTTATCGGATCAAAGGAGCACCTAAGGCGGTGACTTTCTTTTTCTTTTTCTTTTTCTTTTTTTTTTCCCCCCCTAAGGCCAAAATCCACCTCTGCATTTTTTTGGTGCTTCACATTGTCCTCTTCATCTGCACAAAAAAAAAAGCGAACCCCCCCCCCCCCCCAAAAAAAAAACAAAAAAAAAACCAACAACAATTTCCACTACTGATTTTTTTTTCTTTCTACAACCAGTCTCTTACACACCATGCAATGTCTGTATGTTCTCTCAAACTGACATATTTTTTGCTGATTTAAGTGTATTGGCGTTTGATACGAAGTGTCTGGGTTTGTTAATGTTCTAATTCACATTCACTTCTACAAGATGGGCAGATCATACCATTCCTTCACATTTACTGCACAGAAATAAATTCACGTGATATTGAAGATAGCTTGCTGCAGCATGCCTGCCACACACTAAAACCCAATGTCAATACTTGCCATGGAATTGTTCATTAAATCTCTTTGCGTGCAGCGCTGCTGTGTGTATGATCAGAGTCACGTGACATAAGAAAAAGACAAACGACTGGTATGACAAAGAATGTGATCAACAGTAGAAAGCAGTTAGGGGGTTACTACGGATATTCAAGCGCGCTTCAAAGGAAACATGTACAGAGAAAAAAGAGTAGCATAGTTTAGGGAAATATAAAAACATAAATCCATGCTTAAAAAAAAAAAAAGAAAAAAAAAAAGATGAGTTTGATCAAACGAGAGAGAGAGAGAGAGAGAGAGAGAGAGAGAGAGAGAGAGAGAACACACACACACACACACACACACACACAACACACACACACACACACGGACACAGGTAGGTATGTATGTATGCGTGTATATTCTGTCCTTGAAAGCATATAAAGGGAAACCACCTGCGCAGTTTTCTCCCTTTATGGTTGCCGTGTCGGAAATCACGACTGAAGGTTTAACACGCGTGAAATGATAATGTCCTCTATCAAACGTCAAGATATCATTTGTGAATGTTCGTCTTGGCTTAAAGCTGTGTCAGGCCAGTTGACATAGGCTAGAACACCAAGGCTACATCAAAATGTTGTTATGCTCTGCAAAGTTATGCGGGGATAGTCTTCAGCCGTGACAAGCTCCTAGCATGACACCATCAGTCTCCAAAATCTCCCGAAGTCGGAGTGTGGCTGCCCACCTGGCGGGGTAATCAAAAACAGTCACACACGTAATGTTCTCATCCCCAGCTGATGCATTTGTACCATAGTGTTCAAGTACTTCGGCTGTTCGGATGATCCCTGGAGTCTTTGACCAGGGTACGACAACAACAACATTTGTGAATGTCATAAAACCGTGACGGACAGTGTTCCTTGTGACATGTCACAGCATTTGGAGGATGCATTGAAAGATGTCACCTGTTAAACGTTGAAAAAAAAAAATTAAGCTGTAAAGAAGCAAATAAAGCTAAATAATAATAAAAATAATAATAATAATAATAATAATAATAATAAATAAACTGTAGAGAAGTAAATAACGTTTAAAAAAAAAAAAATCTGTAAGGTGAGGTTAGGTAATGTTGTTTATTGCCCAGCCGACCGCAAAGGGCCATATTAGGGCTGTCACCGCGTTGAAGTCAACTCACTCACAAAGTCATGAGAGGAAAAAATAAACTGTAAAGAAGTAAATAATGTAAAAAAAAAAAAAAAAAAAAAAAAAAAAAATTAAACCTGTAAAGAAGCAACTCTAGATGGTGTCGTTTGAGAAACTTCACTAGCTTACGAAAAACCGTATAAAGATGATAGCATTCGTGACACGTGTCACAAAGATGGCGAAGAAGTAAAGAAAGGCGTATAATTATGTCTTTATGAGAAGCATGACAAAAATTAAGCCCAGTTGACTCATGAGAGATAGAGAACTTTGTACTTTAGAGGAGAAAGAAAAAAAAAAGGAAAAACCAAAATAGGTTTCAAAATCCACAATGAAAGCAGTGACGTTTGAATGACGGCCATAGTCAGACATGGTTGGTGAGGGGAGGTGGTGGGGGTGGGGGGGTTGGGGTAGGGACGCAGGGGTGGTGGGGGTTGTGGAGTATGGACAGTGAGGGGTGAGATGGAGGGCTCCAACACTACGATCAGAAGATGGGCTCACAGGGCCGGGAGAAAGAAAGAAAAGAAAAAAAAAGAAGAAGAAACAACAACAACAACAACAACAACTAACAAACTAAGAAAATTAAGGTAAACCCGCCAGATAAGAAGGACAAACAAATCACAAGACAAAACATGACGCGTTTCGACCTCTTAGGTCTTCCTCAGGCCAGATAAACAAGGTTCAAGACAATGAAAACGAAGAACGAGAAAATCACTTATCTTCTCAAATTCGGCACAAACACGGGCATTCTTAGGTCTTCCTCAGGCAAAATAAACAACATTCCGGACCAATGAAAACGAAGAACGAGCAATTACTTATTTTCTGAAATTCGGCGCAAGATGTCGAAACGCGTTGTGTTTTGTCTTGTAATTTGTTTGTCCCTGTTATCTTGTAGATTCACTTTAATGTCTTCTTTGATTTTTTTTTTTTTCATCTCAATTTCCGCCCGCAGTCGCCTCACTTTGAAATTAGCAACTGAGAGAAAACTGGGGAGTAGACCAAAAAAAAAGAAAAAAAAGAAAGAAAGTGTGGAACCACCTGATCGCTACTGCTTTTTTTTTTTTTTTGGTCTTGTACATAGAAGTTTTGAATCTCAACCGAGGAACTCACGCACCGGACGAAGCAAGACCCAATCACCAAGAGCATCCAGATGAGGAAGTGAGGTTGGGTTGGACACACCCTGCGTAGAGGACAGGCCCACATCCCACGCCACGCCTTGGACTGGAACCCACAGGGGAACCGGAAGGGGACGACCAGTCGCCACCTGGAGAAGAACCCTACAGGCAGAACTCAAGTTCACCAACAGGACCTGGGGTGAAGCCAAGAGAACAGCCCAAGACAGAGCGAGATGGAGATCTGCAGTGCGGGCCCTGTGTTCCGATCGGAACGAAGAGGACTAATAAGTCAGGAAGTCAAGACAAAGAAGTTTTAATCCTAACCTGTACTTTACGGATCCTGACGCGACTTAAGGCTGTGCAAAGACCACAGAAAAGTTCCACTTTCCTAGTGACCAATCCTCCTATTCCAAGCAGAAAAATTCAGCAAAAAGAAAAAAAGGACTTTAGAGGCTCCCTTCCTTCTGACACTAATGAAGCCTTCTTCTATCACCACATTTCATAGACCTGAATCTATCTATCGAGTTGACTGAACCTGAGTGGTGGAGACGCAAATGGAGGATACAAGTAACTCAGCCCAAGAAACCTGTAAAGGAAAGTGTTTTGAAGAATGCAAGGAATCCAACGAATTAACACATTTTTAATTTACACGCCACGCACATGGACAAAACAAGAGGGACAACGTGCCTGTATCGATCGACTCGCATGTCATTGCTTTCAAATACGATGGCAAGTAGCTTAAACGTAACGTCATTGTTTGTTTGTTTCTTTCTTTCTTTTTTGTTTTGTTTTGTTTTGTTTCTTGTTTCTTGGTTTGTTAGAGAGAGCATAAAGAAGCAGAATCTCCAGGAAGATCCACAACCGTGTCATTCTTGCAATAAATTTGACGGGAAGTAGAAAGAACAGACCAACCCATGTACGGTTTCACACAAACACATTCTCTCTCTCTCTCTCTCTCTCTCTCTCTCTCTCTCTCTCTCTCTCTCTCTCTCTCTACAGAATTGGTTTGATCGAGAATGTAGGGTAGAAAAACGTAAACTACGAAGTTTATTTAGAATTTTTCTGAAAACAATGGATAAAGAGGATAGAATATTGTTCTGTATAGCGAGAAGGGAATATAAACATTTAAATGAAAGGAAACAGAAAGAACATAATGATCTCCTATTAAACGATCTTCTGTCTTCGGGTAATAATCAGCAATTATTCTGGAAAACTATTCACAAGATTTCCACAAAGAAACTACAACCTGCAAATAATGTTCCGATGCAAGAGTGGTTCTTACATTTTAAAAATCTTTTGGATAAGGACGATGATGAGTCCACTGAGACTGACAATGTAATAAATAATGAAGAAACTACTTATGACAGACCAATATCCAGAGGGGAAATATTAACAGCTATTAAGAAATTAAAGAATGGTAAAACTGCTGGACCTGATGGCCTCATTGGGGAGTTTTTTAAGCATTCTGGTGCTACTGTTCTGAGATTTTTAGTTACATTGTTTAATTATCTTTTTGACACCGGGATTTATCCAGAAGATTGGAAAGAATCTATAATTTTACCTCTGTTTAAGAAGGGGGAGATAAACGATGTAAACAATTATAGAGGTATTTCGTTGTGCAATGTATGTAGTAAACTCTATAGTTCTGTTATTAATAACAGACTACATGAATGGATATCTCAGAACAATATAACAGGAGAACATCAAGCAGGATTCAAAAAAGGTTATTCTACTATTGATCACATGTTTAGTCTATTAGCTGCAATTCAAAAACAATTTGTAAACAACAAGAAGCTGTATGTGGCTTTTGTGGATTTTGAGAAAGCTTTCGATTCAGTTTCACGGAAACTGCTGTGGCCTATTTTGTTAAAACATGGAATTCAAGGTAAATTGTATCACTGTGTGAAAGGTATGTATAAGGAGGTGAAAGCAAGAATTAGAGCGGGAGCCAAATTATCAGATTTTGTCAAGTGTACGAGAGGGGTCAAGCAAGGGGATGTTTGTAGTCCTGTTTTATTTTCTCTGTTCATAAATGAATTGGCTCTGGAGATTATTCAAAATGGACGGCATGGTGTGACTTTTGATACCTTGGAACTGTTCGTCTTACTTTTTGCTGATGACATTATTTTATTGTCTACAACTGTAGTTGGTCTGCAAAGACAATTGAACAGTTTGTATTTAGCTGCTACTAAATTAGAATTAAAAGTTAATATGAATAAGACCAACATTATTGTGTTTCGCAAAGGTGGATATTTAGCACGTAATGAGAGATGGATTTATGGAGGTGAATACATGGTTGTAGTCAATGCATATAAATATCTTGGGTTCTATTTTACTACCAAATTAAGTTTCACTTTTGGATGTCAAGATCTAGCAAATAGAGCAAAGAGAGCAGTCACAGTTATACTTCGTATTTTATACAAATTGAATAGTGGCGCATTTTCTGTTTTTTCGAAATTATTTGACTCTCAGGTGCAGCCAATTTTACAGTATGGAGCAGAAATCTGGGCTTTTGAGAGAGGTGTTGTAATAGAGAATGTTCATTTATATGCTATGAAAAGATTTTTGAATGTAGACAATCGAACACCAAATGATTTAGTTTATGGCGAACTTGGAAGGTATCCGATTTATATTAATTCCTTTTTAAAATGCATTAAGTATTGGTTGAAAATAACCAGAATGGAGGAAACCAAGATACCATTTAAAGCTTATAGGACGTTACGAAATTTGGATTATAATGGTAAGAAGACATGGGCTACCACTGTTCGTCAGTGCTTAAATTCATATGGCTTTGCATATGTTTGGGACAACCAGGGCGTTGAAAATATATCGGGATTTTTGAAATGTTTTAAACAACGAATGATTGATTGCAGATGGCAAGACTGGCATGACCATATCAACAACAGTGACAGATTTGCACAATACAGACTGTTTAAAACAACGTATATGATTGAGCCATACATTAAAATGAAAATGGACAGGTATATTAAGAGTGCATTGACTAAATTTAGATTTGGTATCTCTGACATAGCTTGCCATCGATTCAGATACAGTGCTTTGAATGAAAATAGACTGATATGTCGGCTATGTTACCAGGCCAAGGAAGATGAAATACATTTTTTATTTTGCTGTCCTGCTCTCAATGACCTTCGAGTAAAATTTATTAAGTCAAAGTACTATTTTGATCCTTGTAGTTTTAGAGTCAGCTTACTATTAACATCAAGAAATGAGTGTGTCCTCTTTGATCTTGCCAGGTACATATACGAAGCACAAAAGCGACTACGGGCGATGTATTAATAATAGGTTTGCATAGTATGTGTGTGTAACTGCTTTTTTCCATTTCTTTTTGTGAGAATTCTTCTTTATTCGTGTATTACGGGTGTCACCCCTTCAGTATGGGCTATGGCCTAATCTGAATAAATCATTCATTCATTCATTCATTCATTCATTCATTCTCTCTCTCTCTCTCTCCCAAATATCGCAGAAACCCAGTCGAACAAACAGTGTCATATTTGTTCCAGCATGAAGACGGTAAATGTTAACAAACATTGCAATGTTCAGCTTTTAAACTTTGAAATTACACAAATAATTGCCACCCCAGTAACCTTTCATGGGGAGTGGAGTTTAGCTTTTTGTTTCAGCGCAGAATGTTAATATTTTTTAATCATGCTTCTTACTTCTGGGCAACCTCATATTTAAAGTTTCCGAGCCCCTCCCCCCACCCTTCTCTCTCTCTCTCTCTCTCTCCTCTCTCTCTCTCTCTCTCTCTCTCTCTCTCCAAAGCCTGTAATATTCTACACCACTTGGATGCTAGAGGAAAGAACTGCTTGGTAACTAAATGACGTCTTTCTTTGAATAAGAGTTTGCGTTCGCACGCCTTAATCAAGGTGTTGGAAATGCACATCATCGCCTGATTAATTATCGATGGCAAAAGTGGTCTAACCACGTTCAGAATCTCGTAAGATTTTGATTTCTACAAGAGGTACTGTAATTTTCATGATGTGAAACCTTACCTAGTTCTCGATGTAGACAGACATCTAAAATGTGTGACCACTTCTGGCCGACTCTGGGGAAAGGTCCAGTGACGGTGAGGAAAGACTCACATACCGCAGAGAAAGTCCTGTTGACGATGGGAAAGACTGACTTGGGGTTCTCTTCAGAGAGCACCTAAGACCTCATAGCGAACGCCTGGCCGTGTCTGGAGTTGTACTGTCATCCCCTGTCAACGGAACAGCAACGAGTGAGGATACGGGGTGCACACTGCAGTTGCTTTACGTCGGCGTTATTTGCCGGTGGGCTCTGCAGTCCTGAAATATGGGCTGGTACACCCGTGGGAACGCTCCCGTGGAGGTTCTGTCTTGTCACATCCAGTGGCCATTACATAATGGCATCTGCCAGGGAGAAATTCTGTCCCCTCACGTGTCAATGGAATGCCCTGCGCTTGCCTGCACTTTATTGGAACACAGCGCAGGCTTCCGAGGGTGGTGCAGGATTGCTCCCAGCTGCTTTGTTCGGCGGTTGAGGACAGCACTTCTGTGGGTTCTGCCCGCGCCTTAGGATGTTTCCTTTTTCTTGTTGACATGGTGTCTCAGAAATAGCTGCTCATCCTAATCCATGCAGATCTGCTGATGGTAGTGGTTTGTTCAGCCCTCTGTACAAAGAATCACGGGAAAGGGAACCACATTAACATAGTTCTTTGCAGCCCTGCTTTCAGTATAGTTCGAGCTAAATTTATCAGGCGCAATTATTGTTATAGGCATTCTCCTTTCTCTTTTTCGTATAATGCTATTGATAATGCTATTCCGCCGATGTGTTGATTGTTGTAAATACGTTCGTCACTTAGCACACCATAGGCTATTGCTTGATGCTGCTTCAGTTCAATAGTTAAGTTCTTTATGTATACACGTTGATAATAAAGAAATGCTGAAGAAAAAAAAATTATAGGCAACCATCCTTATTGAAATTGGTATTGTTGATGTCGTCATCTTCTGCTCAAGACATTAAAAGATTTCACTTTTTTTTTTTTTCATACAAGGAATTTAAGCTTAGAGAAATAACTGTTTCCTGATCAGAATGATATGCTCATTCTGAATTAAATGCACGTCTTTTTGCCTGATCTGTTTTTGCTTAACTGGTTTTGTATGTAATGAACACACCCCTTCATTAGGGGCCAAGTCTTTGAATGAATACTCTCTCTCTCTCTCTCTCTCTCTCTCTCTCTCTCTCTCTCTCTCTCTCTCACACACACACACACACACACACACACACACACACACACACACAAACACACACACACACACTCACACACACACGCGTACACGTACGCGGGTACCCATGCACGCACGTGCGCACGCACACACACAGAGCTATGTACAATCAAACTCACATACACATATGCATGCACACACATAATTATGTGCGAACAAGAGAGAGAGAGAGAGAGAGAGAGAGAGAGGTGTGTGTGTGTGTGTGTGTGTGTGTGTGTGTGTGTTGTACACACACACACACACACACACACACACACACACACACACACACACACACACACACACACACACTGACTCACAAGTACAACCGTTCTTATGCAGTACATCTGTACCGGCTGTTACCGAACAGCATCTCTCTCCTTCCCTATATATAATATTGTGCGTGAGGCAGACTTCCTCCATATTGTTACAGGGCATTCTCACTCAAGATTCCATTCCCCCATCCCCCCCACCCCACCCCCCTCTCCCTTCTCTCTCTCTCTCTCTCCTCTCTCTCTCTCTCTCTCTTAAAGTCCTATCTTTCATTTGTTCAAGGGCTGTGGTATTACAATTGTGCCGTCAAAGATGTTACCATTTGACGTCATTTGTTTTTACTACCATGCGTGATGTCATATTTTTTATATGACGCATTCATTTCAGAGTTTCCCATAATTAGTACGTAAGATTAATGATGCTGTGTCCGAAAAAATCTCTTTCTGCTTTTATACAGTTTCATTTGCATAATTTACCCGTGTAGTTTTCCCCTGGTTATTCTTTTAGCAAAACGTATTTATATTTGGCCTATATCAGTTCTACATTACATAAGAAGTTCATTTATTATTATTGTTCTTCATGTTAAAATACCTGATGTATGTAAATTAACAATTGCTACAATATTTTAAAGGACTACAAGGGACACGAATTATTCTTTCACTTTTGGATAGTTATGGATACAGTAACCCCAAAAGTACCCAGTTTACATTTCGTTGATCATCAGATCGTGAGATATCGATCACCGAAGTTCGCAATTCGCACCTGGCATTTTGAGCAAGAACGATAACAACACGAAAAAGAACTACAGTAGCGTCCCTTTCTTGTGACGTAGTATTTGGAACACAGCGAAAGATGGCAGAGTTGTGCTTGTCTTGTGAAAGCAGTGATTGCGACCCTTCTGCGTCAGATACCAACGACAGTGTATCTATTGAAGGACCAGATGACTTTGTAAGGCCATACCAATTCGAACCTTACGCAGACGAGTCCACGGATCCAGCTGACACTGACTCGACCGTACTTGCCAGCAGCGATCGTGAAGATCGATTGAATTCAAGTTCTTGGTAAGAATGCGTTATTACTACAATACTAGTCAGATGTACAAGTTTGTATGTTAGCATGTAGAAGATGGTATAGTTGTATAGTATACTTGATTAGCGTATATAGGCCGCGAGATTTGTGCTTATCTCTTGATCAGGACTTTGTTGACACATCGTTTGATTAGCGCAACTTTCTTTGGCCCAGTGTGGACTACACTTAATCTAGCAGTCTCATGGGCAACAATATCTTCTTAGAGCACCATCACCTTCGGTTTGTGCTCAAACAACACTGTGTTATTTCTATCCACTATTTTGATTTTCTCGGACCATTTGGGAACCAGCCAGTGCTACAGTAAGGTAAGTCCATACCCAGGGTCATCATTTTGATGATTCTTTCGTTGTAACAAGGGGACTCCAGACAAGCTGATATTTTTCTGCCCATAGGAGCAGCCTGTAATAGGCGATGGATTAGGAAATGGGGATCAGGGGAAAAAGAAATGATGAGGTAATGGGGAAGGACCGAGGGGATGGGGGGGGGGGGGGGGGGGGGGGGGGGGCGGGGGGCGAGTGGAAGAGGTGGCGTGACTTGCAACGCTCTGATCTGGGACCAAGCCCTCCAGGGACACCAGGGAGAAAATAGATGGACTGGTGGTACCGCCTTATATACCTTGACAGTGGCTTCAGATATGGTTGGTATAGAGTGTTGAGATACTGTGTTCAGTTACAACATCAACGTTTAAGCAAAAGTTGGTTTCCTATGCTGGATTATCCATGTTAATTTTAGTTCCTGTTAAGACCTTCACATTTAAGGATACATAAAGATCACAGTGGCTGATCGAAGTATCTGGAATCACATCAGCAGTAGCTGATCAAATTAGGATGGTCATATTCTTATTTTTGACTTAGGCAAAGAAAGGGTTTGTGTCCGGTTTCCCGACCAACCCTAGTTTTTTACTCCCAACCCTTGATTTGTTTTACCAATGGGAAAAAAAGAAAGCAGCACTCACGATTATGCAACCTAATGTGTCTCGGCCGTCAATATCGAATAAGTGATAGAACTTGACGCAAAAATTCATCTCCCAGTGCATCAATTTGACAACACCCCACCCCCCACCCCCAAACTTCTTCTTTCAAAAAACTGCTTAGCAGATGAATGATGCACTGGTGACCACAAGTTATCCAGAGAAATTTGACTGAAATTTCATTCTTTAGCTGAGAAAACACTTAATTTAACATTTGTGTCAGCCTTAGTTTTTCTAACTGCTTACACATTGCACAAAATGCTGCTTTTCAACATCACTGGCTGAAAAATCATTATTATCCTAAAGCCTAGAGGTCCTTACAAGGTGCTTACTTGGGAATAGCTGACAGCCCTGGGAACTCTATGATAAAACAGGAAACTGACCTGTTTTGGCCTTACTTTAGTATGAACCAAACTCATAATCATCAATGTTATTGCTGATTTACTAATTTGTATTGTTGTAAAAAATCCTTTCTGAATCTAGGTCTTCCGCCAAAAAATGTATACATACTTGGCCAAACCCAAACAGGCTTTTGAGGACAGTTGCATCAACAAGATCAGACTTTTAATTTTTTTTTTTACAGTGATGCACTGGGAATCAAAAAATGATAGGGCAAACTGTCCTGAGACAAAAGCTTGCTGAAATCGTTTATGCCAGTGTCGAAATTTTAATCAGACATTTGTCCTCCAAGGGGAGAACGCAATAGGACATTTACAGTTTTAATAGTTCAGTGTCCTATGACCAGGTCCTCAGGACATCACTACACTAGTCTGGTTTCATTTGAAATCAATGGATTTGGTATAATGTGTTTCACTGTTTGTGTATGACATTGTGTGACCATGTCTTTGAGTAGAGTCTCTTAACTAATGAATACTTTTAGATTTTGAGTCCCTATTAACCGCCACACTCTGGTTTGCCAAGTTACACGAACACAGACACATACACACTCCGAGCTAAAAATATGAAAAAAAGGGAAAAAAATGTTTTAAAGGACCCCGGAACCCCACCCCCCTAACTACAACCCAAAGTTACACAGAACCACCCCCCCCCCCCCCCCCCCCCCCACCACCATAAAACCTGTAAAAATATAGGAAAAAAACACACCTTTTGATGGTGCCGGAAACCCCCACCTCTGACAAGAACCCTGAAGACCCCCCCCCCCCCCCCCCCCCCACTCCCCACTCTCTGTCCCCGAGGAAAGAAGAAGAAAAGATCATGCGTTGTGGCTGGTGGCCTGTTAGGAAATCTGGTTTCTGAATGTAACAGAACTGCTGGTGGAGGAAAAACTCTGGTGCAAGGATTTTTGGGGAGGAAAAAAATTAAAGCAAGACTGTCTACCTGCCTGCCACCCCCAAGCCTGTTCATCACTGTGAAAATTGATTCCTTACTTTCTGCAGCCATGGGACATGTGTCCCATGAAGTGTGAAAACAGTCTGAAGCACTGCATACCAAAATGGTATGTAATACATCTGACCTGATCAGGCTTTCAAAAAAGACCCATAGAAACACAATGGACCGTCTCCCTTTAATGTAGTAA
>CM065744.1:37719841-37722341 GCA_033310375.1 Conus canariensis | reverse complement strand
ATCTTGTGTGTGTGTGCAAGGAAAATATTTCACAGCGACGCTTCGGACCATAAAAACAGAGAAAATAAATTTGATCGGGTGTACGAAATATACCATCGGTGGCATCAAGTTCCAGGTTCAAATTCTTCTCTTTTCCCCAACGGCAGCCCTTTCTCGACCGAGAGAGACACGACGGCATTTTGAAATGGAAGCTGCTTGGAAGAAGTTGTGAGACCGACTGGATCAGTCTCTCTCCAAAATGTCACTTGTTTCCTGTTACTGTTAAGGGTGAGATTAACGTCCTATCGGCCTGAGGCCCTTAAGGACAAAGTTACTACAGACATAGGTCTGCATCATTGTGGCAACTGCTGTCGTCTGGCAGTAGTGGGTGGGTATCAATGGGGGTCGTCGCTTTTCTCTGTCTGAGCTCGTGTTCCTCTTGAACGTTGGTTCAATTCTGGTCGTGTTCTTCTTGAATGTTGGTTCAATTCTGGTCGTGTTCCTCTTGAACGTTGGTTCAATTCTGGTCGTGTTCCTCTTGAACGTTGGTTCAATTCTGGTCGTGTTCCTCTTGAATTGGTTCAATTCTGGTTTTCTCTGAGTTGGTTCAATTCTGGTCGTGTTCCTCTTGAACGTTGGTTCAATTCTGGTCGTGTTCTTCTTGAAGTTGGTTAAAGTTTGATCGTATTGCTCTTGAACGTTGGTTCAATTCTGGTCGTGTTCTTCTTGAATGTTGGTTAAAGTTTGGTCGTATTGCTCTTGAACGTTGGTTCAATTCAGGTTGTTGGTCGACCGACGATGGGCGTCGGTGTGTGTTGCCTGCTGTCCCGCAAACATCAGGCTGTCTTCAGGATCACCGGGCGGCCTTCTTCATGCTCAGGTGGCGATGGTCCTGTGCCGCGTGAGGCCGCCTCAAGGAGGGAGCAGGACGAAAGTCGCTGGAGCGCTGCATGAGTCCCTAAAACTTGGCGGGCACTCGTTGACTGCGGCCGTGAGGGCAATTTTTCAGCCCAAACCCACAAGGAGTGCCCCCATGTCTGCCTCCCCACAAAACAGAGCACGGTATTCCAGGCCGCGGTAGTCACAGTCAGGCAGCGCTCCTTCGCCGATCGCCCCACATCTCCAGGAGCTGTCCCCCGGCGACACAGGCTAGACCTGCCGTTACCCACATGGCTGGAAGGTTGTCTGCGCCGTCCGACACTGATCTCTCACATCAGTGTCCCTCAAAGGAGAGCTGCCACCTCTCCCCTGGCGTCCACTGCTATGCCACACTCACAACGAACTCGGTCTCTCTCCAAAATGTCGCTTGTTTCCAAACCACTGGTGAAATATGTAGGCCGTATTGAGTGACTTTTTGAACCGGAGATATGCCACACTCGCAGCGAACTCGGTCTCTCTCCAAAATGTCACTTGTTTCCAAAGCACTGGTGAAATATGTAGGCCGTATTGAGTGACTTTTTGAACCGGAGATATGCCACACTCGCAGCGAACTCGGTCTCTCTCCAAAATGTCACTTGTTTCCAAAGCACTGGTGAAATATGTAGGCCGTATTGAGTGACTTTTTGAACCGGAGATATGCCACACTCGCAGCGAACTCGGTCTCTCTCCAAAATGTCACTTGTTTCCAAAGCACTGGCGAAATACGTAGGCCGTATTGAGTGACTTTTTGAACCGGAGATGCAAATTGTAGGTCAACTAAGCACGCACTGATTTGGTCAGAGATCGGGGTCACAGCAAAGGTTAAGTGGTAGCAACAAAGTTTGTACAGATGAAAATCGCCCTGGCTCTGGGGAAAAAAAAAAAGAAACACCTTTTTCTTAATGTGAAGAAGATTATTTTATCCTCGAATTTGAGGTCAGTAGATTAGTTTAATGCCATATGTCAGCAAAAATGGCAGAATGATGCATGACTTGTGGACTCCTTGTGTTTCTACGCCATTCGTAGGGCACTCCAGTGAAAAGTCGAGCAGACGACAGGAAAATGAAGGGTCATGTGGATCGTGCTTGCATAGAAAAACAAACGGACACGAGATTGATCTGTCTCAGAGTCAGGTGTATGGTATCGGTCAAAGGCTGGACTGAGCGATGAATATGTTTTGGTACTGGCTGATCTTCTGAGAAAAGCCAGGTGCAGCTTTGAGTGTGATAGAGAATACATAGCGTGTTGGGCCTAAACTGCAACCGTGGAGTCTGACCTTTCCACCACCGGGGAGTTCGAAAACCAGTCGCAAAATTAGTGATTCGTCTGACAAGAAAAAACTTTTATATGGTTACTTCCCTTTGCTGGAACCCATACATTTCCAAGAGCGGAATGAGCGAAAGCTTTCCTCAACGCATCAAAAGATCGTCGACATACGCAAAGAATTCAGCGATCTCGTTTCATGAACAAAAACATCAAGCAATCAAGAGCGGAGACAAGGAGAGCCGAGATCACGTTACCAGACGATCTAAGTAAGCGGTTTAAAAGTTTGTTGACTCAAAGAACGGTCTGAAGTCTGTATAATATATATATATATATAGAG
>CM065744.1:37704841-37707341 GCA_033310375.1 Conus canariensis | reverse complement strand
ACAAGTATCAAACGTTCATAATGGAATTGTGAAATCATGCATTAAAACAATAGGTCTTAGCTTCAACGAATATCTGAATATTGTCCCTACAGCGCATAGACATTATCAAAATTAAGGTGCAGGATTTACAACAACAAAAACAGCATAAAAGGCCTACCCGTTGCGAACGGTAGGAGGTAAAACATATCTTTGCAATCAATAACATAATCATATCGTAATCATAACATTAACCGAAGGGGATCCCCGTTGCGAACAGCAGGATCAACAATATAATTATTTCATAATCATAACATTAACAAAGAGGCTCCCTGCTGCGAACGGCAGGAGTTACATACAGTCAAAAGCATGGATCATAATTTCATAGCGAAGAACAGTATTGTAAATGAACATACATAAGCACACACACAAAGAAAGGGAACTCCCTGTTGCGAACGGCAGGAGCTATGAATGAAATTAATTAACATCTAATTTTCAATAGCAAGGCCGTATGGCAGTTACACAATAGTATGGAAAAAAAATCATCAGCGTAGTGTCCACATATATGATCAAATTCATAAAAAGGACACATCTTGCACATTAACCAGCCAACTAAAGCTACTTTTCTTTCTCCGTAGGCACACCCACCTCAGGACAGTGCGTGCTACATGCTACGGCTCCTCACATTTCACCTGTTAGGCCTACACCCCGGCCCAACGATGGTTGTTGCTTTTCAGCCCTGCAATGGACCCACGGGTGTAAATATGTTGAACAAATAAACACTCACAGACTAACCGATGCAACAGCCGAATAAACAAACAGACTGACCAGTGGCTACTCGCGCACAAACAGCCACATGAACGCACAAACAATCGAACAACATTCAAGTAATTAACTGCCTAATTACACAGCCAAGAAACCACGCAACCCTTCAGTCGCTCAAATGATGAAACAATCGAACAAACAGGTAAAACACTCGTTTGTAAGCAGGTAGCAAACCCAGACACACAGAGGAATCATCAAACTACCTTCACTGACAGTATCTTAATCATTTGCACAGGCCGTCGTGCGGTTTCATCACTGTGACTTAACCCTATCCGTCTCGCCAGCCAACAAGGGCGACGTTTACAAGCCAGTTTGTCTAGTGTTCGAACACAAGGAACCTGCAGGGTGCGCGTGAAACTTTATCCACAAATCACAATAACAGACAGCAACGTCTGTAATCTAGGTTTTCTGGCATCGATTTGTTGACAACTAACAAAAAAATCTGTGATTATACTGAATAACTGTTTTTGATTTCATTCTTATTAAGCATCAGCCCCTGCTTAGTTGCAGAGTTAATTGAATAATTGACGGTGGAAATTTGGTATACCACATTTCCAGTTAATAAAAAAATGGAGTTTGTACAACAACAATTTAAGAACATAGAACTTTTAACTACCATTTACTAGTGTTGTTTCACTAAGATAGTACTCTATCTGCCCTCACTCTAGGTAAAACATAGCCAAACCAAAGGTAAAAACCACCAACATACCTTTACTTTTACAAACACCTGAATAACGGAATCAGTGTCACAGCCTACACCACAACCTGCTCAGTGAAGAAATGGTCTCAGAGCCAGAACGCTGGGAGTATATAGGCCTTCCAGTCCCTTTCAACGAGATCTTTCGAGAAACTCCTTTGTGGCCTGAGTCACAATGGAACCACGAGAAGCGTCTAAAGTGCCTAAGATCTGACTTCGCTGGGCAGCTCTTGAACAGACATTCTATCCCCCAGGGCCCGACAACCAACGGGGCCGACCGCCATGTAAGTGGCTGGGTCTGGAGAAGTGCAGAGGAAACAGACCCTTCAGACTCCGTACCTAGGGTAAAATCCAGCAACGTCTCCCACCTGAGGATATTTACCTCTCTAAAATCTCAAGTCCACCTCAGCAAAGGCTCCACGGTCTCCCAGGGCTGTCTCCTTGGCCTATACTCTTAGTCTTCCAGGCCAAGTCATCCAGTCCAGCCATGGTCAAAGAGAGGCTCAAGACCTCCTCAGCAATAGCAACACCAATTACGATGTGGTTTAAGTTCAATGGCTGTCTCTTCTAAACCAGTCTGCCCAGACCAGCCGTAGGCAAATTGTCTGCTAAGTGACCAGCCTCTTAACTGGCATTCCGAACTACCAGCTAGGTTATCTCTCAGAACGAAATCCTATAACTAACATTCTTTCAGAACAAATGGCTAACGTTTTTTCAGAACGAAATCCTATAACTAACATTCTTTCAGAACAAATGGCTAACGTTTTTAAGGACAAAATCCTATGACTAACATTCTTTCAGAACAAAATCCTACAGCTAACATCCTTTCAGAACGAAATCCTATGACTAACGCTCTTTCAGAACAAAATCCTATGACTAACGCTCTTTCAGAACGAAATCCTATGACTAACGCTCTTTCAGAACAAAATCCTATGACTAACGCTCTTTCAGAACAAAATCCTATGACTAACGCTCTTTCAGAACAAAATCCTATGACTAACG
>CM065744.1:37687341-37699841 GCA_033310375.1 Conus canariensis | reverse complement strand
TCTTGTTTAGAGTCATCTGCCGCAGAGAGACGAAACCAACCAACCAAGAGACACAAATGAAAACACCTCTGAGACAGCAGGTCGTTACGTGCCAGCTTAGCTGTATGACATGCTTTCCTTTTCCTCCCCCCCCCCCACCCCATACCCCCTCTCCCCTACCCCCCCTTCCCATCCCCCCACTATCCCCATCCATCCATCTGTCCACACCCTGACCCCCCCCCCCCCACACCCACACACACCACACCCCCGCCCACAGCGCACCCCCTCCCCTTTCAGTTTCACACATGCCACGAGGGAAGGAGAGAGAGAATGAGAGGGGGGGTGGGGGGGGAGAAAGGGAGACAGGAAGAGAGAGAGAGAGGGAGAGAGAGAAGGGGGGAGGGAGAAAGGGAGAGAAGAAGAAGAAGAAGAGAGAGACACACACAGACAGAGAGACAGAGACAGAGAGAGACAGAGGTGCGGAGAGGGACGGAGAGAGAGACAGAAAAGAGAGAGAATGAGAGGGCGGGGAGGGAAAGAGAGAGGAGAGGGAGGGAGAGAGAGAGAGAGGGAGAGAGGGAGGGAGAGAGACAGAGACAGAGACAGAGAGAGAGAGAGAGAGAGGCGGAGAGGGAGAGAGGCAGGGAGAACGAGAGACAGAAAGACAGAAAGAGAGAGAAAGAGGTGGGGGAGGGACGGAGAGAGAGAGAGAGAGAGAGAGAGAGAGAGAGAGAGAGAGAAGAGAGAGAGAGAATCAGGGCGGAGAGACAGAGACAGAGAGAGAGAGAGAGAGTTGCGAGGGGCTGGACGGGGGTGGTGGTGTTGGGGGGGGGGGGGGGGGTAGGATGTCCAAGAAGAGTGGTTGAGGTGTAGGTGAGTGTGAAGGGACGGAAGAAAGAGGGAGAGGGTGGGGGCGGGGAGGAAGGGAGGGAAGGACAAGAGAGAGAGAGAGAGAGAGGGGGGAGAGATGGAGAGGAGAGAGAGAGAGGAGGGGGAGGGAGAGGGAGAGAGAGAGAGTGGGGGAGGAAGGAGGGAGGGAGGGAGGGGGGAGGGAGGAAGGGTGTAACGTGAGATGGGAATGGTTTTTAGTGACCCTATGATTTTAGATGTCAGACGAGAAGGAACAGCTCTCCCGGTTTATTTCATTAACAACTGACACGAGAGGGAGAGGGGGGGGGGGGGGGGGAGAGAGAGAGAGAGAGGAGGAGAGAGAGAGAGAGAGAGAGGTTTATTCAAAAAGGCCATAGTCCTTACGGAGAGAGAGAGAGAGGAGAGAGAGAGAGAGAGAGAGAGAGAGAGAGGAGAGAAGAGATTATTCAAAAAGGCCAAAGCCCCTTATGAAGAGACAGAGAGAGAGGGAGAGAGAGAGAGAGGGAGAGAGAGAGAGAGAGAGAGAGAGAGAGGAGAGAGAGAGAGAGAGATTATTCAAAAAGGCCAAAGCCCCTTATGAAGAGACGAGAGAGAGGAGAGGAGAGAGAGAGAGAGAGAGAGAGAGAGAGAGAGAGAGAGGAGAGAGAGAGAGAGAGAGAGAGAGATTATTCAAAAAGGCCAAAGCCCCTTATGAAGAGACAGAGAGGAGAGAGAGAGAGAGAGAGGAGAGGAGAGAGAGAGAGAAGAGGAAGAGAGAGAGAGAGAGAGAGAGAGAGAAGAGAGAGAGAGAGAGAGAGAGAGAGAGAGAGAGAGAGGAGAGAGAGAGAGAAGTGTAGAGTTATGGGGTGGATAGCGAGAAACAGGAGAGAGGAGAAGAAACAGGAGAGAGAGAGAGAGAGAGAGAGAGAGAGAGAGAGAGAGACGGACAGACAGACAGACAAACAGAGAGAGGGTGTAGGGTTATGGAGTGAATAGTGAGAAACAGGAAGGAGAGAGAGAGAGAGAGAGAGAGAGAGAGAGAGAGAGAGAGAGAGAGACAAACAGACAGACAAACAGACAGACAGACAGACAGACAGACAGAGGACACAGAGAGAGGAGAGACAGACAGAGAGAGAGAAGAGAGAGAGAGGGAGAGAGAGAGAGAGAGGAAGAGGGGGCGGAAGGGGGATGGGGGGAAGAGGAGCGAGGGAGACAACAAGACAAAATAAAACAGGAAAGGACAAGACAAAATAAAATAACTATTATTAAGAGTATAACTTGAAACCTTAGTCTTTTTTGTCTTTTTTTCTTTCTTTTTTTTTTTGTCACGCTGACCTCGCTCACAAAGGCGCAAAGTGGAAAATTTACGACAGAGAAAAATGTGAAAATCGATAGACAGAGACAATATCCTTCAACGTTAGACACAGATTCATATTTCCGAGGATCTGTAAGTAACAGAAATATTCAAAGAATTTATATGACATGAAGAGAGAGAGAGAGAGAGAGAGAGAGACACACACACACACACACACACACACACACACACACACACACACACACACAGACACACATATATATATATATATATATATATATATATATGTATATATAAAATAAACTGATAAATTCCAAGGATAAGTAACCGAGCACCATTCCAGCAACTCTTCCTATTTCTTCAATCTAAGTCATAAGAGCAAGCTTTGTTTATAATTGAATACACGCACGCACACACACACACACACACACACACACACACACACACACACACACACACACACACACACACACACACACACACACACACACACACACGTGTGTGTGTGCATTCATGCAGAAAGAGAGAGAGAGAGAGAGAGACAACACACACACACACACACACCACACACACCACACACATGCACACACGCGCGCGCGCGCACACACACACGCACACAGAGAGAGAGAGACAGAGAGAGAGTGAGAGATGTATGTATGTATGCCTGTATGCATGTATGTATGTGTATATTATGTGTGTGTTTGTTCGTTTGTTTGTGTATGTGCGTGTCTGTATTGTATGGACAGAGAGACAGACAGACAGACAGTCAGTCCAATCCAATCTCCGATCCCTCTCATCCAACCTCAACCCACCCATGACTGGGGAGGGTGGGAGGAGGGGGGGGGGGGGGATATGATATGAGGTATTGCAACTCTTACATGCGAAAGGATTTGAATACCCTTGGACAGAGTGAACTGATTAAAAAGAAAGCAAAAGAAGAAAGAAAGAAAGAAAGTAAAAAAAAGAAAGAAGGAAGGAAGGAAGGAAAATGCTGCGCCTTCCTAACGTCCCATTTTATCTAGCAAAAACTTTTTATGGGAACGTTTAAAGATTACGTGGCTGGTTATCTGTTTTAAAAACAAAGGCGCATTGTTCCAGGTGGATCCGCCGCTACACACAGATGGGAGAGATACTGATCATTTATGAAAATACCTGTTTTCATTGACTGAGAAATCATTTCTGATAGCTGGAGGAACAATACCAATAACAACTTTGTGTGCCTTGATATTGCCTTGTTGTATTCTAGTCTTCTTTGAAGTTGAAGGAAATCACGTGTCATTAGGTGACAATGAACTGTACTCTTTTTTCTGCTTAGGCAGGCTGATACTCCTGCGGACACTGCCTGTATAAACAGGCAAGGATTAATCCTATCTACCCAACAAAGGGAGTGGAGTTTTGTGTGTATGACCATTTTTATTCCGCCATCAAAGGCAGCCATACTCCAGCTTCGGGGAGGGTGCATGCTATGTGTAACGTGTCATCCATACCAACGGCCAAACTGGCCTTCTCTTCCGGAAGTTGGTAATGGGATTTTATGTGTGTGCAAGATGTTATGCGTGCGCACGCGAAACCTCGGTTTATAGTCTCATTCAAAGAACTGTTTGGGAAACGGAGTCAGAACGAATGCTAACTCCGAGGGAAAAATTTCCCTGTACCGAAACGGCCCGGCGGAGATTCGAACCCGCAACCCCAGGATCACCCAGATTTACGAGTCCGGCGCTCTACCACTGAGCTATTCCGGCCCCCAAACCATTCTTTAAAAGCACAAGTTTTATGCACGTAACCTGGCTGTTGGTTTGAAGACAATCGCACTGGTAGAATCCTTAGTTGTCGAGGCGTAGTCTATGGGAGATTGCATGTGCACTGGAAAAAAGTTTACGAGAATGGATGTTAAGAAAGTGCTTGATTTTATTTGATTGAAATGTCTTTTGAAATACTCGCTTGGGGGGTCGGAATAGCCTAGTGGTAGAGCGCTGGACTTGTAATCTTGGGGTTGCGGGTTCGAATCTCCGCCGGGCCGTTTCGGTACAGGGGATTTTTTCCCTCGGAGTTAATATTGGTTCTGACTCCATTTCCCACACAGTCCTTCGAATGAGACTATAAACTTATGTGAACGCACGCATAACATCTTGAACACACGTAAAATCCTATCACCAACTTTCGGAAGAGAAGGTCGTTGGTATGGATGACACGTTACACATAGCATGCACCTTCCCCGAAGTTGGAGTATGGCTGCCTTGATGGCGGGATTAAAAAAACGGTCATACACACAAAACTCCAGTCCTTTTGTCGGGTAGATAGGATTAATCCTTGCCTGTCTATACAGGGAGTGTCCGCAGGGGTATCAGCCTGCGTACGCGAAAAAAAACAACAAACAAACAAAAAAGAAAGAAAGAAATACTCGCTTGCACAGATACGCCACGTGATCAGCCGAAGATAAGTTGTCATCGATGATCATTCCTAAAACCCTATGCGTCTTATAGCTTTCCAATGTTGACGCCAGAACTAAAGATACAAAAAGAATCCACTGATTTATTTTGACGAGTTTGTCTTGGAGTTATACATATGCATTTCCTTTTCAGAGAATTTAGACACATACGTCCTTTGAACTAATTTATTTCTGTTAAACTTTATGTTAGAACAGACCTAGAAGAATCATTGGCATGTATCGAATTGTCATCACAAGCCGATTTTAAAGTCAGGGTAAATAATTATTGTATGAAGAGAATAGTAAAGGTCCCAAAACAGACCTTTGGGGTACACCATATTTCACTGTCAAAATCAGACCTTGATACATTTGTATGAATTGTTTGTTGTCTGTTTGTAACGAACGAAGAACGAAACCGAACGGTACTCTCAACAAAGCCCATGAATACCAAATTTCTTTTGGAAGAGAGAATGGCTGATAGTATCAAAAAGTTGTGAAAAGTCGTCGAAAATTATACCTGTTAGTAAATTGTTATTGGTATTTAAAAGCCGCAGCGATAATTTGCGTCGGTGCAGTGTGGCAAGAATGATTTCCCCTTAAATCCACACAGGCTGGTGTGAATCATACTGTATTTAAATCTTAAATAAATGTTAGCGAACCGCCCAGAGGACGTGGACAAACGAGTCACAAGACGAAGTGTTTCGTCTTGTGACTCGTTTGTCCACGTTCTCTGGGCGGTTCACTAACATTTATTTAAGATTTGTTTAGATTTCCGCCTGCAGTCCTCTCGCTTTGCAACTAGATCCATACTGTATTTGTTTAGATGGATTAGTATAAGAGAGAGAGAGAGAGAGTGTGTGTGTGTGCGCGCGCGCGCACGCGTGCGTACGTGCGTGCGTGCGTGCGCGCATGTGTTAAAGAAGTCACATGTGTGTGTGTGTGTGTGTGTGTGTGTGTGTGTGTGTGTGTAAATATGCTTCTACTGGCAGGATAAATATTGGCCTGTCTCTAAAAGATGCGTAGGATCACTTACTTTTGAACAGTGGGATCACTTCAGCTTGCTTAAAACACAACGGAAAACGATTTTCATTCGTGCAAGGATTATACACATAGGTAAGAATGATGGATATCACTGGTGCTGATAATTATTGTGATATTTTTCCTGTCTAATTCCTGCAGATCTTTTGCAGTTGATTATTCAAGCGATTGGCGCGCTGCATACATTTCTGGTACCGACAGAAAAGGAATGGATAGCTTGCAATCAGTATTTCTGAATGTAAATTATCTACCTTATCTATAAAGTATTCGTTAACCGGCTCTGAGGAAATGTTTTTTAATCATTTCTTTGTGATTTTGAGCATCCTTTGTCGCTCGGTTTGTTGATAACATCCCAAATTATTCTAGTGTCACGTTTATGACGTATTAAATCGTGACAGAATTTGTCTGTAGATTTATGCTTCATAGATGTTACAATATTTCCCTGTTCATGAAATCTTTATGGAGAGAGAGAGAGAGAGAGAGAGAGAGAGAGAGAGAGAGAGAGAGAGAACAATGAACAATGAACAATGAACAATGGTTTATTATCTTTAGGCCACCAGCCCCTAGATTATGGAGTGAATAGTAAGAAACAGGAAGGAGAGAGAGAGAGAGAGAGAGAGAGAGAGAGAGAGAGAGAGAGAGACAGAGACAGACAGACAGACAGACAGACAGACGGACGGACAGGCAGACAGAGAGAATCTTTATTCCCAAGGGTAACATAAGCAATGAAGATGCTTTTTTCACTTGGTACTTGTCCCTCCAGGGACTAAGGATACTCACATAGAACACTGAGAGAGAGAGAGAGAGAGAGAGAGAGAGAGAGAGAGAGAGAGAGAGAGAGAGACCGACAGACAGACAACAACACACACACACACACACAACACACACACACACACACAGAGGCAGAGACAAATAGACAGTAGACATACAGACCGACAAAGAATTCGAAAGAGAGAAAAAGATGGCGACAGTAAGAGACTGGGAACTTGAGGCGAGAAAAACCGAAAGAGAAGGGACATAACTGATGCAAAGATGAAGGGACATAACTGATGCAAAAGATTGGGGGAAATAAACCGAGGGCGAGGAGAGGGAGGAAGGAGACAAGAGGAAGGGGTGGGAAGGGACTGACTGAAGACGGGGGACGGGGTAGAAGGATAGACGCAAGTGTAGGTCGTAGGGAAAACGAGATGCGGCAAACAGAGATTCATAGAAAGGGCGAGAGCGAGAAGTTCGAGACAGAAAGCTGAAAAGCGACCAGCGAACTAAAGAGGACAGAGCAGATCGAAAAAGAACAACGAACAATGTTTTAATGTATCTAATTTCATGTGGTGCAGAAGCATGAGAAGGTATATATAAACGTGAACAAACTTTTACAGCAAGAAAGAAGAAAACGTTGTAGCGTAAGGTGTCATACTGCAGTGTAAGGTATCAGACATTTATGTTTACCCTGTGAAACAAAACATCATCATAGTGTAATGTTTGACACCCTAACAACGTTGAGTTTAGGCTCTCTCAATCTGAATTTCTTTTTTTCAAAAGAAAAACCACCCAGTTTTTTTCTAATGGTCAGAACATCTGAGCTGACTGTTGAGAAAGCTTCTAAAGAAATTAAGCTCTTTAAAATTGTGTCTGGTCATTTTGCGTGATATTTGGCCCCAGTGCAACATATGCGTCACAGAGAACACACAGTAACATCTGTTGTTAAATTTCTTCTCATCCTCGATAAATCACACTGATCTTAATCCCAAGGCACAGGCTTACGTCAAAGACCTCTGGCAAGAGGAATGGAACTTGCAGACGGATAACAAACTGTTCACAATCCGTCCAAACCTGAAAGACTTTTAACCAGAAGGCGGCCGTAAAGAAGAAAGTCTTGTGCCGTTTGTGTACAGGTCTCTCCTTTTACACCCATTCTTATCTTTTAAAAGGTGAAGAAGCTCTGTGGTGCATTCCATGTCATGTACCACTCACAGTGAAACATATTCTTTTAGAGTGTTGGGACTTGCATGATGTGAGACATAAACATTTTACTGCAGACTCCATGAAAACCTTGTTCAAGGATGTCCCGCTTGATGTGATCTTTGAAGTTTTGAAGGAAATTAACCTTTTTCATCTGATCTAAGATTTTACAGAAGAAATATTTTCAACAAGATTTCTGTTGGGTTTTTAGAATGGGCATTTTTTAAAAGGGTAGTGTGAATGAACTTTTTTGTCTTTTTTTTTTTTTTAATGACTTATGAGTTGACTTTTAACGCGGTGACAGCCCTGATATGGCCCTTTGTGGTCGGCCGGGCTATAAGCAACCTTATTTTACCTTACCTTACCTTATTTTACCTTACCTTACCTTACCTTGTCCTGGAGAAAAGGCGCAATAACTGACCATTAAAAATCAATACGCACATATCAATTTTTAACAAACTCTTAGTTCATCTATTCCAAACGGACTTAATTAGGACATCGCTGAAGTTGTTCCCCCCCCCTCCCCCCCCCCCCCCCCCTCCCCTCTGCACTCTGTTACACTACTGTCAGGAATAACTGAACGACTTGAAATATGAAAAGCGCTACGGACTGAGTCTGATACTTCAATGCATTCTTGATATCCATTCTTGAACAAATACATCCGCAAGTCTGTCCTTTAAATAGCAAGCAGAAACCAGACCCAAGACTCCGAGACCCAAACAGAAGAGGGGGGGGGGGGGGGGGGGGGGGGGGAGAAAAAAAAAAAAACCTGATTCCTGGTTCCTACACATTACTTCTCAGTTTGGAGACTGGGTTAGTTTCGCCTGCATTCTCTTAGCCCATCAAGATCTGATATGCTTTGTTTTAGTTAGCTTAGGTCTCTCGTTTACGGTAAAATGAAACCAGTCCCTAATAGCACGCACACAACGCTTGATTTGCAAGGAATACTACCCTCGGAGAGAGCGTGCGAGCGAAGAGAGAGAGAGAGAGAGAGAGAGAGAGAGAGAGAGAGAGAGAGAGAGAGAGAGTTAGTTAGTTCAGTTTCTAGATTCCACACAGGTTAATGGTCATGTCTCATTAGATTGCTATCAATTCCATAAATAATTTGACATGATACAATGCAAATACAGGTTTGCATGGGCTCTGTAAATAAGACAGTTTCTGCTTCGTTTTAGCTGATACACCTTGAGAACATAATCATGGCCGAACACACACACACTCACTCGCATGAACGCACGCACGCACACACACGCGCGCGCGCGCACACGCACACACACACACCACGCACGCACGCTCACACACACACACACACACACACACACACACACACACACACACACACACACACACACGCATTCTCTCTCTCTCTCTCTCTCTCTCTCTCTCTCTCTCTCTCTCTCTCTCTCTCTCTCTCTCTCTCTGTGCTTGTACTTGATGTTCCAACAATAGTTTCATTATTGTTTCATATTTGATATCAGAGTTATGTATTTGCATGACAGAAATTGTGTGCTTTTTAAAATGTTTTTTTTTTGTTGTTTTTTTTTTAGCTTGTGGTTATATGTTGCATTAGTTTCTTTCTTGTTGATGAGGGCAGGATGTCAAAAAGCTGTAAAGCTTATTCTTTAACCCTCAATAAAGATAATGTTGACTTGACTTAACACACGTCTCTGCATTTCCAGTTAAGAGAGAGAGGGGGGGGAGGGGGAGGGAGAGAGAGAGAGAGAGAGAGAGAGAAGAGAGAGAGAGAGTAAACGAACGGATTTACTCGTAGCTTTCATTTTCCAACAGGGGAGATAATAACGGCTAACTTACCTTACCGTCGTCAAGAGAGAGAGAGAGAGACAGAGAGAGAGAGAGAGAGAGAGAGAGAGAGAGAGAGAGAGAAGAGAGAGAGAGAGAGAGAACGGATTTACTGTTAATCTTTCATTTTCCAGAAATGGAGATATGTTGGCTGGCTTACTTTTGCCGCTGGAGAGGGAGAGAGAGACAGAGAGAGAGAGAGAGAGAGAGAGAGAGAGAGAGAGAACACACACACACACACACACACACACTGAGACAGACAGAGAGAGGGGGGGAGGGGGAGTAGGGGGGTGGGGTGGGGAGGGGGGTGTAAAAACACACAAAAAAGAAAGGAAGCAGTTCTTGTATTTCATACTGCGGGGTGAGGGGTGGGAAGTAGGAAGCCTGGGGGTGGGGGATGGGGGGGGGGGGGGGGGGAGGAGAAAGATCTGGATTCTGTTACACAGAAAACTACAAGAAATGGCTTCCAGCGGCAAAATTGGGTTGCTAAAAGCCACACAAGAAAATAATTAATCTGTGTCAACGTCTACCCCACCCAACTCCCACCCTCTCCCCTTACACTTAAAAAAAAAAGAAAAAGAACAAATACTGAATTAACGTTTGTCTTGGGTTACCATGGTAACAGACTGTGAGAGTGGGATTTAGGGGTACTATTAGCTGTGTGTGTGTGTGTGTGTGGGGTGTGTGTGTGTGTGTGTGTGTGTGTGTGTAGCGCGCGCACGTGCGTGTGTGTTTCTTATTAGTTCTTTATTTTCAATACACACATCTGGCGTGTTGAAATGTTGGTATTATTTTGTTTCACTACGAGTAATGAGCAGTTATTGAGCGTCGTTTTTTTTTTTGTTTTTTTTTTTTCCCCACAAAGCAATTTACATCCATAATGATGATAAAGGATATTAAAGATGCATAAGTTAATGTATTAACTTATACCATGTTTGAAGGCGTGTGAATGGCAAAGAGAGCGACTGGCTGATTGATTGATTGATTGATTGATTGGTTGATATACTCCGTGATGAAAACTTTAAGGCCGTGGCCTAGTCTTCAAATCTGTCCTTGTCCTGCGGACATCATTTCAATAGATATTATTATTCTTACGAACAGACTGACGTAACAACACTGTATTCTAATGTCGAGAAGCGCGCAATTCATGGATGTGACGTTGAAGTCATGTGTAGGCATGGAGAAAGACAACCAGACAGACAGAAAGAGAGAGAGAGAGAGAGGGGGGGGGGGGGGGGGGGGGCGGAGAGAGAGAGATGAGAGGTGAGGAGGGAGAAAGAGAGAGAGATGGAGGGAGGGAGAAAGGAGACACAGAGAGAGTGGGAGGGAGATAAGGAGAGAGGGAGGGGGGGGGGGGGGGGGGTGGAGCAGTCGAGAGAGTGGGAGTGGGGATGAGGGGGTGAATGGAGTAGGTGTTCTGATGGTGAATTCAAATGACATCCGAGAAACGAGTTTGCGAATGGTGGTTTATGAATTTTAACGAAAGAATCTAATTTTGAGAGACTGGAGACGCGCTGATGTAGACAGACTTTTCTTGAAATGGAAGAGAGAATAATTTAATTTTGTGGTCTGGTAGGAACTGAGTTCCAGACATCTAGACCACGTAGCTTGTTTTGTGTTGATAAATGCGCGGGTGAGGTACAAAGCTTTCTTTTTTCCCTTTTTTTTTTTTTTTTTTTTCAAACCGGCACTGCTCTTCGATTTCGTAAAAAAGAGCGTTCATGTAACATGGCGCAGTATTTGTCATCATTTTAAATGCGTGTAATACTTTGTCGAATTCGAGTCGTTTATTAATAAGCGGAAGTATAAATTTTTAAAAGTGTTTATTGTACCTCTGCTGAACAACGTGCACAAACAAAAATCACAAGACAAAATACGACGCGCTTCGACCTCTTAGGTCTTCTTCTGGCAAGAGAAACAACGCTCAGAACAACGAAAATGAAGAACGAGCCATCACTTATCTTGGTTCAATTCGGCGCAAGTCATCATAAACTCCTTTAAAGATGTGTTTAGATTTCCGCCTGCAGTCTTCTTCTTTGAGTGTCCACCTTCATCGAGTTGAAGATTCTGACACTTTTGTGTGTATGACCGTTTTTGATCCCGCCATTAAGGCAGCCATACTCCAACTTCGGGGAAGGTGCATGCTATGTGTAACGTGTCATCCATACCAACGGCCAAACTGGCCTTCTCTTCTTAAAGTTGGTGATGGGATTTTACGTGTGTGCAAGATGTTGTGCGTGCGTTCACACACGGAACCTCGGTTTATAGTCTCATTCGAAGGACTGTATGGGGAAATGAAGTCAGAACCAATGTTAACTCCGAGGGAAAAATCCCCCCTGTACCGAAATTCGAACCCGTAACCTCAGGATCACGAGTCCGGCGTTCTACCAACTGAGCTATTCCGGCCCCTAAGTCGCCTCACTGTGCAGCGAGAGAGGAAGTAGAGTTGAAAGTGTCCAGTTACTCTTGAGTTGTGAACGGCACATGCAGACGGAAGAAGGAGGAGCTTTGAAGTCGTCTGTGAAGGGAATTCCTCTCTGTGGGCGTCATCACACTCATTCCATTATTGTTGTTGAAACAGAATTCTTCTCCTTCTTCTTCTTCTTCTTCTTCTTCAGCGTTCCCGTATCTGGTAGCGTGTGAACTCGTTTTACCCTGATGGGACACTCACACTATACTCGAGAGTATCGTCAGTTCACTCCGACTTCGTTGAGTACAGAAATTGGTGGGAAGAGGTTGTGGAAAAAGACAGATAAAAGATATGGTAGACAGAAAGGACAGTAGACGACAGTACAGCAAAGGAGGAGACAGAGTTACTGAGAGCGAAAGGAAAAGGGGACGTTACTAGCACAGAATGTTCAGAAGGAGGGGGAACTATTTGTACAAAAGACCTCCCGGTATCCCTACGGGGGAAACAGAATGGATATTTGACATTATGCGCGCATTGAAAAAAAAAAAAAAGAAAAAAAAAGAAAAAAAATTCACATGCAGTAATACTGACATAGCGCTTAGGTAAGTTGAGAGAAGAAGAAAAGTCTTTTTTTTTTTTTTTTAAGATGGTATTGCATAAATGACCAAGATGAGATCGATATTTCAGTTCTTCTTGTATTGTTACATCTAAAACACGATGCT
>CM065744.1:37659841-37677341 GCA_033310375.1 Conus canariensis | reverse complement strand
TGTTGGTTATGGACCAGTCCTAATCAAATACCTTCCCTTTCCTGGTGGAGACATGTATTATCTGCACTGACGAAGGTGATCCACTGGCATGTATTACGCTCAGGTTAATCTCACTTGGAGTAATCCCACTTGGACCGTGTTGAAACTTGGCTAATGGAGCCATTGTTCCTCCTTGATGTCACAGGCCATCCGCCACAATTACGAGTTTGCACTAAATCACTATATAATCCAAGCGTTTTGAGGCCTATCATAAGTTCAAGCCAGCACGAGATATTAAACCGAGTAACAAAAAAAAACCAAACTCCCCACCAATTACAGCCCTTGTTTGCGGGAGAGGGGGGGAGAGATTTCCACCAAAGACATCACATACAATCTTCAAATATATTACCTTCTCCACATTTCAGGCCTTTGCACTCACCCGTGACCCTGTCTTTGCGCCAGCCGGTTCCTCCCAAATAGTCCCATTCCTTCGATTTTAATCTGTCTGCTTGAAACCACCTGGCTTGTACTTTGATGGCCATATGAAAGGAAATGAGGAGAATCAACTTTTAGACACAATAACAATTCTCAAAACAATCGCATTGCACTAGTCTATAAATACTCGACTCCTTAAGCAATGCCTTGGCGTGTTAATGTTTGGTGTGCAGCCTGTACCTGTCACATTTTCCTAGCGATAGTGAGTTCTTGAGGGCTGATGGTTGCTCAGCACATGGGCACCGCCAGCGCTTTCTCCCAATCGCAAGCAGGTTTACAGAATGTGACAACTCTTTGATATCAACAGAATGAATGTCGTCTTTGAGGGCTGGAGGATCAGAAAGGAGATATGTTGTAATTATGTTCAGCCATTATTATCTCCCTTCCACCCCTACTACCACCACCCCACCTCTTGACAAGCACCGAAAATAGTAATGTCCAGTGATCGTTAGGAGTGTTTGTGAAATGTTTACTCTCATGCACCATCAGAAAACAAATCAACAACAACAACAACAACAACAGGACATAAGACTGAAGGAAGACAGAATCAAGCCAATCAAAACTTGGCTGCAAAACGGCCAAGAGTGGCTTGACCTAGCGGATAAAACACTGTTCTTTGATTCAGGTATCTTGGGTTCAATTCCTGCTTGAAACAACCAGGTCTGATGTTTTATCTTTAGAATCAACATAATAACTCCCACCCGCTCCAAGTTCCACAGCAAAAAGACTTATGTGAACAGGGTGGGCAGGTGGTGGTGGATGCAGGTGCCTGCTGAGCGGGAAGACTGTAGTGGATGCAGATACTTGTAGAGCAGGGGAATGCATGCGGTACTGCATGTGATAATGCCATTCTCTCCACATCCAGCCAACAATTTTCTTATTCATATATCCACATTTTTAATTTTGGTTCATCAACAGGACGTGGTGGGGGTGGGGTTGCAAATTAGCCTAAGACTTAGTTGCATTCAGGTAGTATTTCAGAGACCAGTGGCTCTTCATTCAGCCAGTGAGTATGTTAGCAGTCACTCCTGTCAAGCTCTCTGAGGGAAAAGATCAGATTTGAAAAAAAAATATCACAAATTACCAGCTTAGCCCCTCAATGAAACAAAGAGAATTTAAGTGAAATGGTCAAGCTACGATAACTGACTAATACAATATTATTAGCCCATATTATCGACTGAATCGAGTGGGGATAGTAAATGTGTCTGTGCACTTGGGGTAGTAAGTAGCAGTATTCCTATGGAGTACCATTCTTGTTGAAAAGATGCAAAGTGCGCCACACAGATATACCATGAGGAGATTCATCCTCTCACCCTTGTACACATGTTCAGTCCTACTCCATCCTTTGTAGAAGATCCAGTCGTCCATCGGGTGATGCTGATCAAAGAGATGCATACACACAAAAAGAAAAAAGAAAAAGAAAAAAAAAAGGCACAGTGGCATCATGTCTGAACATCATCCTGAAGACCAAATGCCACGACCTTAATGGAGGCATCAAAAACAGTCACATGACTAAAAAAAATCTCACCAGCAGTGAACTATGGGAGTTCAAGAAAAGGAACGGAGTAAAGAAAGAATCTGTCTGAGCACGTCTGCTCGAACTTTACGTAGTAGTTACCACTAACTTTATGTAGTAGTTACCACTAACTTTATATAGTAGTTACCACTAACTTTATGTAGTAGTTACCACTAACTTTATGTAGTAGTTAGTAGTTACCACTAACTTTATGTAGTAGTTACCACTAACTTTATGTAGTAGTTACCACTAACTTTATGTAGTAGTTACCACTAACTTAATACAAGGTGCTTGAAACAGTTTTGTGTTTCTCCTATGCATCTCGTGTCTGCATGTGTGTTAGGTCAATGGGTACTGCAACCAACATTAGTTTTGGGGTTACAGGCAGGTAATCCTTTCACTGAATGAGCAAAAGTGACCTTCCTTGCTTGTAACACACACACACACACACACACACACACACACTCACACACACTCACACACACACACACACACACACACACACACGAACACCACACTACATCCACGATTAGCTGTTTAAACCAATAGCTTTCTAAACCAATATCTGGTGTGATTTCTTAGGGGAAGAGGGAGTGGAGATTTTTTAAAAAGTAAACAAGTTTCAACAGTCCAGTTCATGTTTGTTTCATGTTCTAAAAAAAAAAAAATCTAAAAAAAAAAAAAACAACTAACGTGGTAACTGCAGGATTATTGCATTTAAAAAAAATTGGTGATCTAAAGATTCAGGGACCTCTCATCTCTGCAGGTTCAGGAGTATAACTCTGATTAGCGGATCATTATTTATTTATTTATCTTTTTTTTTTTGCTCCGTCTTTCCAGTCAACCATGCCGATAGTTTGGTTGTAACACTTGTTACAACTGAGAGAGTGATGAAAAAAAAAATTTTTTTAAAGGAAAAAGGGATGCCCACAAAGAGAAATTCTAGACAATGCAGCAAAATATCCTCATAAAAATAAACAGAGTCCCATCACACAATACAGGTAACAGAGACTAATCAATAACAACAGATCAAAACATGATTGCAAAACAATTCATCATGCAGCTGATTATTCGCAGGAGAACAAAATATGTCAACAAAGGTGCACAGTATATATGTAACAATGCCACGTTCATAGAGTCCTAACAAGTTCAAACCATACCAGTTTCTTTATTTTCACATATAACACAGGATCAAACTAAAAAAAAAATTAAAAAAAAAGGTGGGGGGGGGCACAGAATCTACAAAATCTTAACAAAAAGTTTAAGACCTAGTAGGACTAAAAAATGTCCTGACTCAATATACACCGAAGACCGCTTTAAGTCACAGAAAAACAAACATTTGTGTTTAACCTTACCTTGGAAAGGCTATCTGTTTTGAGCAATAACAGCAGAATTCACTCATCATTATGTTACTATTGGTAGGGTCCAGTGTCCTAGGTATCTCCAAACACATTCACACTCATCATTATCTTACTATTGGTACGGTCCAGTTTGCTAGGTATCTCCAAACACATTCAAAAAGTTCCAGTTGTCAGTTGTTTCCATGCTGGAAAACTGAATTCTCTTGCAAGAATTTTTCTTTCTGCGTACGCAGGCTGATACTCCTGCGGACACTGCCTGTATAGCCAGGCAGTGGAGTTTTGTGCGTATGACCGTTTTTCATCCCACCATTAAGGCAGCCATACTCCATCTTCGGGGAAGGTGCATGCTATGTGTAACGTGTCATCCATAGCAACGGCCAAACTGGCCTTCTCTTCCAAAAGTTGGTGATGGGATTTTACATGTGTGCAAGATGTTGTGCGTGTGTTCACACATGGAACCTCGGTTTATAGTCTCATTCGAAGGACTATATGGAGAATGGAGTCAGAACCAATGTTAACTCCGAGAGAAAAATCTCCCTGTACCGAAATTCGAACTCCCAACCCCAGGATCACAAGTCCGGCGTTCTACCAACTGAGCTATTCTGGCCCCCGGTCTTGCAAGAATGATTTTGCCTGAAAGCCAGAGTACACAACACTAACCTTGCTAATTTAAAAGAATTTACCACTGATTTTTAAATCAGAATAACTTTCACAAACCAGTTTTCGCATACTTCTGAGGGTACCTTCCGTTCTCTAATCTGTTCAAAAGCTTGAATCCTTTGACTGGTTAGAAAATTTGACTGAGGTTTTCATCCTTTTTCTTTCTTTTTTTTTTTCAATTTTGTTTTTTCGAAGTTGCATTTCAACATGAAAGTATCCCAGCACAGCATTGCCAACTAAACTGTAGCATGCTACGTCACAGCTAAGTACTTGCCGGCTGATATGATTGATGTACATGGATCAGTTAGCTGACTGAATACTTCTGGAATGCTCCCACCTTCAGTTTGTTGAGACTTGTTGTGAGACAACTGCTACTACTTATGAGGTAAGTACAGTGGCGGCATATGATACAAAAACAGCTGTGTGCATGATACACCCTTAGGCAGTCAACAGATGACTGGAAAAAAAAACTGACAAAAAAACCATTCACAGAGCAAAATACAAAACACATCCACAGAATTAAATGCAAAACGATGTAACAAAGCATGTTCAAAAGGTTAACTACACAACAATACGTACACAACATGCTCACAAAACAAAACCCTGTCTTCCTCTTTTGCTTTGGGAATACACAGTGACACAGACAGTAAGAGTTCCCCCCATTCAGTTTGTTCTATTGCATGCTCTAACACTCTCCCCCCCCACATAAAGCATGACTCACAACCCACACTCCTCCCACTGCCCCACACGCAGCACACCTCATTCCTCAGACACACGTTCAAACAGCTGGGCAATCTGAAGAGCCGTAGAGCTCAGACGCACATTGATCATGTTCACAGCCATGGCAACACACACCCCTTTAGGGAGAGGAGAGTTCGATCCCCCGTTCCCACAGCGGTCTGTACTGGGCAGGATCAGCAGGACACTGGAGGCACCGACTGCTCCACCGGTGTGGTACACATACATGGGTTTCTTTCCGCCCAACCCGCTGCTGTGGGTCCCAGGGTGCACCTTCCAGCCCAACCCGTAGCGAATGTCCCCATCATCCGTAACCTTCGCTAGTTCAACCGGAGTCCAGAGCTGTTGGACTGTGGAGGGTCTGAGATATCCCCAGGATGACGATTCCCTAGCGTTTGTCCCTGCAGAGGTTTGAACTTCTCCACGCGTGTTGTTTTTCTCCAGGATAGAGTCAGACTTGCTCTCTGGAACAAAAAGGGCGAGAATGTAAACTGACACCTGTTTCTGCCTGTGAAAGGATTCGGAAACTATGAAAATGTTAACTAGTGAATAGTTTTCATGTCTCTTCAGCCATTTGCTTTTAATACTATCTAGCCGAGAGCGGTGCGCATGGCACAATTCCCTGCTGCTGCACACTTGCACATGACTCTCAGTCCCTGACGATGCGCATATTTTGCCACTTTTTAATTCATCTTTACAGTAGCATTTTTACGGTAGCTAGACAACAACTGACAGTGTTGTGTTAGGTGTCATAGAAAAGAACCAACACTCAACTAATCGAACATAGTAATTTCCAATCATTTACTTTCAGTGTGTTGACATGACTGTGCGTTGAAAAACATGTCTGACAAGTACAAAAAATTCTTTGTTTACATTCTATTCCATTCTTTTACAACACCAAATCAGAAGATGAAGGGATGGCTGCATCTTCAAACAATTCACTTTCCTCTTCTCTTTCATAGTTTTCTATCTCTCTATCACTCCCCTCATCACTAGATCCACTTTGTAATATGATTTCAAGTGCTTCATTGAGTGAGAAATTGCTACCACCCCTTCGTCTGACCAACATTTTTTCTGGCACAGGAAATAACTGCCGTGCGCACGCTTTGCGGCAAAGCCTGGTGCCGTCAGTTCCTTTGTTTCAAAGTTATTGGGGTCAGCCAAGTTCACGATAGAGCACTGAAAGTAAGGTCTAAAACTCGCTACAACATCCCCAAGACTAGTTACACACACAGCTTATTTCCCTTGGATCATTTTTATGGAAAGTATAGGAATTTTTCATGTTCGTGTCACCCGATAGTGGTTGACACAGCAGAATGTACTGTCTGTCCATCAGCCAGCCTTGGGTGACGTGGCTCGAGGGAAAGAAATCCCATCAGCCACTATTGGATGACACGGCTGGTAAAGGTTAATCTTGTTTCAAGATCTCTATTGAGAACAGTGTTCTATGGGACTATCTCATTCTCACTGGAAATTTCAACACTCCGATCAGGAGTGAGAAAAATAGTCTCATAGATGAGAGCTCGGTGAATTCACACTGGTAATTTTTCAAACTCAAACTGAAAGGGGGAAAATGGATCTTACAATCCTGGCAGTGTGACTACAGCAGTCAGTAAAAGTCAACTACTAATGCAACTGTCCACTTGCTCTCCACCAATGCTGGCCCAATGAAAATCAAATCAGTATGCAATATCAGTTTGCTGATATTCTAATCAGTATCTTATCACCTGAACTGGTGAAATACTTCAAATATCTGGTAAACATGAACCAAAGAACTCCTATCAAAGGTCTCAAAAACAAGACGGAAAGCGAACAACCAGTGAAACATGGAATGATAGATATTTACTGGAGGTTTCCACATCGGTCTGGGTCTGTTAGTAAACATTGTATCCCCTCCCTCTGGAAATTCTGTGATAGTGACTTCCCCTTGACTGTCGTCACTCTTTCTGACCCTCTCCCCCCTTTAGTGACCGAGGATAGGCGCTATATAAACACCCAATTTATTAATAATAATTTAATCTTCTTTTACCACTGTCCACTACTTTTCTGTCTTTTTGGCCCATTCAACTGTCCTTGTTCGAGACAGTCTACACCGTTTTTATGCTATCTCTGAAACTGACATCTTTTCTGCTGTAATCTGGTGGTTATGAGGTAATGAGACTATACACAAGGTCCAGGGTCAACAGGAGCTGTTCATTCTGTGGAGTTTTTCTATATCGCTTTTTTTTTTTTTTCTTTTCTTTTTTTTTTTTTTTTTTTATTAAATCCATTCAACCCTTCCCAGTTTACAGCCTAGGAAGGCCTCTTCTGCCTGGTCAGTTTGGGCTGATCTACTTCATCGGAAGGGACACTTCTCTTCCATTCTGTCACCTCAAAATGTGTTTCACCAAGAAGCAAAGCAAATCACATGTTGATTACAAAGTGACAGTGTTGCAAGATATTTTGATTTCATGTGATATAATACGATTTTGAACTTGTAATGCTTTGATAAACAAAAACATCGTTTTATTATTATATGAACACATTTTTAAAAGATTATTAGCACGTCTGCCAAACAACAAGGACAAACCAATTACAAGACAAAGCACGACGCGTTTCGACCGCTTAGGTCTTCTTCAGGCAAGATAAACAATAGTCAGGACAATGAAAACGATGAACAAACAATCAATTATCTTCTCAAATTTAGCACAAGGTTGGCGTTGAATGAAAACGAGGCTTTTGGGAAGGGGACAATGGAAGTTAATAATGATGATAATCATTGTAATGATAGCAATAATAATAATAATGATGATGATAAAAGTATTGAAAAATAAAAAGATTACTACCACTTTTGGTGATAATACGAAGATAGTAGTTGTAATCTTGACTGTGGCTATACACACAGAAGCAGCATGGTTGTAGTTGCAACAGTGTTAGTGGTGATGATAACGGTACTGACGATGATGATGATGGTACTGATAATAACAATAATAATAATAATGATAATAAAATTAATTATAATAATAATAACAGTATCAATAATAGTAATAACAGTAATAATAATAAAAGTAATGGTAACAAAAACAAATATCAATAATAGTAACGATAGTGATGATACTACTACCAAATGTTATAATGTTAGTAATAATAATAGTGGTTGGAAAGGAAATACAAATGATCAAAGAGTAAAGGTCTGACATTACTACTGGAACAAGAAAGAGAAAAAAAAGGAGGGGGAGGAGGATCACATACCTACACCTACACACACATATGCATAGGAAAGAGCAAAGAGGGATGGGAAACTCATGTGGAGGAGACAGTGTACAAAACTGAAAGAAAACCAGATGAAGAAAGGGGAGTGGACGTGTATCTGAGTAAGGAATAGATTGATGTAGCAAACGGAGACAATGTAGGGAGAGAAGAAAGGGAGATAGCTCTTACACCCCCTACTGACAACAGCGGTTGCTTAGCTGCAGAATTTCATGACAGTAAAAGAGAGAGTTTCAGCTTTAAACGTTCTTTCTTCGGAAAAAGCTCTCGTCCTCTCAATCTTCCCGTACGGGTGTGAGAGCTGGACCTTGATGGCAGAGTAGGAGAGAAGGATCCAAGCCTTTGAAATAAAGGCATACAGAAGACTGCTCCACATCTCCTGGACAGAGCTCAGAACCAACGAGTCTATCCGAGAGCAGGTGGCCACACTGGCAGAACCACAGGAACCCCTCTTGGCTACGGTCAAGAGGAGAAAGCTGATGTGGTTAGGCCACGTGACACGACACGACTCACTGGCAAAGACAATCCTGCAAGGCACGCTTGAAGGAAAGAAGGAAGGCGCAGAGGCAGGCAGAGAAAGAGCTGGTCGGAGAACGTGATAGAATGGACAAACCTCAGGCTGCCGGAACTCCTGCGAGAAGCGGAGGACAGACCGCGATGGAGAAGACTGATGGAGTCGTCCCTCATGTCCTCCCTACGACCACTTAGGTCACAGGAATGAGAAAAAGAAAGAAAAAAAATCTTCTGAAGGTTTGATGGCAATTTCACCTGTGTTTTGATACAAACCTTTCTTGAGCACCGAGTTGCTGCCTGTTGCTGATTCGTTGAACTGGTAACTGTACAGCATGACATTGGCAAACCGTAGAAGGTCCGTCATGGTGGACAACATGCCGCCCCCTGCGTACTTGTAGGAACAGTCCACAAAGGCTGCATTGATGAGAATTCCTTTCTCATTTCTTATGTAGTTCCTGGAAAGAGACATTCAGTTAGCAGTGTTACCATCGTTATCATCATCATCATCATCATGCACATTTATTTGCTCTTCATACTATCTAGCCGAGAGCGGCGCCTACAGCCCAATTCTCTGCCACCACACGCTCGCGCATGGTGCTCAGTCCCTGCCGAAGCACATATTTCGCCACTTTTTAATTTATTTTTACGGTAGCTAGACAACAACTGACAGTGTTGTGTTAGGTGTCATAGGAAACAACAAACACTCAACTAATCTAACATACTAATTTCGAATCATTTACTTTCAATGTGTAGACACGACTGTGTGTTGAAAAACATGTCTGACAAGTAAACAAAATTCTTTGTTTACATTCTATTCCGTTCTTTTACAACACCAAATCAGAAGATGAAGGGATGGCTGCATCTTCAAACAATTCACTTTCCTCTTCTCTTTCATAGTTTTCTCTCTCTCTATCACTCCCCTCATCACCAGATCCACTTTGTAATATGATTTCAAGCACTTCATTGAGTGAGAAACTGCTACCACCCCTTCGCCTGACTGACATTTTTTCTGGCACAGGTTACCTGCCGCGCACGCGCTTAGCAGGAAAGCCCAGTGCCGCTATTTCCTTTGTTTCAAAGCTGCTGGGGTCAGCCAAGTTCATGATAGGCCACTGAAAGTAAGGTCTACAACTCACTACGACATCCCCAAGACTAGTTACAGAGCTTATTTCCCTTGGATCATTTTATGAAAAGTGTAGGAATTGTTTATGTTCCCATCATCCGATAGTGGTTGACATGGCAGAATGCACTGTCTGTCCGTCACCCAGCCATGGCTGATGCGGCTCAAGGGAAAGAAATCCTGTCAGCCACTATTGGCTGACACGGCTGGCAAAGGTTAACCAGAAAAAAAAAGCCCCAAGTGCTTACAAATACCATCAGAAAGAGACAAAAGATGGAAGTATGACACAATGATGTATAAAAATAACATACAGGAAAAAATCATGAAAAATACAGTAACTAAAGGAAAATATACAACACAACTGCAACACCAACAAACGCTATGGTAGGTCAGGCACTCACACACATGTTGATGTCATTTGCCCACTCTTATAATGCCCCCCCCCCCCTCCCCCCTTCACATATTTCCTCCCCCTATTTCTCCCTGCGTCCCCCAACCCCTCCTCCCTGCTACACCCCTCCCTCCCCACACACATACTGGTCTGGGCTTTAATGAAGCTTTGCAATCAGAAATATAGGATCGGCTTTATTCCAAATTCTTCATTTGATTGGATTGAAATAAAGAGCTTCTGTTAAGGGGGACGTGACTGGTCGCACACTGTCATGAGAATGACCATTCCTGTGTGTACTGCATGCATGTGTTGTGAAGGGAGACGACTGAGAAAAAGGAAGAGAGAGAGCACGCTCAGCTCAGGGAGGAGCTAGATTGCAATGGCACTGTGAAGGCATGTCTCTCTTGACTTTGCAGTGAATAATGAATTAAAAAGAAAATTGTAAGGGAGAAGTTTTATCTAGGTGATCTGCCATTGGAAAATAATCTTTCAGACGTTCTTGAAACTTTGAAGGCAAATGGTTTCACTATCTTCCAGACATTGTTGTGGAAACTTTGAAGGAAAATGGTTTCCCTCTACTCCAGTCTTTACTGCAGGCGGGTTAGGAAGGTTTAGCGACTCTCTCTGCTGTAAGTCCATGATTAACATTTGCTAGGCATGCATGAAAGATGGATGGCATAATTGGATGCAGAAGACCCAGAAGTTTTGCTTCGATCTGGAAACAATGTTCTTGTTTTCTCAAACAAGAAAATGACGTTCTTCTGTCTCCAAAAATTTGGTTCACTTGAGAAGTGTAACTATAAGTCAGTCTGTGCAATTTTGACTTAACCTCTTGACTGCCCCCTTACGGATTTTTCCGTGACACTTCCGTGTGCAAAAATCTGCCGTACTCACGGAAAAATCCGTAATCGTCATTGTAGGAATTTTCCTATCTTTATCTTTAGTTTGGGGTTTCCCAATTCACACCAATAAGAAAGTCCGATATGTCTGCAATGAATATTCATAAGTGAAAGAATCCAACGAGGCAGACAAGTGGTCAGTTTGGGCTGTTACCGATACCACCCCCTGCAGATTTTCACACGAGTTCAACATGGCACAAAGAAGAACCATGAGTAGGACCAAGTGGTGTCAAAAGAAAGCGTGCACCAAAAAGACTACAGCGAGTTTGTTACCACTGATGTTGAGGAAGTTCTTCAACTGATTGAGGACGAAGAATTTGTTGCCTATGATGACTCCAGTGTGTTAGAAGACTCGCTGGATGAGGACAAAGGTGACGAATCAGCTGTTCAGAGGAGTGGGGGTGATGCTGATGTCAACACTGCCAGAATAGCTCATGAGAACATGAACAGAGAGAGCAGATAGCTGGAGGCAGAGTATGGCGACGTCACTGACCCAGATTTTGAAGTGGGCGAAGGCCAGTCAAGTGATCACAGCTGAGAAGAGGAGGGTAGTACTGTGAGTGAAGCAGAAGCGTCGTCTGCTACAGCTGACACACACACACAACGGGTCAGCTTGCTCGCGGCCAAGCCAGCACGCGTCAACAAAGGCGGCCGGCGTTGGAAGGGGAACAGGTACGACTCATAGTTATTGTCTTGTGCGAGTGTGCTGATGAATGGGTTTTGATCGCATGGCATTTATCAGAAAACAGAAGACTTTACATGGTGGGCGTGGTGTGGGCGTGGCACTTTGTCTGAGTGTTTCTGATTTCACTGTGTGTGTGTATGTGTGTGTGTGTGTGTGTGTGTGTGTGTGTGTGTGTGCAATCAAATGGTTTTTGAGTAGATACTTGAAACAAGACTGAGTGAGAAGTAGTAATGGTGCATGTGCTGTTTGTGTGTGTGTGTGTGTGTGTGTGTGTGTGTGTGTGTGTGTGAGAGAGAGAGGGAGAGAGAGAGTGTGTGTGTATGTGTGTGTGTGTGTGTGTGTGTGTGTGTGTGTGTGTGTGTGTGTGTGTGTTTGTTTGTGTGTGTGTATGTGTGTGTGTGTGTGTGTGTGTGTGTGAACATGACTTTTATTTTATGTCAACAGGTGTTGGCAGAGGACGGGGGACCAGAGGTAGAGGATGGGGAGCTGCTGCACAGAGGGGGAGAGGGAGAGGTGGTGTGTTGGCCCAGACCCTTGTGCCACCTAACAACACCCAGCCAGACAAGAAACACACACAGCAAGTTGGATTTCCTGACATTCCAGCTGCAAGTCATCAGCGACCTCCTGTATGGCAACAATCCAGCACCACAAGCAGCTGTACCCCGTTCGGAAGAAATTGCATGACTGATGGAGAGGCACTTCCCCACTACCTTAGAAAAGACTGTGGGGAAGCGCTCATCAGGCAGGAGGTGCATGGTGTGCAGCAAGAGGGGCATCCGAAAGGAAACAAACTACATGTGTGGACAGTGTCCTTCAACACCATCTCCAGGAGTACCCCACAAAGAAAAACTATTAGTCACTGTCTCCTGTCCTGTACATATAATTATGTAATATATGTGTGATTTTATTATCTTTCTGTTTGTGTTGTGTGGTCATAATGTTGGTGGATAAAAGAAGAAGAAAAACAACAGTGACACATAAATTTCTGAATGAACCTCCTAACAACCTGGATGTAGCTGTGGACAGGTATCTGGTCAATTTGAAAACTTTGGATTTATATTCTTCACATAAGGTAAGGAAATACATTTTTCCTTATGATTCTTTTGTTTTCTAACAATAATTCACTGTTTTGTTTCACACTAATATGATAGTATGTTTAGAAATTGAGTGAAAAACACATAAACCTATTTCATTGGACATAAACTTTTTGCAGTGTTCTTGAATGTGATTGCAATTGTTATCAAAAGATAGAGTGTTCAATTTCCTTTCAGAAAAGTATAGGTTTCATATGCTTTTGTTCAATAGTTTTCGAGCCAGAATTTTTTTTGAATTATTACCCTTCGCGACTAAAAAAGGCTTGGCAAACTGTTGTCTCAGAGCTTTAAAAGGGTGTAGCAGGCAAAGGGTTAAGCATATCCGAACAGTTCAATTTTCCTCCTAACAATCCCTTCACACAGCCAATCATTACTCTTCCGAAACACAGTGATTTAACTTTACCTGGCACGATTGTAGATCAAGGGTTCATTTTCATCCAGGTAGGTGTTGTCGAGGCCAAGCTGGCAGAACAGACGTCGAATGAGCACTGGAAACTTGGTCTTGGTGGCGCCCTCTAGAACTGCTGCTACTAGTGTCCACGCATGAGAGGAGTAGAGGAACTTTGTGCCTGGAATAAATGGTACACACCAGTGTGATAAAGGTGTTGTTTGTTGTCACATGTGACTTACTTTTTGTTTTCATAGCTGATTTTGCTGTTGTCAAATGTGTGCTTTTCTGTTTTTAATTTGTTTTATTACAGCCCCCCCCCCCCCCACACACACACACACACACTCACCACCCACCCCTAGCTTCTCTCAAACTATCATTTTGGGGGGGGGGGGGGACAGAAGATGTACACATTCCAGCCAAAAGAGACGTTTCACACAAAGTGACAAAACATGTGAGCTTCAACACAGATCAGCATTTTATATCTAACACAGAAGAGGTAAGGCAATAAAGGAATCCTGCCAAACACAGACATCAATAAAGTGCAACTCATACTGCCATAACTAAAGCTGATATGCTGACCAATCAGTTTGCTCCATGACATCAACCAGAGTAACGTTCACTGAAACCAGTTTCAGTTTGGTTTTATTCACCTGGTGTATTTTTTGCATGCGTTCCGACTTGCTTTGAAGTTCACCCTTTTCCTTCACATGATTTCTGATTTTACGGCAATAGTATTACTGATGCTGTGAGCCAGTTTTCAATGAGAGAAAAAAAAGAGTTACAGTGTGTTTAAAACTACCACACCGGCAAAACTCTTTCCGGTAGCCACCAATGTTCCCCCCCCCCCCCCCACTTCTCCCTCCCACCAACTATCCCAGCCTCTCTCCTCTCACAATGAAAGGACGACAAAACTGCTTAGCTCATAGGTAATTTTTTCTTCTGCTAGGGGAATCAAACATTGAAGAAATTACTCCCCTAGTGGGATTGTTTTATTTTTCAAACAAGAAAAATTCAAAATATGAATATACATATATAATCATCAGAAAATTTCACATGTCAAGTAAATTTATCATTTTGTAGATGAATATAAACAGTAACTCACAGGGGCCATGTGCACAGGAAAGTTTGTAATAATCTTATCAATAATGCAAAATAAACCTGGTCTGACTGTTTACACAAAGGGACAAATTACTTACGTACTGAAATACTTAACCCAAGTGTATATTACTCTTGTTGAAAAAATCTTGGATCTGTCTGTGGATCCTATCCAACCATGAACATGCCCCAAAAGTTAATGAGACAGTACCTCTGTGTCACTCATCTGCAAAGGCAGATCACAATAGCTTCAGTGGTTTAACCCTAATCCTGCTAACAGACAAACCAACTTGAGTAAAAAAAAGCTTAGCGAAGATAAAAACTCAAAGAATGCAACAGTCTTGCAATAGAGTTAAACAATTACAGAGAAATCAAAGCAACGAATGTCTGAACCTCAGATACAAGGGCAGTCACAAAGACATGAGCCAGTGCTTGGAAATGGGGATACTGTAAACTAAACAGGGGCCGGAATGGCTCAGTTGGTAGAGCACCGGACTTGTGATCCTGAGGTTACGGGTTCGAATTTCGGTACAGGGGGATCATTCCCTCGGAGTTAACACAGGTTCCGACTCCATTCCCCATACAGTCCTTCAAATGAGACTATAAACCGAGGTTCTGTGTGTGGACGCATGCACAACATCTTGCACACACGTAAAAATCCCATCACCAACTTTCAGAAGAGAAGGCCAGTTTGGCCATTAGTATGGATGACACGTTAGACAGAGCATGCACCTTCCCCGAAGTTGAAGTATGGCTGCCTTAATTGAGGGATAAAAAAACGGTCATACACCCAAAAGTGTCAGAATCTTCAACTCAATGAAGGTGGACACTCAAAGAAAGAAGAATGTGGGAATTTGAAAACTATGCCATGCTGATCCACCTCAGCATACAAACCACAGATCCCATGGAGTTTTTGTGATTTCCCCTCAGATAGAGGAGAGATGTAGAGAGACTTGTCACAGAGGGAAGCCCAACAACGTTAATGGTAACCATCTGATAACAACATTATCTCATCCAAGAATTTAATCTGTGCCAGCTGGTCTCAAAAATCCAACTGAAGATCAGTACTGGCAGCTAATTCTTTTTGTATTTACACTTTTTGAATTGGTATTTTACTGGCTATTGCATGTTTGTTTGGTGTTGGGTTTTTTTTGTGTTTTTTCGTTACTGTATTTATACCCGACAGTTGCACACAATGTGACATCCTGAACCTAATACTTAATCAAATTTTTTTTTTTAATTCTTAAAAAAGAAAATGCTAACACCAATCAAGATTTTTTAACGATTTTAAGCATACCAGGCTTATGGACAAGTGGGTCATCTTTGAATAATGCCAGCCCTGCCTCTGTTGATGTGTACTTTTCTTTGATGTAATATTCATCCTCCTTAAACTCTCCAGTTGCCTTTCTTGCTGTCTTCTCCTTTCCCTCTGGCTTGGAAGAAGCGGAGGGAGAGGAATCTGATACGGGAGTGGGGTTCTTCTTCACGTAGTCTTTGTTGTAATGGCGGATACCGCTCATGTGAGACACCAGCTGCCGCGTAGTCACCGTCACCTGTACAAAGAATGGATTCACCGGTGTTGAAACTTTGAACTCTTCTCAGAACCGCACAGTGACAGAATATTGCTTGGGGTCCAATTTCAGTGGGGGAAAAAAAATGACGTAATGACGAAGAAAGAATTCTATTCCTTTCGAGACTCATCCCATTTCTAGAACAAAAGGCAGGCCAATGGGCCACACAGACGTACACACTGCAGACGATAGCACAGGAAGGTAAAATGGGCAGTCAAAGGGACTGACATGAAAACGGGAATTATCTTTGCTCAGACTTTCACTCTTTGATGCTTTGCTTTCCTGGCACAATTTTTTGGTCTTTGTTCATTCTAGACTTACCTACAAACAAATACTTGCCATGTCCATTTGGTTTTTTTTTTTTTTTTTTTTTTGGTATGCTTTTGTCTTTATCAGATTTAACTCCCATCTACAACTCCCTTAAGAGAACTGTTTTTCTGGCAAGTTTTCTCTTTGTTTACACTAGGTTCATCTTGCAACAAAGACTTCCTCTTCTTCAAGACATTTTTCTGGCACATTTTTTTTGTTTTTGTCTCTACTGGATTTACATCCTATCACTCTCTCTCTCTTACTACATTCAAAGACCTGTTTTATGAATATTTTTGTCTTTGTCTAGAGAACATTTGCCTCCCATTACAGGACCTCTCTTTCAAAGACTTGTTTTTCTTCGCACATTTTTTGCCTTTCTCTCCACCAGATTTGTCTGCATATAAAACTTCCTTCCATTTAAAGACTTGTGTCTTGCTTTCAGATTCCTCTCTTATGAATCCCTCCCTTTAAAGACTGTTTATTTTGCAGGAACATTCTTCTTACATCAACTGAATATACTTCCCAATATAGATTCTCTCCCTTTGTCAAAAGGTATTTCTTTACAGCATTTCATTCGGTCCCCCCCCCCCCCCCACTCCCCCCCCCCCCCCCCCCCCCCCCCCCTTAATTCAAGCATTCTATATTCATATTCCAATATGATGTTCATCAGATGAAAAAACAAACTGACTTGAATAAACAAAACAAAACTTGTTCCACGTATCAAATTTTTTTTTTCCTTTACCTTCTCTCCATTGACCATCTTCTCTGGAAACTGAGGTACATAAACTTGCACGGGTCTATCAAGGTCAAGGTCGCCGTTTTCCACGGCTTTGGCAACAGCAGCCATGGTAATCGACTTGCTGATGCTGGCAATGCGTATCACCGTCTCAGGCTTACATGGGAGGTGGTTTTCAACATCTGCATACCCAAATCCTGTGGAACAATCAAGCTTAGATAATGCTTTGTACAAGTGTCTACTTCGTTTAAAAAAAGAAATTAAAGTTCTATTATTTTGCCTCTTCACCAATCTTTCAAGCTGATCAGTTCACTTTTTTTTTTAATACTCATTTGCAAACAAACAGACTGAGGCATACCTGATTAAAAGAAAGACAAGGATGAAAACCTGAGAGAGAGAGAGACAGTGAGAGAGAGAGAGGGAGAGGCGGGAGAATTTAGAACCTATCTAACAACGAAACGGAAGCAACCCTAGATGTATGTATATACTATGACACATAGATTTTGGTTTAGATGTCAGAGAGAATGGAAAAACATTACATACGAGGAAGAAAGAAAGAGAATGGAAACACATTACAAACCAGAAAGAAAGAAAGGGAATGGAAACACATTACAAACCGGAAGAAAGAAGAGAATGGAAACACATTACAACAGAAGAAAGAAAGAGAATGGAAACACATTACAAACCTGGAAGAAAGA
>CM065744.1:37652341-37654841 GCA_033310375.1 Conus canariensis | reverse complement strand
ATACAATAAAAATATTAATTCTCAGTTTTTTGATACCACCAAAGACCTTGGATTAGTGCAGTCAGTTGAAATACCAACACGTGGCAATGCATTCTTGGATTTATTTTTTACCAATTGTCCAGGCGCTTTAGGCAATCAGGAATTAATTGCAGGCCTGGGTGATCATGACATAATTCTCTTAGAGAGCAATTTTCAACCCTTTCGAAGAAAACCCCCTAAATGTACCATCAGACTCTGGAACCAAGCAGACTTACCAAAATTACGCAGGGATACTCATGATTTCAGTCATCTTTTTTTGAGGTCTCATAGTGTTAAAGATAATGTCAATGACCTTTGGAAGTGTATAAAAACTAACTTGGAATTTATTATGGATGACAACATACCTACTAAAATAACTTCAAGCAAGAATCACCAGCCATGGATTAATACACAAACTAAACGTTCGTTGAGAAGGAAACATCGTTTCTTTAAGAAATTGAAACTACACCCTGATTCAGAAAGATTACTGATTAGGTATAAACGTATTAAGAGAAGGTGTCAGAGAGAATGCAGGCTTGCTCACTCCAATTATGTTAATTCGATGATTTCAGAAGGTGATCATCAAAACAAGAAATTATGGTCTTACATAAGGAGTAAGAGACAGGACAACATTGGGATTCCAGACCTGAGAAACAACCAGAATAACCTAATACAAGACCCTGAAGGGAAAGCAAATTTACTGAACAAGCAGTTTTGTTCGGTTTTCTCAAATCCCAAGCCTTTAATTAACGTTAGACTAAAGGATGATGATAAACTCCCTGAAATGCAAAACATCAAAGTAAACAAAGCAGGAGTATTTAAGTTACTGACCACATCAATGAAAACAAAGCTACTGGTCCTGATGGTGTTCCTGGCAAGCTCTTAAAATTATGTGCCAATGAATTGAGTGAGGTATACCAACTACTTTACCAAGCTTCACTGGACCAGGGAGTAATACCTGACGAGTGGCGAGATGGAGCATTGTTCCTTTATTCAAAAAGGGTGACAAAACAAAAACAGAGAACTATAGACCTGTATCTCTTACATCCATATCAGCAAAACTACTTGAACACATAATATATAGTAGCATAATGGATCATCTTGACAAATATGACTTCTTAAATAATGCCCAGCATGGCTTTAGACAGCGAAGGAGTTGTGAGACTCAACTTATAACAACTCTCAATGATTTTAATAACTGTCTTAACAACAGACAGCAAATAGATGCAATTTTATTAGACTTTTCTAAAGCCTTTGATAAGGTTGACCATGAGGACCTGCTGCTTAAATCAGAACACATGGGCATAGGCGGTTCTTTGCTAAAATGGGCTAGATCATTCCTCGTTGGGAGAACGCAGAAAGTTGTTGTGGAAGGGTCGTCATCCATTGTAAACCAGTCTTGTCAGGTGTACCACAGGGAACTGTTCTGGGGCCCTTGTTTTTCTTAATTTATATAAATGACATATGTAGAAATCTCTCTCCTGGAAATACTATAAGGCTTTTTGTCTATGACAGCTTAGTATATTCAACAATCAGAAGCAAGAATGATACACGCATTCTACAAGAGGATCTAAATGGTTTACAAGAGTGGGAAAGAACTTGGAAAATGGAATTTCATCCCCAGAAGTGCCAAGTGTTGCGTATATGTAATAAACGCTCACCAACTAGATCAGAATATTCTATTCTTAATACTATTCTTAAAGAAACCAATGCTGCTAAATATTTGGGCGTGATTACAGATAGTCGTCTCAAATGGAAAGAACATTACAATTTAGTATGTAAGAAAGCAAATAACATCTTAGCTTTCTTATACAGGAATATCAACGGCTGCCCTCAAAAGGTTAAAGACGACTGCTACAAAACACTGGTTAGACCAGTACTGGAATATGGTTGCTCAGTCTGTGATCCTTACCATCTAAAGGACATTGATAACCTCGAAAAGATTCAGAAGAGAGCAGCACGGTTTGTAACAGGGAACCATATCAGAGAAAAGGGAATACTAGGAAGAACATGAGGAAATTAGAATGGAAACCCTTAGAAGAGAGAAGAGCTTTTATCAAACTTAATATCTTCTTCAAAGGCAGAGCTAAACTAATTGATATTCCAATGGAACAACTAGTATTGAATAAAAGTAGCACCAGGAGTGGCGGTCAATGTCATACCATACCTGCATCAAATATTGACAGCCACTTACATTCATTTTATCCTAGTTCTGTACGGCTGTGGAACTCACTGCTGGGTGCCATCAAGATTGCCACAAATGCAGTCTCATTTAAAAAGCAAATTGATACGACAGTTTTGAGATCTGCATATTGACGATTTTCTTTTTAACTTCCCAGATATTTTATGGTTACCTGGGCCTGAATCTGGCCATTGCTTTTAACTTTTTGAATATCGAGTGCGACCCCTTGATGCCAAATTTGCTCCAGAGGCCAACAGACTGAGTCGCACTATTTTATGTCATTTTATTTTACTTTTTAAC
>CM065744.1:37624841-37647341 GCA_033310375.1 Conus canariensis | reverse complement strand
CCCCCTGTACCGAAATTCGAACCCGCAACCCCTGGATCACGAGTCCAGCGCTCTACCAACTGAGCTATTCCAGCACCCAAGCGTGAAGTAATTCACAGCAAGTCGAAGATGTGTATCTGAAGGAAGACTGAGGAGGACAAACGTGGGATTTTTCAAGGCCCGGTTGGGTCCAACTCAGATTTAATGAGTATTTAATGGGGTCAAATGGGAAGACTGGAACCACAGAATCCAGTTTTATGCTGAGAGTTGATGCGTCTCAGAAACTGTTGTTAAAATTTCCCGACTTCAGGTGTTCGTACATCTCTCGGGAAAAACAAAATTGACAGCAGAAAGGCACCCAGGAATCGTGACCTGGAAGCAGCCCGACCCCCTCATAGTGTTAAGGAGTGTAGAGTCGAAACATTTGCCTCAGGGAGGTCTCTACTCATAAGACTTTCTGCTGTTAAACTCTCCTTAGAGTTTGTCTCTCCCTCTCTCATATTTACATATATATTCACACACACACACATACCTGTCTGTCTGTCTGTCTATCCATCTGTCTGCCTGTCTGTGTTTCTATCTATCCATCCATCTACCCACCTATCTACTTACCCGTCTACCCACCTAACTGCAGAGTGGGAAGATGGCGGTGAATGCAGGTGTCTGCAGAGAGAGAGAGAATGCACGTGCTTGCACAAGTGATGTTGCTACTGTCTTCATATCCGTCCAACATTTTTTCTTTCTTTATGATTCCAGATTTCTAATGTTGGTACATCAGTAAGACTTGTGGTGTGTTTCTCTGTGTGTGTGTGTGTGTGTGTGTGTGTGTGTGTGTGTGTGCGTGTGTGTGTGTGCGTGCGTGCATGCATGCGTGTGTATGTGTGCGCGTTTGCAACCCAACCTCACAGTTGTTTACAGTAAAACAGCATTTCAGCAGCAAAAGGCTCTTCATTCAGCCAGCGTGTGTGGCATTGGCCGCTCCTTTTAAGCCGTCAGAGGGGAAAGATCAGATTTTAAAAAATATCACAAATTATACAACAAGCCCCTCCTCATTAAGACAATGAGACAAACGGAATGGAAGTGGCTTGGGAAAGCTGACATTAATGACTAATACCACTGACCCATGCTATCGACTGAATTGTGCGTGTGTGTGTGTGTGTGTTGGGGGGGGGGGGAGGACAAGTTGTGTCACAGCACTCTGGGTGATCAATAGCAGTATCGCTATGGCATACCATTTGCGTCAAAAGGACTCGCAGCGCACCATACCGGTGTACCATGAGTAGTTTCATCCATTCACACATGTTCAATCTTACTCCATCCTTTGTAAACGATCCAACAGATCAGTGGGTGATGTTGATTGGTGAGACACATACATAACATGTTCAATCTTACTCCATCCTTTGTAAAAGATCCAACAGATCAGTGGGTGATGTTGATTGGTGAGACACATACATAACATGTTCAATCTTACTCCATCCTTTGTAAAAGATCCAACAGATCAGTGGGTGATGTTGATTGGTGAGACACATACATAACATGTTCAATCTTACTCCATCCTTTGTAAAAGATCCAACAGATCAGTGGGTGATGTTGATTGGTGAGACACATACATAACATGTTCCATCTTACTCCATCCTTTGTAAAAGATCCAACAGATCAGTGGGTGATGTTGATTGGTGAGACACATACATAACATGTTCAATCTTACTCCATCCTTTGTAAACGATCCAACAGATCAGTGGGTGATGTTGATTGGTGAGACACATACATAACATGTTCAATCTTACTCCATCCTTTGTAAACGATCCAACAGATCAGTGGGTGATGTTGATTGGTGAGACACATACATAACATGTTCAATCTTACTCCATCCTTTGTAAACGATCCAACAGATCAGTGGGTGATACTCCATCCTTTGTAAACGATCCAACAGATCAGTGGGTGATGTTGATTGGTGAGACACATACATACAGAAAAAAAAAGAAAGAAAACAAAAAAATCACAGTGGTGTCATGTCTGAACATCACCCTGAAGACCATAATTATGCAGAGTCACACTGTGCATAAATGCATGCCTGCACTCAGCCCAGCATTCACTCCGTGCACACGCAATCTCTCCAAACAACCAGAAGGCGCACTACAATAACTCTTCTTCTCCCCCTCCTCTCCGGGGAATAATTTACTAAACAATAATCAATTTTCCATCATATTCAACTGGTTTGTCTTCAAGGAATTATTTTTCATTCCTCCTCTCCAGTGGAGGTACAATCATTCCACAGATCCACTAGTTGGGACCAAATTTCATCTCATTATACATAATACTTCACAAATATATCTTTTACCGGTTTCTCCTCCTCACTGGAGAAACAATGTATATATTTTCAAAGACAAATCAAAAGATGGCTTAAAATATAGTAGTATCAACTGAGTTCATCAGGGGGACAATTAAAAAATCATTATGGATCAACATGACAAATGCTTTCTTTTCTCACGACTGGTGCAGTCGTTGCCTTCTACAGCTCGATTCTCCAACCCTGGAGATGATTAGGTGCTGCCGCAGCACTGTAGCCCAAATATTTGTGCGACTGCCTCAGTTGCCTAACTGGTGCTGCCACAGCACTGGGAAGAGCTGAAACACGAATGAAGTCCGTGTAAGTAATCTATTTCAAGATCTGAATAATCATAAATTCTTTTCCCTTTTTCCCTTTTCTTAACTTTTCTCTTTTTTTCTCTCCCCATCTGTCTATACCTCACCTGGTAATGGTGAATTGCAGGTGGAACTCGTTCTTCAAACAACCTGTCCGGTCAGCGTCCCCAAGCCATCTCCTTCCTATACTTTCTTTTTTCCCTCCTGCGCTCTTTTTGAGTACACGTTCAGCGAGTACTTGTCTAACTCTACACATTACCAGCCCTTGTTTGCTGACCAATGGACAACGTCTGTCCATTCACTGAACTGTTTTAATAGCCACCAGCGACACCAATCACACTGGTCAGGCCATACAAATTATTGTTTCTTTTATCTTTTCTTTTCCCCACCTAGGGAAATGCTTTATAACAAATAAGGGCGTATGCGACGGAACGTCACATGTCGCCATGTGAGGCTACATCACATGACATGCACTGATGCAGCTACCTGAATGGTGGGATTAAAATTATTGCATGAATCGAAAATCTCACCAACAGTGAACTAGGGGAGCTCTAAAGAAAAAGGAATGAAGAAAAAGAATCTGTCTGAACACACCTGCTCTTACCTACCTGGTTGTAGTTTCCACTCACCTAACACAAGGTACACAGAATGGTTTTGCGTTTCTCCTGTGTATCTTACATCTGCATGTGTGCTCCATCCAAAGGTACTGCAAACAGCATTAGTTTTGGAGTGACAGGCAGGTAATCCTTTCACTCCAAATGAGCGAGAGTGACCTTCCCTGCTAACAGAACACATGTGCGCTGAACACACTACATCCACTGTAAGCTTTTCAGACGGTATTTGGTGTCATTTCTGGGGAAGGAGGGAGTGGGGAATAAACAAGTAAATGAGTTTGAAAAGTCCAGTTTATGTTTATTTCATGTTCGATGAAATTAATGCATTAACTGCAGGAATATTATGTAACAAACTGGTAGTCTGCAGATTCAGTGATCTCACACCTCTGCAGGTTTAGGAGTATAAACAAATTTATTTTGTTCTGTCTTTCCTTTCAATGTCTCTGAAGTTGGGTTGGAATACTCATTACAACTAATAAAGTGATAAACCATGCCCACAAATCTAAAGACTTAACTATGCATCAAAATATGTTCTTGAAAATAAACAGTTTATTATTCAAAACATGTAAACAGAGCTTAACAATTAGCAACAACTAAAATCATGATTAAAAAACATGTTCATCATATAGCTCATTATACACAACGAAACATGTTCACAAAGCTAAATATGTAACAATAACATGGTCACAGAGCTCAAACATGTTCAAACCACATCACGTTCTATACCTTTCTTTTTATTGCAGGATCAAACTTTAAAAAAGGGGCACAAAAGACTCTTTTGAACAGAAAAATGTCCAAACGCAAGATATACCGAAGACTAATTTAAATCACAAGAAAAACAAATACATGTGTTTAACATTACCTTGGAAGGGCCATCCACTTTGATCAATGACAGCAGAATTCAATCATCATTATGTTACTATTGGTAGGGTCCAGTTTCCTAAAAAAAAAAAAAAAAAATCTAAAAAACCCCCCCTAAACATTTCCAGTAGTCAGTCTTTGATTCCATGCTGGAGACTGAATTCTGTTCCATGCATGATGTGGCCTGAAAGCATCAGTACACAACGCTGAACCTGGGAATGTACAAGAATCAACACCGATTTCTAAATCAGACAAACAATCACAAACCAAAGTCTGTTTTTTAACATATTCTCAAGGTACCTCACTTTCTCTGATCTGCTCAATCCTTTGACTGTAGGAGAGTTATTGTCCTTCTGTCTGAACTCCTACATGCTGAAGCAAAAGCTCAAGTTCTTTTCAACCTGCTCAAGGAACAATGAAAAACAAGCCAATCCACGCAGTGTTGAACTGAGGAAAAAAAAACAAAACAACGTACTTGCATTACTCTGCCTTCATGGGGCCAGCGAGTGACTGAAATGCTTGCATCACCCTCCCCTCCCCCCCCCCCTCCCCCGTCTCCCACATGGTGGGTGACCACTTATCAAACTCTCTCTCAACACTACTAATTCAAGGTAAGCATCTATTGAAAAAGTGCATCAACTGTCAATAGATTTGGCTCTAAGGCAAAAACTGTTACACACGCCACTTTCAGTGTGCCAGCATCACGAAACCTGTGAACAACATTTGTCCATGAATGATAAGAGGGTTCAGGGATTCAAGCACCATCAGGATTCCATCCTGCTACAATTTGGCTTCATCTGTCACATGTATTCACAGCTGCCAAGGCCTCAAAGACTACACATTGTAGCAATTTGATGTCTCCAGTGTAACATTCCAAATCGAGTTGTAGCACTCCTATGCCTGAAGCTGCAGTGTCTTTTTTTTTTTTTTCTTTGAAAGTGTCTCTGTGGTGTGCTCACTGTCAGATGAGTCAAACTCAGCAGAACTTTAAGTTAAACTTCACGCACACAACATGATGGCAAACTAAGACTGAAATACCACAAGTTCTCATGCGGTTTTAACTTGACCTACGATAAAAAATCAAAATATCTGACAATGAAACAAACTGATAAGGTGGCAAAATTGCAAGCTTTAGTGGCTTTTCTTCTGCTTTTCCTTACTCTCCTCTAATGGACTTGGCCATTTTTTGATGAAGTAAGTCTACAGTCTAAAGATCTACGTTCGCTTGTAACCCTATAAGCTGCTGCAAAGTCCATAATTTTTTTTCTTTTTTTGTATGCAGCTTTTCCTCACACACACACACACACACATGCATACAAGACATGTAAATTGGCAGTCTACAGTCTTATACCTAATTACACCCTGTTAACAAAACATTCACAGAGCAATATGTACAACACATCCACAATTATAAAACAATGCAAGAAAGCACGTCCAAAAGGTTAAGTACGCAACACCAAGTGCACAACATGCTCACAAAACAACAACCTGCCTTCATCTTTTTGCACTGGAGATACCCAGATAAAGGTACGAAGGGCTTACCCCCAACCAGTTCATTCTGTTGCATGCTTTTACACTCTCCCCCCACCATTAAGGACAATTCATGGCCACATTCTCCCCGCTGCCTCACACACAACACACCTCATTCCTCAGACACGCGTTCAAACAGCTGGGCAATCTGAAGAGCCGTCCTGTTCAGACGCACCTCGATCATGTTCACAGCCATGGCAACACACACCCCTTTAGGGAGAGGAGAGTTTGATCCCCCGTTCTCACAGCCAACGTCTTGACCGGGTAGGATCAACAGGGTGCTGGACGCACCAACAGCCATGCCATTGTGGTACACATACATGGGCTTCTTTCCACCCAGTCCGGTGCTGTGGGTCCCAGAATGCACCTTCCAGCCCAACCCGTAGCAAATGTCCCCTTCGTCTGTGATTCTTGCCAGTTCCACCGGCGTCCAGAGCTGTTGGACTGTGGAGGGTCTGAGGTATCCCTGGGACGATGATTCCCTAGCGTTTGTCCCTGCAGAAGTCTGGCCTTTTCCATGCGTATTGTTTTTCTCCAGGGTAGAGTCAGACTTAGTCTCTGGAACAATGAGTTAAAGCTGGTTGTCAGCAGAATACACAGACAGACACTCTTTTTGAATCCATCATTTTATTTGCAAAATTTACATCTACAAATGTAAACTGCCACATGCACAAACACATGTACAAACCTTTGTTATATTATTGAGTGAGCGATATTACTTAGAACGTTACATGGCAATTACAAATGGAACTTGTGCACAGTTTGAACAAACTTGGCTTTTGTACAATTCAGTTCTCATTAGTTTGAACGTTAGAATTCAAAATAGAATATATGTATTTCAGTTCTCGATTAGTTTGAACGTTAGAATTCAAAATAGAATATATGTATTTCATCTGTAAACCACCACATTCATCAAGATCTACTTCAATTGCATGTTTTCGAAAATGGTTGAATATTTGTAAATAATCATGTCTGATTCATGTTTGATATGAAAATGTTAATGGACCGCCCCTATCCCTTACCCTCAACCCCCCCCCTCCCCCCCCCCCCGGCCCCCGGTCCCCCTTTCGCTTTGTGTACAAGGATGTCTGATTGTTTTAAAAAAAAAAAAAAAAAAAAGGTTGTTAAAGGAATCAGAAACTATCGAAACATTAGCCTGCACTGGCCTTTTGGTTTTAATTTTGTTTCAAGATCTCTGTCAAGAATTATCACAGGTGATTTGCCACAGGAACAGGCTCTGATGAGCTTCACACTAGTTCCTCATCTACAAGCAAGTGCTTGCTCTGCCTGATGAGCTTCACACTAGTTCCTCATCTACAAGCAGGTGCTTGCTCTGCATGACCCCAGATCAAAAAAAAAAAAAAAAAAAAAAATCCAGTGAAATAGAAGTAGTCTTAGAGAATATTCCGCCCGACAAAAATGTTGAGATTTTTGGGCCTTCTCCATGCGTATTGTTTTTCTCCAAGGTAGAGTCGGACTTGCTCTCTATGTAAAATTACTTTTATTTGTACTGCTTGTCTCTCCTGTGTACGGGGGCAGAAAAGTAGGCATCATTTCCTCCACAAGTCAGACTTTCCAAGATATTGACCAGGTAAGAACGACAGACTGCTCATGGTGAAGTATCATATTATCGTCCTTTTCATTTCCCATCTCATCTTGTGTGCCCCCATTATTGGGACTACTCCTCCAAAGCGCACGCCACCTGCCCTGTACACAGCCACAGCCATCCTCGTCCACCTGTCCTGTACACAGCCACAGCCACACTCGTCCACCTGCCCTGTACACAGCCACAGCCACACTCGTCCACCTGCCCTGTACACAGCCACAGCCACACTCGTCCACCTGCCTGTACACAGCCACAGCTGTCCTCGTCCACCTGCCCTGTACACAGCCACAGCCGTCCTCGTCCACCTGCCCTGTACACAGCCACAGCTGTCCTCGTCCACCTGCCCTGTACACAGCCACAGCCGTCCTCGTCCACCTGCCCTGTACACAGCCACAGCCATCCTCGTCTACCTGCCCTGTACACAGCCACAGCCATCCTCGTCTACCTGCCCTGTACACAGCCACAGCCATCCTCGTCTACCTGCCCTGTACACAGCCACAGCCATCCTCGTCTACCTGCCCTGTACACAGCCACAGCCATCCTCTCTACCTGCCCTGTACACAGCCACAGCCATCCTCGTCACTGCTGCCCTGTACAAGCCACATCCATCCTCGTCCATCTGCCCTGTACACAGCCACATCCTCCTTGTCTACCTGCCCTGTACACAGCCACAGCCTCCTGTCCACCTGCCCTGTACACAGCCACAGCCGTCCTCGATCCACCTGCCCTGTACACAGCCACAGCCAACTGCCCTACACAGCCACGCACAGTCCTCGTCCAACCTGCCCTGTACACAGCCACAGCCCACTCGTCCACCTGCCCTGTACACAGCCACAGCCAACTGCCCAGTACACAGCCACAGCCATCCTCGTCCACCTGCCCTGTACACAGCCACAGCCATCCTCGTCCATCTGCCCTGTACACAGCCACAGCCATCCTCGTCCAGCTGCCCTGTACACAGCCACAGCCATCCTCGTCCACCTGCCCTGTACACAGCCACAGCCAACTGCCCAGTACACAGCCACAGCCATCCTCGTCCACTGCCCTGTACACAGCCACAGCCATCCTCGTCCATCTGCCCTGTACACAGCCACAGCCATCCTCATCCATCTGCCCTGTACACAGCCACAGCCATCCTCGTCCAGCTGCCCTGTACACAGCCACAGCCATCCTCGTCCACCTGCCCTGTACACAGCCACAGCCATCCTCGTCCACCTGCCCTGTACATAGCCACAGCCATCCTTGTCCACTTGCCCTGTACATAGCCACAGCCACACTCGTCCACCTACCCTGTACACAGCCACAGCCGTCCTCGTCCAGCTGCCCTGTACATAGCCACAGCCTCACTCGTCAACCTGCCCTGTACACAGCCACAGCCGTCTTCGTCCAGCTGCCCTGTACATAGCCACAGCCTCACTCGTCAACCTGCCCTGTACACAGCCACAGCCAACTGCCCAGTACACAGCCACAGCCGTCCTCGTCCAGCTGCCCTGTACATAGCCACAGCCATCCTCGTCCAGCTGCAGTGCCACAGTCTGCTATCATGAACAGGTCACCAGGTGGCAACCCACTAGAGGAGACACTGCACTGCTGCCGAGTCACTTCAGCGGTGTACATCATTGCCTCCCTTTAATCTACCACACACAGGGTCTCTTAAGCCCCCCCTACTGACAACAGCACATGCTTAGCTGCAGAGCAGCACGACAGTAAAAGAAAGAGCTTCAGTTTTAAACATTCTCACTTCAGGAGAAGGCTGCATGGCAATTTCAACTGTGTTTCAACACAAACCTTTCTCAGGTGTTGAGTTGCTGCCTGCAGCTGATTCGCTGAACTGGTAACTGTACAGCATGACGTTGGCAAACCGCAGAAGGTCAGTCACGGTGGACAACATACCGCCCCCTGCATACTTGTAGGAACAGTCCACATACGCTGCATTGATGAGCACGCCTTTCTCATTTCTTATGTAGTTCCTGGAAAGAGATGTTCGGTAGGCAGTGTCATCATCCTCAATCTTAAAAAAGCTCTATACACTTAAAAACGCCATAAGAAAGAGGGAGGTACAATACAATTTCACATAAAAAATCAATATATGGGAAAAGTCGTGAGGAAAATATATAGACACAGCACCGACAAACACCACAGTAAGTCTGGCAATCACATACATGCTGATGTCATGTGCTCACTCTTACAATGCCCCCAACCCATTCCCCCACCCCATTCCTCCCCGCCGCTTCCACCCTCCTCCTTCCTCCTCCCCTTTCTCTTTGCTGCCCCCCGCTCCTCCCCACACACACACTTGTCACAGCCTTTTTGATAATTCTGAAGCTTTGCTGTCAGAAAAATGCAGTCAGCTTTACTCCAAGTTCTCTAACAGAATCTAAATCAAACACTTTTCAGCTCTCCCAAACACAGCCAGACCCCTGCTTATCTTGCCTGAGGAAGGCCTAACAGGTTGAAACATGTTGTGTTTTGTCTTGTCATCTGTTTGTTCCCTTTGTCTGGCGGATTTATTACAGTTTTCCTTAAAAAAAAAAAAATTTGTTTCAATATCTGCCTGCAGTCACCCCACTTTGAAACCTGCTTCTCCTGTCCTGGCCTCGGAACCCAAGTGTACAAAAAGCCATCGAGATCAGGTCGCCACGAGCAAACCCACCAGAGTAAACACTGCGCTACTACCAAGTCACTTTGGTGATGTTTTAGTGGCTCCTGTTCTGATCCGACATATGCTGGACACCACCTACTAAGCCCCCCCACTGAAGATAATCAATGGCTAGTTGTAGAACCGGCATGAGCACGCACCCTGCTCCGGAAGGAACCACAAGCCCATTCAACGACATCCCCATTAAGTTGCTGGTAACAGTGACTTTGTAATGTGTGCCTTGCGTGGTAAACATGCTGAATATCCTTCTGAAACATCTTATGTCCACTGCTCAGATTTTTCTGCACAGTCCTGCTGTAAGCCCATGATTTGCATCCTTATACATGAAAGGCACATGGGTAGCACAATTGTATTACATTGTTCTTGATTATTATTGATAGTTGGTTTGCCCTAGGAGGAAATTTAGCCTCTCCAATTTAGACATACACAATTATATACACAGCAACACATTCAACATTTTGGTTCACCCTAAGAGGAAATTTAGCCTCTCCAATTTAGACATACACAAGTGTATACATACACAGCAACACATTTAACATTTGGTTCACCCTTAGTGAAAATTTAGCCTCTCCAATTAGACATACACAATCATATACACAACACCACATTTAACATTTGGTTCACCCTAAGAGGAAATTAGGATCTCCAATTTTGACATACACAATTATATACACAGCAACACATTTGATATTTGGTTCACCCTAACAGGAAATTTAGCATCTCCAATTTAGACATACACAGTTATATACACATCTCCAATTTAGACATTCACAATTATATACACAGCAACACATTTGATATTTGGTTCACCCTAACAGGAAATTCAGCATCTCCAATTTAGACATACACAGTTATATATACATCTCCAATTTGGACATTCGCAATTATATACACAGCAAGACATTTAACATTTGGTTCACCCTAAGAGGAAATTTACCATCTCCAATTTAGACACACACAATCATATACACAGCAACACATTCAACATTTGAACAAAAGCAATCACTGAAGTTCAATTTTGCCCTAACAATCCCTCTCACTGCAGATCGTCACTCTTAAAAATTCAACACACACTGACTTGAGTACCTGGAGCGATTGTAGATCAAGGGTTCATTTTCATCCAGGTAGGTGTTGTCAAGGCCAAGCTGGCGGAAGAGACGTCGGATGAGCACTGGAAACTTGGTCTTTGTGGCGCCCTCTAGAACTGCTGCCACTAGCGTCCATGCATGAGAGCTGTAGAGGAACTTTGTGCCTGGAATAAACGACGCACGCTAGTGTGGTAAGGCCTTGTCTTAAGGCTGTGTCAGGCCAATTGACACAGGCTAGAACACCAAGACTACATCAAAATGTTATGCTCTGCATAGTTAAGCGGGGATTGTCTCCAGTCGTGACAAGCTCCTAGCATAACATTATCAGTCTCCAAAATCCCCGAAGTCGGAGTGTGGCTGCCCATGTTGGCGGGGTAATCAAAAACGGTCACACACGTAATGTTCTCATCCCCAGCTGATGCGTTTGTACCATAGAATTCAAGTACTTCGGCTGTTTGGATGATCCCTGGAGTCTTTTAGCCAGGGTACGACAACAACAACAACAATAACACTAGTGTGGTAAACATATTGTCCATTGTCACATGTGTAACTTTAGTGTTCATAACTGGTTTTACTGCCGACTCGTGCACTTCTTTACATTCACTTGTTTTATTGCTGTCCTCCCCAGCCGACCCCAGCTTACCCCAAATCATGATTTGGGGAAGATGGATGAAGTGATGAAGCTGCGTTTCATCCAACCCAGATGTTTCACACAAAGTGACAAACGATAATTCAAATAAAAAAACAACAAACACCCAAAGCATTTTACAGAAGCGCTTTCAGTCTTTGCAAACCTTCCTCAGCTGACCATGGAAGTCGGCGTCAAAACTAGTTGACGTAATGTGTGTTTTTTACGCCATTAATCCCCCCTACCCCCCCTCATTACTGTATGCTAAACAGTGATGCCTGGGTGAAGTCTTGATTCATATGACAAACTATGTATCATTCACTGCAGATCAGCACTCCATTTCCAAGCCAGAGGTGAGGTGACAAAGGAATCCTCCCTAACATGGATGTTCATGAACTACTTATTCATACTGTTGTAAGCAAAGCCGAAACATCGACCATCCAATGTGTTCTGTGACATCAGCCAGTGTAAACTTTCACTGACATCGGTTTCAGAACGTTTTCATTCATTTCGGATATTTTTCGCATACATTCAAGTTACTCTGAGGTACACACTTTTTCTCAACATGATTTCCGATTTCATAGCAATGGCACTGCTGATGCTGCAAGCCAGTTTTCATCAAGAAAAGGGCTATCGAGTACCGAGAAGAATATTACAGCATCAGCAAAACTTTTTTATGGTAGCCATTGATTTTCGCACTTCCATCCAACAAGCCCCCATCTCTCTGCCCAAAGAGAGAGAGAGAGAGACAGAGAGAGAGAGAGAGACAGAGAGACAGAGAGAGAGAGAGAGAGAGAGAGACAGAGAGAGAGAGAGAGAAACCCTTACCAGTTCATGGGTGAAAACAAAATTTTTCTGCCAGAGGAATTAATTATTGAATGAGTTACTCCCCTTGTGTTTTCTTTTCTTTAACCCGTTCGCTGCTTGAAGCTGCTTGAAAATGTTACAAACAAAGGCTTTCCCAGTGCCAGGGAAATCTAATGATTTGGGGGTAATAATTAACAAAAAATTCTAGCTCAGAAACTACAAAAGATATAACAATGAAATATATATGATTTTTGAAGGAAATTGAATGAAGATTTTGAATCTGGGCTTCTTTTGTTTTAATTTTGATAATAAAAAAGTATTTAGACAATTAGATTTGGATAGATTTTTTTGCACGATCAAAAGCATATGTATTTACCACTACATCTTCACATCCAAACAAGAACACAAAGCAAAAAAGTTGAAAATAAAGTTTGTATTGTCACACTACACCTGTAAATGAAAGTAAAACAGTTTAGAAGTCTATCAAGACGCTCACACTCTATGCAGACAAGTCAGTCCACGACCACGCCCCCCTCTCCCCACCACGCCCCCTTGCTGGACTTCAACCCTCTCTTTCACTGCTCCTCTTCCCCTACCTTTCCCTCTGCCCTGTGCCGCGCCGCGAGCAGGCCGCGCTCCCCTCTCACGCTGACTACCACGTCACTGACCACTGGCACGCAGTGCAGAGTACACACTAGGCGAGCTCGTTCGACGCTGGCAAACCAGTCAGCTGAACACACATTGAGGTCACACAGCCCGACACAATAACTGACGAATACGGTTGGCAATTCCATCACTATCATCATCTCACCTTCATGCTCGAGTGAGTCGTTGAATAAAAGATTATTGTCTTTGTCAAAAATCATTAGCAGAGCCTGCTCAGCTGTGTAAATACGTTGATTTGGTCGCTGCGCTTGTCGAAGGTTGCGCCGCCATCTTTGCAAGCGAGACGAAGTGCTGGCTGGTCATCCAGTCAGTGATGAGAATAAATGGGCTTTCCCCTCACGTGTGGTCATTTACATATCATTTTAATACTACAGACATATAAGGCTTACTACGCACACTCTATTTAAGTCCGTTGATAGAAATAGTAACGAATGAAAATTCAAGAAAAATGCATGACGTCAGTGGACGGCCCATAGGCACTGGGAAAGCATTTTTAATGCGGCGTCAGCTGACGGCTTAAAGGCACTCTACGGGTTAATGAATCAAGAAAAATATCAAATATAAGATGTATTTTTCTCTTGCTGAAAGATCCTGGTTCCACCACTGCATCTAAAACAAAACCATGGATATAAACCAAAATTTGATAAGTTGGTACCCGGGTGGCAGTGCCAGACAAAGTTAGCTTACAACGGATTCAGTAGTTTTTGCCTAATTCTGCTAACAAACAGACAAACAGACTTGAGTGAAAAGTTGACCTTAGCCAAGGTAGAAACTCAAGAGTGTGTGACAGTCTTGCAGTCGAGATAAATAAGTACAGAGAAATTAAGCACTGAATGTCTGAAACTTCAGATACAGTCACAAAGACATAACACAGTGCTTAAAATCCAGGACACAGTCCACTGAAGTGGGAATTAGAAAGCGATGTTGGTCCACATCAGCAATATGAACTTCAGATCCCATGGAGTTTCTAGGCTTTAGCCTCAAATTGGGGAGAGATTCTGAGAGACTTATCACAGAGGCGATAATGTTAATGGTAGCCATATCATAACATCTAAATTCTAAAAAGAGATAGAGAACAAAAAGAGAACAAAACCTGCGCAAGCTGGTCTTCTCAAAAATCCAACTGATGATCAGTGCTAGCAACTCAAATTCTTTTTTTCTTTAGTTACATTTTTTAAATTGGTATTTTACAAGCTGTTGCAGTTATTTTTTCTTCCTGTATTTATACCCAATAGCTGTACATGATGTGAAATCCTCAAACTAACACTTGTTCAAATATTAAAATAAAAAGATGAATGAAAAAAAAAAAAAAATCCTACCCCCCATACAAACTTTCTTAAGATTTTAATCGTACCAGGCTTATGGACAAGTGGGTCATCTTTGAATAATGCCAGCCCTGCCTCTGTTGATGTGTACTTTTCTTTGATGTAATATTCCTCTTCGTCAAACTCCCCAGGTGCCTTTTTTGCCGTCGTCTCCTTTCCCTCTGGCTTGGAAGGGGCAGAAGGAGAAGAATCTGATGTGGAAGTGGGGTCCTTTGTCATGTAGTCCTTGTTGTAATGGCGAATACCGCTCATGTGTGACACAAGCTGCCGTGTAGTCACCGTCACCTGAACAAAGAATGGATTCAATCATTCTTTTTAAACCTTGCAGTATATCAGAACCACACAGAGACAGATTTTTTTATTTATCCCATGGTTCTGTGAAAAAAAAAAATGACAAAGAAAATATCTACTTCTAGCATGATTCACCCCATAACTCCACAACAGCAGAACAGAATCTAGAACAAAAGACAAAAAGTGAAAGGCTGATGTACAGCAGATGATAGTAAAGGAAGATATAATGGCTCGTCAAAGAGAGTGACACAAACACAGGAATTTTCTGAGCACACTCTCATTTTTTGACGACCTGTCTTTCCTGCAGTTTATGTGATTTACCTCCCATTAATGACTCCTCTTCAAGAAGTGTTTTCCTGGCTCATTTTTATCTTTGTTTATACTAGATTTACCTTACAGCTATGGCTCTCTCTCTTAAACGACTTGTATTTCTGTATTGTCTTTGTCTCTACCAGATTTATCCCCCATCACAGTCACATACTCCCTTTAAAAACTGTTTTACTGTACTTTTTTTCTTCTTCTCAGACTATAGTAGATATACCTTCCATTACAGGCCTTCTCTTTTAAAAACTCGTTTTTCTTCCCACATTTTTTGCCTACATCTCCACTACATTTGTCTGCTGATAAAACCTCCATTTTGGCGTAAAAATACTGCACAGTTTCTAATGTAAAGTAGTAAATGATATTGATTTTGGACAAGACTATTTGAATTATAGGCTTCAAATGTTTTCAGATTCCTTTCTTTCTCTCTGCTAGACTTGGTCTCCAATTAAGACCCTCTCCCATGAAAGCCTTTTTCCAGGAACATTTCTTTCAAATCATCTGAATATACTTCCCAATAGAGATTCTCTCCTTTTAAAAATGTGTGTGTGTGTGTGTGTGTGTGTGTGTGTGTGTGTGTGTGTGTGTGTGTGTGTGTGTGTGTGTGTTGTGAGTGTGTGTGTGTGTGTGTGTTTGTGTGTGTTTGTGTGTGTGTGTTGTGTGTTTGTGTGTGTGTGTGTGTGTGCATGTGTGTGTGTGTATGTGCATGCATGCATGCTTGTGAGCATGTGTGTGTGTGTGTGTGTGTGTGTGTGTGTGTGTGTGTGTGTGTGTGTGTGTGTGCGCCATAGAAAAATCTTCACTTTGTCTCAACTAGATTCATATCCCAATAAAACCTCCCTCCCATAAAAGGCCTGTTTTTTGTATGTGAAATATTTTTCTAATTGTTTCCATAACATTTCACTCCCAACACTGACTCCGTTCTCTCAGAGAGCTGTTCTTTTTTGAACATTTTTTTTTCCCTTTGTCTGTACCAGATTTATCTCCCAAGAAAAACCCACTTCCTTCGAAGACTTGGTTTTTCTGGCTCCCTCCTCTTCATGTAAGACTTGTTTTCGCAGACCATTTCTCTCTCCATCTCTGCTAATCGCCATGGGTGCCCTTTCTCTAGAGACCAAAATTGGATGTCTGGCTCTTGTTCCCCAGAAATTCAATGAACTTGCTTGCTGCTGGAGTAAATTAATGCTTCATTAATTTCATGTGATTGCACTGTTATTGCCAAGTTAAAATTTGGAGGGGAGGGGGTGGAGGGGCTCAACCAAAAAGGGGGAGGTGGGGTGCTTCCAATGAAAACATAGCAGGGATGCAATTTTCCTCCCACCCCCACCCCCCCCCCCCCCCCCTTCGCAAAATATTCAGCAACAGGAAAATTATCCACTCCATCAGCAGACAAAGCTGCTTCTTCCTATAACAGCTAGACAAGACATCCCTGTCCCTAAGCTTTCAAAGGAAACGTTTTGTCCCAGACAAAGGAGCACAAAGTGTAACTCTAAAACCAGTAAAATGCTTTAATTGCTTTGACAACTGCAGGTTGTCCCCGTCTCCTTCTCCTCTCTCTCTCCTACTCCAGCAAGGAATTGCCTGCTCCTTATCTAGAGCTAAATGACCTTGAACCCTGTCTCACATTTTGAACCCCTCCCATGACAAACAACTTCCTACACCACTGAAGTGTTTGTGTTAAGGAATTTTTTTTTTTTTTTTTTTTTTTTTTTTTACAGCATTTTGTTCTAATGAGGTTTTTTCCCCCCTTATCAAGCATTCAATTATGAATATGGGGTTTACAAGCTAATAAAAAAAAAAAAAGCTGACTTGAATCAACAAAACAAAACTTGTTCCACATAACTGACATCCTATTTTTCGTTTTACCTTCTCTCCATTAACCGTCTTCTCTGGAAACTGAGGAGCATAAACTTGAACAGGTTTATCAAGGTCAAGGTCACCGTCTTCCATGGCTTTGGCGACAGCAGTCATGGTAATCGGCTTGCTGATGCTGGCAATGCGTATCACTGTTTCAGGCTTACATGGGAGGCGGTTTTCAACATCTGCATACCCAAATCCTGTGGAACAATCAAGATCAGATTATGCCTTATACAAATTATGTACTTTGTCTTCTTTAAAAAAAATTTTTTTTTAATAAATTGGGAGTTCTCTTAATTTGCCTCTTTACTTATCTGATCATTTTAATCTTTAAAAAAGTGCTCATTTACAAGCAAACTGACAGAGACAGAGAGAGAGAGAGAGAGAGAGAGAGAGAGAGAGAGAGAGAGAGAGAGAGAACAAAACGGAAGCAATCCCATATGTAAATAAATTACAGAGAGACTTTGGTGTAGATATTAGACTTTTTTTTCTTTTTTTTTTTGAGAGAGAGAGAGAGAGAGAGAGAGAGAGAGAGAGAGAGAGAGAGAGAGAGAGAGAGGATTAACATAGTACATATGAGGAAGAAAGACAGAAATTGAGAAAATCAGCTAACTAATAAACAGGAAACTGGAGAAAGGGAGAGAGATGAAAGAGTTGAGAAAGAAAGAAACTGACAGTACATACACACACACATACACACAAACACACACACACACACACACACACACACACACACACATCAAATGAATGAGATGATTTCACCTTGTGCCCACACTGGCTCACCATCCACGCTGACAGCCACCACCAAACCTGGAGAGCCAGTCTCATCCTGAGGCAAAAATATCAATACAACTTACCTGAAACATACACAAACTGAATCCCCATTGCACTACCTTTACTAGCTGCTGTCTGAAACATACACTAACTGAATCCCCATCACACTGCCTAGCTGCTGTCTGAAACATACACAAACTAAATCCCCATTACACTGCCTTTAACAGCTGCTGTCTGAAACATACACTAACTGAATCCCCATTACACTGCCTTTAACAGCTGCTGTCTGAAACATACACAAACTAAATCCCCATTACACTGCCTTTAACAGCTGCTGTCTGAAACATACACTAACTGAATCCCCATTACACTGCCTTTAACAGCTGCTGTCTGAAACATACACAAACTGAATCCCCATTACACTGCCTTTAACAGCTGCTGTCTGAAACATACACAAACTGAATCCCCATTACACTGCCTTTAACAGCTGCTGTCTGAAACATACACAAACTAAATCCCATTACACTGCCTTTAACAGCTGCTGTCTGAAACATACACAAACTAAATCCCCATTACACTGCCTTTAACAGCTGCTGTCTGAAACATACACAAACTAAATCCCCATTACACTGCCTTCACTAGTTGCTGTCTGAAACACACACAAACTGAATCCCCATTACACTGCTTTTAACAGCTGCTGAGCTAACCATCGCGCCTATGCCAGTAAATGGATGTTTCAGCGACATATGAATCCTGATCCAGATCCAGATCCAAAAGCCCTGGGACAACCGTCTGAAAACAACTTTTAATACAACTGCTTTCTTCGCTGCATTCTTCAGGACATTCCCAAAAGATTTTGGAGCCAAATTTGTGAACATGCTGAAACTTTGGAAAAATGACACTTCAAGACAGATGAGCAATGCCGAGTCTGAGCGCTGTTGACCTTTCTGAATACATTTACTGCTAATTTAATTTCGTTTAATTCATTTAGTGTGGATATTGCCATTAAAAAAAAAAAAATCAAAATTTCAAATACTGGATTTCAGCCTAAAACATACAAACCTTCACTCTTTGACATAAGTCAGAAGCTTGAGCCACTGCTTCCTCAAACGTCAAAGCTTTCAGCGCCTCTGCCGATTCCTTCAACAGAATGTTCGCTTTCACCACCGTCTTCGACTCGTTTCCCTCTGTATGACATAACGATTCGCTGGAACGATATCTGTAATAAGCGTACACGACGCCTCCAGCGAGTATCAACGCGGCTAAAATGTAGCGCGTGTCTGGTTTACTTTGTTTCCATCCCCGTTTTAAAGACGCCATGCTGGATGAAGAAGAATCAGACTTGCATCGTAAAAATCGAGCGAATCTAGGATTGTTCCTTGAGCTACCACACCAGCTTGAGGAGTGATGATCATGATGGAAATTCCTGGACATTCTGGTCTGATACGCTAAAGTACGATGCTCGAAAGACGATAATAAGTTTGCTTGTCTTTTGATAACATTTTCCCTCGCAAGAGAACGTCGAAGATGTAAGAGTGTACCAAATTGTCGGAGTGTTGATGATGCCATTGTTTCAACTTTCGTTTTCTGATGCATTAATTGGTAGCCACTTTTCACGCAGTGCAGTCGAAAAGCTGGTGAATAACAACCTCGCGCAATGGACGCATGCAAAACAACGTTCCCACGGGCAGATATACTTAGAGGGTGAAACATGGCTGCTGATCTCCTCAACGGCCTTCTCCGTTCTCAGTGTTCTGCCCAGCAATGCTTAGGCCTACTGACAAAAAACAACAGCTGAGCCGCTATATCAAACCAGGTCAAGGTAGGCGGTCAAAGGTGAAATATCAGGCCTTTCAGTTTTTGTTGTGACTAGGTACACAGCAACTACATGTAACATTGATGGCGACAACACTTGAAGCAAAGAAGAATGTATTGTTTAACCTAAATGGATATCGTCAAGCACACACACATGTTCGCGCGCGTGCACACACACACACATGTTCGCGCGCGTGCACACACACACACACACACACACACACACACACACACACAGTGACATTACAATCAATGTTCTCGCCACAATTCCAGGTGTTGTTCTGTTTACTCCAACTGAAACTTGGATATGGATCTAGCTAGATCTGATAAAAGAAAAATAGAAACTTACAAAACCGCGCGCGCGCGCGCGCGCGCGCGTGTGTGTGTGTGTGTGTGTGCGCGCGCGCGCGCGCGCGCGTGCATGAATAGGCGGGCCAATGTACGCGATGTATGCATGCTTATGCTTGCATGTGCGTGTGCAGGCCAGACTGCGTGTGTGTGTGTGTGTGTGTGTGTGTGTGTGTGTGTGTGTGTGTGTGTGTGTGTGAACATGTGTGTGTGTGTGTGTGTGTGTGTGTGTGTGTGTGTGCGCACGCACTTTTTGTTGTTGTTGTTGTTGTGGGGAATAGCTGTTCATCACATGACATAATCATTGTTGATCAACATGAAAAAGCTGCTGCTGTTGCTGATGATGATAAGAAGAAAAAAAAAAGGAATAATGATGATGATGATGATGACTGCATATGAAATTGTGATAACTACCAACATTGAAATAAACAACCACATACATTTCAACCAGTCAATGGACGAACAGACATAACACCAGTCCCTCACTCCCTCTCTTCACCATAGCACGTGGTTCAAATAACACGTTTTATGTTGCTTTTTTTCCCCCGTTTAGTTTGGATTTGTTTATACCATCCATTTTTGTTCAGAGACGTAGGTCTGAATAAGCAGAATTCTGAAATGTACTTGAGCCAGGTGTGAAGAGTTCAGTCATTGGATGTCAGCAACTAGAGGCCGGTTAGTCAAAGAATGAGAATCGGTCAAGGATGGGAGCGGTTTTGTGTCAAAAAGGTGAAACAGACTGCAACGTCACTGGAACAAACAACAAACAAACAAGCACACAACAAGTGTAAAGTGACGTAATTTTATTTACAAAGGACACCACAAAACTTCTGGATATTTGGGCGAAAGCGCCTTTTTCAACAAATACAGGACAAGAGAAAAACGAGATCAAAAACAATACTTCCCTTGCACAGCACAATCCACAAATGAAACTAAAAGGCAGAATGCATTTGTGAGCACAATTCAAGGGGGGGGGGGGGGGGGGGAGAGAGAGAGAGAAAGAGAGAGAGAGGAAGGAAGCAAGTAAAGGTGAAGGTTGGAGACAGTAAGTAAAAAATGATCAGCTGAAAAAGTAGGAATATTTGAGTATATGGAGAGGAGGGTGAAAGGGAGGGGGCAGGGGGTGGAGAAAAAAAAACTGTATTCAAGTGTTTCGGATAAAGAGAACCAATCAAAAGTTCATTGTAAAACTAATGGGCGGATTTGGAGAGGGGGGTAGGGGTTTTGTGTCAAGTTCAAAAAGGACAGGGACACAAACTTCAAGGAACACTCAACGAAACGCATGCAGGATGAGAGAAAAGTCGCCGAAGGGAACGGTCGGGGTTCTATCAAAGAGAGATGTCTAAACTCTCAACAGAACAGCGCCAAATACATCTTACAGAAACGAGTCTTTTCGATAAAATGGCCTGGTCAAATACTGCGTATAAGTTAAGGAGAACAAAGACAGTGACATCACCATTGTCCGTTGCATGCAGTAAGTCATTTGTGATCTTAAGGAGAACTGTTTCAGTGCTATGGGGAAGAGCGACGTGCAGTCTACGAAAGGCGAAACGAGAGAGAGAGAGAGAGAGAGAGAGAGAGAGAGAGATTCGCATGAAATGAAGTGGCTACAAAACAATTTTTGCTAACAAAAAGAAAGGAGAGATTAATGGCATAGGCAATAGTTTTGAGAACGTCATGATCAAGACAGTGTTTGTTCACCAGGGATTTTATTATCGCTGCATTGAATAGTGATACGAAAGTTGCAAATGTATAAGATTCGGATTTACAATTTTAGTGGCAGCAGAAAGATCAAATGGTTTGACAGTATGTAGGTGGGAAGATGGGCCAGGAGAACGTGTGGTTGGTTTTGACTGTAGAATGTTTTTCAGATGCTTTTAAGTAATTGGTTGAAATGCGAGGTCATGGTGGAAAGAGACATCAGAGCAGTTCAAGGGAGATACGGAGATCATATGATGATTGTCAAGAACATGGCATAAATCAGATACTTTAGTGATAAAACAACAATGTAATGATTAAAGCATCTCCCTCCCTCCCTCCCTCTCTCTCTCTCTCTCTCTCTCTCTCTCTCTCTGTAGATGAGTAGCTTAATAATATTAATAACAACAGGTATTGTGGTGTCTTATTCGTTGATTAAAAAAAAAAAGAAGCCTTTGATGTCATTGACCACAATCTCCTTATTCGAAAACTGAAAGTATACAATATATCAAAATCCGCCCTTATCCTTCTAAGATCATATATCACAAAACGACAACAATGCATCTTATTGGGGACGTCTGTCTCTTCAATAACATCTCTTCAGTATGGCGTTCCACAAGGCTCCATTTTAGGCCAGCTACTCTTCTCAATCTACATAAACAACCTACCCCTATATGTGAGATCTGTATGCGACCTCTTTGCAGATGACACCACAATTCACACCAGCCATAATGATCCTTCCAGTCTTTCAAAACATTAGCAAGACAGTACCAACGATCTTGTAAAATGGACCGAACTAAATCACATGTCACTTCACCCTAAAAAAACAAAACTGATGTACATTACAACTAGGCAAAAAAGACAAAAGCTCACCAATGATTTCCCTCCTATACACCTCAGTAATGTACTTGTGGAACAGGTCACTCATCATAAAGTCTTAGGACTAATAATTGACAATAGTATCAGCTGGAATCCCCATATAACTTT
>CM065744.1:37617341-37619841 GCA_033310375.1 Conus canariensis | reverse complement strand
CTATTATCCTCGTAAATAAAGACTCTCTCTTATATTCACATATGTCTTTACACACACACACACACACACACACACACACACACACACACACACACACACACACCTTATCTATTTATCTATCTATGCATTCATCCATCCATCCATCCATCTACCTACCTACCTACCTACCTACCTACCTACCTATCTCCCTACCTCTACCTACCTACCTACCTACCTACCTGCTACCTACCTACCTACCTATCTCCTACCTACCTACCTACCTACCTATCTCCCTACCTACCTACCTACCTACCAAATACCTACCTACCTACCTACCTACCTACCTATCTCCCTACCTACCTACCTGCCTACCTACCTATCTCCCTACCTACCTACCTATCTCCCTCCTACCTACCTACTAACTACCTACTACCTACCTCTACCTACCTACCTACCCTACTGTGTGTCTGTCTGTCTGTCTATCTAATTATGAGGCTGATTCTCATTCTAGCATGCCTCATGGTGACTTCATGCCGAAGACGTCTCTGCTTGGCACATTTATAGAGACTCTCCAGTAGATTCCTAAGGCTGCGATGAAATGAACTGGACATATAACTGAATACGGGGAACCAGTACGATCGGTGCAAAGATGTTGCTTGCTATTTACACAGACAGTGTGCAGTGATTCTGATGAATCAAACACAGTTGACAAACTAAGCAGTCTACATCTTATATAGTCATTATATCATATGCAGAGCAAGAGGGAACATAATGAAGACAAAAACTCTTTATTGGTATTAGAATAAACGAATCATGTCTGTGGTGTTTCACTTAATTTTTTTATTTTTCTGGCACAGGAGGCTGCTTTTATAAATCATAGATATTTTATACCGACACCTACTTGTTTGCTCACGTTTTCCTTTTAGTAATAGCTGTGAATACTGGGAACAATTTAACTCACAAAATTGTAGTATAAAGCTACATGAGGACAACTAATGGGTGCAAACCTTATTTATCCAAGTATCTTATTCCATAAACATTGCGACAGTATGCTGAACACCAAGCGAACAAAAGCAGTATATGATATTATGTGACATGGTACATGATACGATCTGATATGATAGGGTATAACATAAAAAGGAGGATAATGCGATCAAAGCAAGAGTTAAAGTCAATGTAGATAGCAAGTCTGCTGTATTCAAACTCCGAACGCTGAATGACAACGATCAACATGCACTGTGCGAGCATTAATCAGGATGAAAACGTTAGAGAAGGACAGGATTAAGAAACACAAACAGGGATGAGATCATGTGCCTATGATACAAAAGGCTGACTCTGAAGACTTGCGCTTTAAAATTAAAAGACCCCAGAGTAAAAAAAAAACAACACCTTTTTCGTTCATACCACAACAAAAAGTGACAAAGCAGACAAAGTTAGGCAGTTCTCTCCATTGACTATTACAACGTGAGAAAGCTGGAATCAATCAATATTTTCTTTTGTGTGTGCGTGTGTGTGTGTGTGTGTGTGTGTGTGTGTGTGTGTGTGTGTGTGTGTGTGTGTGTGTGTGTGTATGTTTACTGTAAATGAAACAAGTGGTCGCATACAGGCATTCATGTGTGTGCACGCTCGGGTTCGTATGTTTTCATTTAGTGTTTGAATGTGGGCATACCAATATGTATATGCTCGAGTGTGTGAACTTACCTATTGTGCTTTCAAAACGAAGTGACTGAGGGCGGAAAATGAAGCAAAATTTAGAACGAAAAGGGGTTAGTTACTGCCACAGATACAGATGCAGATTACAGGACAAAACACAATGTATTTCGACCTCTTGTGTCTTCTTCAGGCAAAAAACAAACAACAATTAGGACAGAAAACAAAGAACGATAAATCACTTATGTTGTTGTTGTTGTTGTTGTTATTGTTGTTGTACCCTGGCTAAAAGACTCCAGGGATCATCCGAACAGCCGAAGTACTTGAACACTATAATGCTGAACAATTAAGTAGTGGGGGAAAACAAGTGCAGGTTAACAATTCTTCCATCATTATAGTAATGACTTGGCAAAGATTTGAAATTTCATAAAGAGAGAGAAAAAAAAATTGAAGATGAAGAAAATGTATATCATGAATATAAAAACCCTTCACTAGCTGCTAGAGGGAACCATCGCAATCCCTCCTGAAGACACATTTATATGTATTGCCTGCTCCTAGGCCTCTTGGCGTCAGATAGAGACACACCACAGTCCGTAATTCTGTGGTGTTCTCACCACCAAGGGTTCAAAAAAGAATCCAACAGCACCCCCAAAGCAGCCAGCGAAAGGTGGTACTTGAACACTATGGTAAAAATGCAACAGCCGGGGATGAGAACATTACGTGCGTGACCGTTTTTGATTACCTCACTACGTGGGCAGCCACACTCCGACTTCAGGAGATTTTGGAGACTGATAATGTTATGCTAGGAGCTTGTCACAACTGAAGCCAATCCCCGCATAACTATGCAGAGCATAACAACATTTTGATGCAG
>CM065744.1:37607341-37612341 GCA_033310375.1 Conus canariensis | reverse complement strand
ACAGTTGTTATGCAGATATAAATGGCCATTTCCTTATCATGAAGATTACAATCAATGGTAGGAGGTTTCTTCTTGTGAATGTATATGTTCCGAGTCATGGAGATGTACCGGAGTTTTTTGACACCCTCGAAGATAAGATTCTGGAAATGTGTTCAAGCGACTGTCAGCTACTCTGTGGGGGAGACTGGAATGTATTTTTAGATAGTGAGAAGGACTGTTGTGGATACAGAGAGGCACATTATAAGGAAAATATGAGAAACAGACTGTTTCAATTGATGGATACATGGCAATTAATAGATATATGGCGTCAACTTAATCTAGATAAACGGAGATATGCGTGGAGAAGGACAACTCCATTTCAACAAAGTAGACTAGATTACTTCTTGATTTCAGACAGTCTTCAAACGGATAAGATAGAAACGTCAGTACTAGTATCGTACAAATCAGATCATTCTCCAGTTGTTTTATCTGTTAGCTTCCGAAATAAATGGTTACCACAGCCATTTTGGAAATTTAATAATTCTCTGCTGAAAGATCTAGAATATATAAAGGAGATTAAAAGCACAATAGAAACAGTAAAAAAAAAAACAATATTCAATATTGAAGGACGGAGAAAATCTTGATACCATTCCTAATCTAGAAGTAAAACTAGTTATAAATGAAAATCTATTTCTGGAAACACTTTTGATGGAAATTAGAGGAAAAACAATTATGTATGCTTGTAAAAAGAAAAAAGAACAGAATTGTAAAGAGTTTGAATTGTTACAAAAACTAAAATATCTTGAAGAAAATTTGACAGAATTGAATTTGCAGGAATATGAAGAGCTGAAAGGTAAATTAAAGCAATTGAGAGAAGTCAAGTTGCAAGGAATGATAATTCGATCGCGAATTAAATGGGAAATGGAAGGGGAAAAAGCAACAGGATATTTTCTTAATCTTGAAAAGAGACACTTTTGCAGTAAAGCAATGCCATCTCTCAGGTCTTTAAATGATGAAATAATTAAAGAAGAAACCCAAATGTTAAAAGAAGTGAAAACATTTTATCAGAACTTATATGCCTCGAAAAGCACAACGGGAGATGTTAATTTAGGATATATAATAACAGAACATGTTCCAAAATTAGATGAAGAGGAATCAGAGAATTTAGAGGGAGACATTACTGAAGAGGAAGCACTAAGTGCAATAAAAAAAAAAAAAAAAAAAAACACACACAATAAGAGTCCGGGGACTGATGGTTTTTCAGTAGAATTTTTTAAAGTTTTCTGGAGAGATCTTGGCACTTTTATTGTCAGAGCAGCAAATTACAGCTTTTAGAATCGAAGAATTATCTGTTTCACAGAAATTAGGTATAATCGTATGTATACCAAAGGAGGGGAAGGATAAGGAGGAGTTGAAAAATTGGAGGCCTATATCACTTCTAAACGTTGTTTATAAAATCATATCTTCATGTATTGCTGCCAGAATAAAAACAGTATTACCGAAGTTAATTAACGAAGATCAAACTGGTTTCATGACCGGAAGATATTTAGGAGAAAACATAAGGCTACTGTACGATATTATGCACTATACAGAGAAAAGGAGAATTCCAGGATTAATTCTCTCAATCGACTTCGAAAAAGCATTTGACAGTATTAACCACTCATTCATTATAAAATGTTTAGATTTTTTCAGATTTGGTGCAGGAATTAAAAGATGGATATCAACGTTTTACAAAAATTGTACATCTTGTGTAGGGGTAAATGGAAAATTTACAGAATGGTTTGAAGTAAATCGTGGAGTTCGACAAGGAGACCCTATTTCACCGTACCTATTTTTAATATGTGTAGAAATTCTTGGAATTTTGATAAGAAGAAACAAAGATATTACTGGTATACATATAGGTGACAAAGAATCGAAAATAAGTCAGTTTGCAGACGACACCAATTTCACTCTTGATGGATCTGAAAAGTCTTATTTAACGACTCTGAGAGTACTGGAAGAATATGCTGAAATATCAGGTCTAAAAGTTAATTACGAAAAAACTGTTGCAGTCTGGATAGGTTCCCAGAAGCATAGTAACAGGCGTTTTGGAGAAAATTACAGAATAGTCTGGGACCCAGGAATATTCAAAATTTTGGGCATAGTTTTTTCAGTCGATCTAGAGAACATCCCTCAACTAAATTATGAAAGCACTTTATTTAAAATGAGAAGGTGTATAGCAACATGGAGTAAAAGAAGCCTTACACCATATGGAAAGATAAGTATAATAAAATCACTAATAACATCTCAGATCACTCATTTGTTCTTACTGCTACCAGACCCACCTACACAGTTTTTGAAAGACATGAATGTGATGCTTTTCCAATTTCTATGGAACAAAAAACCCGATAGAATAAAACGCACAGTTACTTTCAAGGATTATGACGAAGGCGGGTTGAAAATGGTTAACATATATTCAGTTTGTAAATCATTAAAACTGACATGGATTAGACGATTAACACAAAAGGAAGCGAACTGGACAACACTAGTAAAAGTATTGTATCCAGATATAGTAAGATTGAGTACTTTTGGCTCAGACTATGTGGAAAACATAATAAATAAATGTGAAAACCAGTTCTGGATTGACGTTTTGAATCATCTAAAAGAATACCAAGTGAAAGTCCAACCCAAGACATATTATGAACTACTCAATGAAAATCTACACTACAATACAAAATTCTTGATAGATAAAACGTCCATAAAAGTACGTAATGGATACAGAACGGAATTCTTAAGGTCAGAGACCTAACCAATAATGGAGTTTTTCTAAATTTCATTGAATTCCAAAATAGATATGGACAGAACTTAACCAATTTTCTTCAACTTGTTGGCGTTATAAGATCAATAAAGACTTATCAAAAGAAAAACAACATAAAATTTGAAGAGGGTAACAGAGAAGGAGAAAGTCTATTCTGGGAGAACCTACTAAAATTCAGCCGAGGAACAAAAGGCATAAAAGTTTTTTTTTGAAAGACACATCGAGGAGCCAACATCATTAACTAAATGGGAAAATGAACTAAACTATAGGATTGACAGGAAAAAAGCTTTTTTAAGTGTATATAGAACAACTAAAGATCCCAGACTTCGGTGGTTCCAGCTGAAAGTTCTACTCAGGCTTCTACCAACAAATAGATATTTATATTTTTGTAAAATTAAACGATCTCCAATGTGCGATCAGTGTGAAGATGGAGAGGAAGAAGAAGACCACCTTCACTTATTATGGAATTGTGATGTTGCACAGACCTTTTGGTGCGGGGTGACTGAATGGATAAAAAGTAATGCAGTAGGGAAAAGGGATTTTTGGATTGATCCAGAATTAGTTATTTTAGGAGTCATGGATGGATTTCAAACAGATGGAGTGATAGATCTGATTCTCCTTTTGGATAAACATTACTTGTTTTTGTGTCAAACAACAAAAAAAAAACACTATTCTGGCAATTTTTAAAAGTATTGTAAAACAAAAATATCTTATAGAGAAAGGAGAACATATTCTCCGAGGCACCATTGAAAAATTTATCTCACAATGGCAAAATTATGAAGATCTTTTCAATTAAACCCATCTTTCTTTTCAATTAAACTCATCTTTTCCGGATATCCATAATATATCCATAAGACACGAATTTGTTTTTGTCTTTAAAAAGCGTTAAGATAATTTTTATTACCAAAGACTGTGCACATGAAGTAAAAAAAAAAAAAAAAAAAAAAAAAATATATATATATATATATATATATATAAGTGCCTGACTTTTCTTTCTTTCTTTTTTTTAATTTTTTTTTTTTTTTTTTTTAATTTTTATTTTTTTAGGACTATCTCTCCGTCTGTCCGTCTGTCACTTTCATCTACTTACATTCTGTAGAATAATTCATTAATCTTAAGTTATAGAGATTTATGCCAGATGTTTTCTTCAACCCTCCATCCCCCACCCCGCATCCCTCGTGTGTATCATTGTATGCATTATTTATTGAATAAAGTGTGTGGAAAAAAAAAAAAAAAAAAAAAAGAAAAGAAAAGAAGAAGAGCATGCATAGCTACTGTACGCATAGGATCAATCGCCGGCAAAAGTACTTCCGTTTGTGAGTTTAACAACATGGCCGTGGTAATTGAGTCCGCCGAGTAAGAAATTTAGTTTTTCCTTGGAATGTTTTTACTTGAAAAATGAATATTTTGCCTGAGTGCATTCATGTGTCGTTAATGCAGTTGTAAACATGTAATTCATCTATTGAACAATGCCAAGTTGCTTTACTGCCCGCTTTCTGTACAATAAGTTCGCACGGTTCTAGATAATGAATTATTAGTTAGTAGTCTATCTTTTTACTTTTACTGCATAGACGGCCACAATCATCAAATTGATTTTTATGCCGTTTTGTGGGGTTGCGATGAAAGAAAAACAAATTATAGAAAGCGATAGACCTAAAAGTGAGGATAAAAACCAAGTCCTGCTCTAAGAGGTTCTCCGGAAGGCTACTGTTTCTTCACTATTCGCCCTTCCGAGCTAGCCGGTCCCTTTCTGATCATACTAGATGGGATCTGACCGTCAGTGAATTTTCTGTTTTGAGTTGAGGATTTATTGATGTTCTGTTCTAGTACTGATTTCGTGCAGATTCAATGAACTACTCTTTCAAACACTGCACTTGAATTGGTCGCGAAATTCTATCTCGCTGAGTTTAACTAGATGCATCTTCTTCTTCTTCTTCTTTCTTTGAGTGTCCACCTTCATCGAGTTGAAGATTCTGATACTATAGTAGGGGCTTTCCGGATCTGACAGTAGATCAAATGCTGTTGCCAGGATCATCAGCTTATGAAAAGGAGAAAAGGGGGGGGGGGGGTAAATCCAGGATTTGAAGTCCCTCCAGCGAGGCCGATGCCACTGCCTCAGCTGGAAGATAGTTCCACTCTCTCCCAGTGCGTGGAAAGAAGCTGTTCTTTCTGTAGTTCCTACAACAGGATTCTACTTGGTACTGCAGCTCATGCATTATATGTA
>CM065744.1:37552341-37602341 GCA_033310375.1 Conus canariensis | reverse complement strand
CTCTTCCCCCTTTCCTCAGCCCTCCTGTTTTCTCCACCCTCCTCTCCTCCCCTCCCTAAAGTCGTCAGTTTTATGTATCAATGTATTTATATGCTGGCATCAGTGTTATGTTTTGTCAGACTGTTTTTCACCTCTCTTGTGGGCTTTGAATTCCCCCACTCCCCATCCCCTACTTCTTTTTTATTATCAAAACCTGGAGAGTTTGTGTCCACCATAACAGGGAAGGGTCACTCTGATTGGTTTTTTTTCTTTTTTTTTTTTTTTTTTGCAGGCATATGTGGATGGACAGACGAAGGAGAAGCGGCGTCAAGCCATTGCACAGGCTCTGGCAGGGGAGGTAAATGTGGTGCCTCCCTCTCGTCTGCTAGCCCTGCTGGGGCAGGCGTTGAAATGGCAGCAGCATCAAGGATTGTTGCCCCCAGGTAGGTGTTTGTGTGCATGTGATGAGTAGGAGGGGAGTGTATGTAATGTGGTGTGTGTGTGAGTGTGTGTGTGAGTGTGTGTGTGTGTGTGTGTGTGTGTGTGTGTGAACTTGTATGTATGTGTGTGTGTATGTGCGTGTTTTTGTCTGAATGTGTTGGTGTCTCATAGTTTTTATGTATGATGTGGTGTGTGTGTGTGTGTGTGTGTGTGTGTGTGTGTGTGTGTGTGTGTGTGAGTGAGCATTTTCTTTGCCTTTAGTACTTTTTTGGTATACATGTGTGTGTGTGTTATTGCGTATGTGGTGATTTAGGGATAGGCATGTCTGGTTTCGTTCCGTTTCTTTCTCTTTTGTATGTGTAGACAGTGAAACAATTGTTGAGCCTTAGCGATCCTACCTTTGTTACAGTAACTGTTGTAGGATTGGGAATTAAAAAGAAACTGAAGGCACTCATTGCCGGTCTCTATGGACACAGTAACATACATTTGTCTAATTTAAAGGCATGCCAGTCATCTTTTTGTTCCGGCGGATTTCCTTTGTGTCTTCGGCTAATTTAATCTTTTTTGCTGCCATTCATTGGAGTGTCACCCCCATTCCCTGATTTTTGCAATTGGTAACATGAAATGTATTCGAAATCTCTTTGAAAATATATTCTAAAGCAGCAATTATGTCATTCTGCAGTGTGAAACAGGTGTTTTAGAGCACTGTTTTCTGGTTTCCCCCTCCCCCCCTACCTTCTGTTGGACCTTCCACTCGTCCCCCACTAGAGTCATATTTAGTTTTCCTCTCTCTTTTTTTGTTATCTTCAGGAAATTGGCCTGCCTGAATTTAGTTGAAGAAATCTTTTTCATCAGGTTTGAGTGCTTATGCTTGGATTTTCTGTGCCGTACTTTGTTGAGAAAAAAGAAAAGAGAGAAAAAAAAAAAAGTCGGCAAAATTGTTTGTGGTGTTTGAACCAGGCACGACCATTGACGTGTTCCGTGGCAAGGCGGCGGTCAAGGAACAGGAGGAGGAGAAGTACCCCACACAGCTCAGTAAATTCATCAAGGTGAGAGTGGACATGGGTTTTTTTTTTGTGTATGTTTTTTTTGCTGTCTCGTCGCCTGTGGACTCCCGCCGGTGTTTTGTCACATGCCACTCACCCTGGCTCCCCCTCTGCCTTCATGCACAGCCACACCGAGTATTGTCTTGTTACAGTCTGTGTACCATCAGTCTATTAACCCTTTGACTCCCAGAACTATTTTTTTTTTTTACTTTTCTTTTAAAAATCACAAAAATTCAAGTATTGCTCTTAAGTATACAGAAGTATACATTTTGTAAAGTGAATGGAGAATATAATTATATGTTTCATGTTGACAGGATGAGATAACTCATGTGACCAGTCAGATGATCTCCCCTTGAACCGCGGCTATATCTGCAGCAGGGAGCGAAAGGCTTAAGGACAATCACTGTCTGGTCTTTATAGTAACTGCATTGCTTCTGAATCGTTTATAGTTTGAAATCACACGAGGGAAAGCTTGTGTGAAGCAAGCTATTTGCAATAAAGAAACAGATTTAAAAGAAAAAAGAAAAGAAAGAAGCTGTGGCAATAGGAAGGAACGGTGATGGTTGCTTTTGAATCGTCGGTCTTTTGGGGTGTCTTCACATTGTCATTCATCCGGTGAGACTTCTTATCTATCCATTTGATGGAAATGAATACCCCAACAACCGTCAAACCAGAACACACATGACACTCGCCATGTGTTTATACTGTGCACAGGTGATCACAAACTGTGACACGCTAGACCTGTCGAAGCTGGGGAGCCGTGAGCTGGTGGAACTTTTTACTCGGAATAGAGCTCGATAATCAGGAAAACGTAATTCAGAATGCGTCAAGAGTCATGTCCTTCCATGAGTGATCATTTCTTCCAAAAAGGTGACGAGTTTAGATTTGGTTGGTTTGTAGAGTCATTAACTTTCAATCAAATGGTCTGAAACTTGGGTTAGAACATTCAGTGTAGTTGGGAAAGAGAAGGGGGGGAGGGGGGGGGGATATGAAAGGATCACATACACACACACACACACACACACACACACACACACAGAAACACAACCCACCATCAGTGCATGTAAATGTACATTGTGTGGTGTGTGTGTGTGTGTGTGTGGCAGTTTGGCAGCAAGGCGCATGTGGAGTGCGCACGGTTCTCCCCAGACGGCCAGTACCTGGTGACGGGATCGGTGGACGGCTTTATCGAGGTGTGGAACTTCACCACGGGCAAAATCCGTAAGGATCTGCGTTACCAGGCCCAGGTCAGTGCTTTGCCCCCTTTCCCCATCCTTCTACCCCTCCCCTTCTCCATCACGGTTCGCATTCCATTTCCTTCAGCCCCCTCACCCAATGTTCACCCGGCTTAATGCTCTTTTTTTGCTGTCAGTATATGTGTTTACTCCTACATTCAGCTTCGGTTTGACTTCATGTCATTGTAAGTTGTATTTGCGTGTGCACACACGCACGCACACAAACACACACACACACACACACACACACACACACACGCATGCACGCACACACACACCACACACACACACACACACACACACACACCACACGTGCACGTGCACACGCACGCACACACACACACACACATGCACAGAGAAGAACTGGACAGGTTTGTGTATGTGCATGCACATATAATTATGCACAGATTTATGGATATGCATGTATCTAATTTTCTTGAAAATGGACTACTGTATTCTGTAGCTTGTGCCTAGTATTGTTTATTTACAGAGAAGCATATATATTTTCTTTATTTTGTAATTTTCTTTTTATCACACCAAATGATTGTCAGTGTTGGGTATTTTCCTGACAGGACAATTTCATGATGATGGACGACGCTGTGCTGTGCCTGGCCTTCAGCCGAGACTCAGAGATGCTGGCGTCTGGCTCCCAGGATGGAAAGATGAAAGTGAGTGGAGGGTGTGTTCCTGTGCTTGGGTGTGGGAAGCATGAAGTGTGTGTGTGTGTGTGTGTGTGTGTGTGTGTGTGCACGCATTTGTGTGTGTGTGTGTGTGTGCGAGACAGAGAGAGAGAGAGAGTAAATCCTGATTTTTCATTGTCACGATGGTGTTGATGTTTGTTTTATGCTGAAACATTTCAAGAATTAATCAAGAGTTTTGAGATGTTCTATGCTGCACACAAATCACATAAGCCCATATGCTGTAGAACAATATTTTTTAAAAGTCTAGAAAGAAACAACGGATTTGTTATCTTAATTAAATCTGCCTTCTGGGATCTACACAAAAAGAAAGTTGGGTTTGAGAAAAAAAGAAGAAAGTAAACAGTAAACAAGTGGGGTATTTTTTGCTCCCATAAGAAAACCTAACACAGAGTAACTTTTATTCAAGACTGGCACAGCCTTTTAAACTTGAATAAAGTCAGACAAATACATAGACGAACAATCTAATAGTGGGGGAAAAAAAACAAGCGCAGACCAACAACTGAACTATCTTCTTAGTAATGACTTGGCAAAGATTTGGACTTAAGGAGGGGGGGGGGGGGGGGGGGGGGGGGGGGGGGTGTGATTTGAAGATGGAGAAACTGGGAACATGATTTTAAGAAAATATGTTACAGATATGAAAACTCTTCACTAGCTGCATAAGGGAACCATCACAATCCCTTTTGAAGGCAGATATATTTGTATTGCCTGCTCCGAGGCCTTTCGTCCGCTGGGTCGGACTCATCAGGGAGACACGGCTGGTTGTGTCTGCGCTCCTGGCGTCAAATAGAGACACACCACAGTCCATAATACTGTGGTGTTCTCACCACCAAGGGTACAAAAAAGAATCCAATAGCACCCCCAAAGCAGCCAGCAAAGAGTAGTAAATGAAACCAAACGAAAGTGTGGGGAGGAAAAAAAGTTGCTGAAAAACTAAAGACATTATGCAAATAGTATAAAATGTAGGGGACGATCTTTGAGCCTACGCTTGAGGATCCACCCAAAGATGCAAGGGAGATCAAAAGACAAACACACAGACAGACAGAAACAAATACAAATAACCTCAATTTAATCAAACAAAATCGGAAATGAAATGAGGCAGGGAACAGTAAACGATAAACAGTAAACAAGTGGGGTATTTTTTGCTCCCATAAGAAAACCTAACACAGAGTAACTTTTATTCAAGACTGGCACAGCCTTTTAAACTTGAATAAAGTCAGACAAATACATAGACGAACAATCTAATAGTGGGGAAAAAAACAAGCGCAGACCAACAACTGAACTATCTTCTTAGTAATGACTTGGCAAAGATTTGGACTTAAGGAGGGGGGGGGGGGGGGGGGGTGTGTGATTTGAAGATGGAGAAACTGGGAACATGATTTTAAGAAAATATGTTACAGATATGAAAACTCTTCACTAGCTGCATAAGGGAACCATCGCAATCCCTTTTGAAGGCAGATATATTTGTATTGCCTGCTCGAGGCCTTTCGTCCGCTGGGTCGGACTCATCAGGGAGACACGGCTGGTTGTGTCTGCGCTCCTGGCGTCAAATAGAGACACACCACAGTCCATAATACTGTGGTGTTCTCACCACCAAGGGTACAAAAAAGAATCCAATAGCACCCCAAAGCAGCCAGCAAAGAGTAGTAAATGAAACCAAACGAAAGTGGGGAGGATTTTGTTTTGATTAAATTGAGGTTATTTGTATTTGTTTCTGTCCGTCTGTGTGTTTGTCTTTTGATCTCCCTTGCATCTTTGGGTGGATCCTCAAGCGTAGGCTCAAAGATCGTCCCCTACATTTTATACTATTTGCATAATGTCTTTAGTTTTTCAGCAACTTTTTTCCTCCCCACACTTTCGTTTGGTTTCATTTACTACTCTTTGCTGGCTGCTTTGGGGGTGCTATTGGATTCTTTTTTGTACCCTTGGTGGTGAGAACACCACAGTATTATGGACTTGGTGTGTCTCTATTTGACGCCAGGAGCGCAGACACAACCAGCCGTGTCTCCCTGATGAGTCCGACCCAGCGGACGAAAGGCCTCGGAGCAGGCAATACAAATATATCTGCCTTCAAAAGGGATTGCGATGGTTCCTTAGGCAGCTAGTGAAGAGTTTTCATATCTGTAACATATTTTCTTAAAATCATGTTCCCAGTTTCTCCATCTTCAAATCACACCCCCCCCCCCCCCCCCCCCCCCCCCCCCCCCCCCCCCCCCCCCTCCCCCCCCCCCCCCCCCCCCCCCCCCCCCCCCCCCCCTTTAAGTCCAAATCTTTGCCAAGTCATTACTAAGAAGATAGTTCAGTTGTTGGTCTGCGCTTGTTTTTTTCCCCCACTATTAGATTGTTCGTCTATGTATTTGTCTGACTTTATTCAAGTTTAAAAGGCTGTGCCAGTCTTGAATAAAAGTTACTCTGTGTTAGGTTTTCTTATGGGAGCAAAAAATACCCACTTGTTTACTGTTTATCGTTTACTGTTCCCTGCCTCATTTCATTTCCGAAAAAAAGAAGAGTAAAAAAAAAAAAAACTCTTTAAGTTTTTGATCAGCTGGTGAACCCACTTTGTAGGTTAGGCCATTACACACACATACATAACAAATATGCATGCATAGTAAGCAGCCTTGTCCCTCACAGTGCTTCTCATGGAGACTGTGTGAAGAGCACTAACCAATACCGTGCCTTGCCCGTTCCCAACAGGTATGGAAGATAACCACCGGCCAGTGCTTGCGCAAGTTCGAGAAGGCCCACGGCAAGGGCGTGACCTGTGTGACCTTCTCCAAAGACAACAGTCAGCTGCTGAGTGCCTCCTTCGACATGACCATCAGGTTGGCAGGGAGGGTGTGGGGGGGGGTGGGGGGGGGTGGGGGGGGGGGGCTGGGGACATCGGGCAGGTGGGGGTGGGTTGGAATGGAGAGATGAGGGTGAGAAGGATGTGTGTGATTATTTGGGTCGCAGCTAGAGAACGGTACTGGTTTTGAAACTTGTGGAGCTCTAGGTTGTTAGAGTTGCCGACTCTCCTAGCCAGGTTTTGTCTCGTAGTTTGTCATTGAGATGATCTGCTGCTTTCAGAATCCACGGTCTCAAGTCGGGAAAACAGCTGAAGGAGTTCAGGGGTCACTCGTCGTTTGTCAACGACGCCGTGTTCAATCAGGATGGACATCAGGTGATCAGGTGGGTGGCCCTTCTTGATTGGTGTGTTCATTTGAAGTTTAAATGCACATTGATGCAGTGCGGTGTGGTGCTATGTGGTGATGTGCGTGCTGCTTGAAGCGTGTTGAGAATCCTCTCCTCATAGCCCTGATTCAGCAAGAACGGAGAAATGCGTTGCTTTTGAGGAACCTTCATGAAAACATGGTGGAAATGGCTGATGTTTGTTTGCTGTGCACTGTACTACAGTACGTAATACTGTTCTACAGTACACTGCTCTGCCACTGCAGTACACTACATGACAGGAATGTCGCTTGTTAACCCTCTGCCTGCCGCATGACTTTGTGCTACACGACTATGAGAATACCATGCCAAGGGAGGTAACTCCGCAACACTTACACACTTGCCATAAAGAAACCTCAATAAAAAAAAAATTGCTTTTAACTCATCTATTCTATAAAAGTAATGAAAAAAATTCAAAGACATCACTCCATCCAAACCAGCCATTTTTTCCCATGTATAGTGAACTGGTACAAGAGGCAAAAACAAAACAAAACGAACAGACTAACTCGGCTTTGGTGTTCTCGGTGCTAAAACAATTTTCCCAAAATTCACTGTAACCACAGAATGTCATGGATTAGGAGCACATAGTGATTTTCCAAGTGTAAACAAAGTACTGAATCCTTCAGGAACAAAATAAAGTCATTCTATATGGTCTGCATAATCAACTTTTGTGGTGAAGGAAAAAAAAACACCCAAACTTCAGCAATTTTGTTAAACTGAAGGCATCACATACAAGAAGATGTGTCGTCTAACTACTGAGGGAAAAAAAAAAATAACACAAACAGATTGCTGGATACTGGACTTGAAATTGTGATGGAATTCAGCAAAAATGTGGTTTTGCACAAGTGCACTAAGTAATCGACCCCACCCCCACCCCCCCAACACACACACACACACTGTGGTGATGATGTACCTCTTGTCCGTCTCCTCTTTGCTTTTTGATAAACGAGGCAGTTTTTAATTCAGGCCAGAGTTTATGGTCATCCTTTTTTGCTTGCTGTTGTGCAGCAAATAAATTTGTTTCTCGTTAAAAGTCTGCCAAAATTCCTCTGAAATCAAAACGCTAAAGGTGACACTCCCACAGGCAAATCATGGGACACACCCACTGACAGACCCGGTTTCCTGGCTGTCAAAACAAGCGAAACTTTTGGGGGCTTCACTTCTTGTAGCCTACCACTCCAGTCAACAATTAAAGAATCTCTAGCAACTTTTGTTTTTTTAATTTTCTTTTTTGCGGGGAGGGGGGCCAGCAGCAATGGGCAGTTCGACATTGTCATTATCATCGCCCGAATCATTATCGATTCCGGCCTCAAAATCAGTCAGCAGTCGATCTTTGCATAACTAGGTCAAGATCGACGTCCGAATCATCTCGCTTCAAATCTTCTTCAAGAGTGTAGCCCTCAAATACGCTCTCTTCATCACTGTCACATCAGAAAATGAATTCTAAAAGTTGCATAGTTACTCGATCCGCCATTTTCCCGAAAATCTTCGCGAAAAAAAGCCGAACTTTGAACATTCACAGCAGCAAAACTACTCCACCGAAACTCATGCAACAAAAACCAAAATGGCGTCCAGAGACAGTCGTACTGGAAGACTCTTCTGTCGCGATTGCATTCTGGGATATGTGAAAGTGAAAGTAGTTGACCTAGTATTCAGCGGTCTGGTATTCAGATGGAGGAAATCTATTGGTCGATCCAGTAGGCATTGGGTTAAAGATCATTCCCAAAATCTCAGATGTGGTTAAAAAAAAAAAAAAAATCCAGAATTCCAGAATGGGATGAAGAATTGTGGGATTTGGCAGTCATTTTTAAAATGGGCTGAGAAATGTTCGCAGTGTTTAAAGGCAAAAATGATGTTTCGCAATTGTCAGGAACTTAAAGCGGAAGAGATGTGTTTTTTTTTCTGGAACATTGTTCCTTTGAACCAGCGGGGAATCAGATTGCTGTAAGTTCAGAGCCAAGGGACCGCTTCATTCCCTGGATTGAGAGGTTGGATTGAAAGGTTGGATTGAAAGGTTGGATTGAGAGGTTGGATTGAAAGGTGGGCATCTGTCACCTAACACTTGTAGTTCACTACCTTAATCTCTGTCCAATGTGACAGTTGTTTACTCTACAGCAATGAAAACAAAATGGACAAGAGGAGAAAATCTATAGCTGTGCACCTGCTTGGGTCAGGGATGGGGAGGTACGGAGGGTGGGTGGAGGGGGTGGGGGGCAGGGCGGAAAAGAAGGAGGGGATGGGGCAGTAGAAGCAGACATGGAGGAGAGCTAACATCACGCATCATTGCTCCCAGCCTCTCTAAATGAGGAGTGTAGAGCCCACAAAAGGAGTGTATCTTTCAGTGCACATGGTTGCTGCCAAACACAACCATAGGTCATCATTTTGGTTGCATTTCAGCAACGTGTTATCATGTTACTCCCAAAATTGACACCCCCTTCCTACTCATTTTTCCCCTCCCCCCACTCCCCCCCCCTACCCCTCACCTCCAAAGATAAGAAAACCCAACAAATTTTATCCAACAAAATTTAGGAAATCAGGATGCCTTTTGTCTCAACCAATTTCAGAATTTGGGGAATAATCTTTTTTTTTTTTTTTTTTTTTTTTTTTGCAAATGAAAATTCCATGGAAGAAAAAAATCATTATGATTAGTTGTGATGCCAGTTGTTCAGATAATAGGTCTGTGCTCTGTGGAGGGAAAAATAAAAACAGTGCCAAAACACCCAAAACAACAGAAGCAATGATTTAAAAAGAAAGGGGTGTTAATCGGCGTCTTTGTTGTGTGTTGTGGAACAGCGCCAGCTCTGATGGCACCATCAAGCTGTGGTCAGTGAAGACGGCGGAGTGCGTCAACACGTTCAAGTCGTTGGGGGGGACAGTGGGCACGGAGATTACCGTGCACAGCATTCACCCCATGGTGAAGGTCACCGACCAGTTCGTCGTCTGTAACCGCTCCAACACGGTGGTCATCATCAACTTTCAGGGACAGGTGGGTGTGGTGGAGGGTTTGAAACGTTTTTTTTTTTTTTTTTTTTTTTTTCCGTTTTTTGTTTTAGCTTTGTTTGTTGCATTCAGAAAATGTTTTGTGTTTTACAATTAGATTTTCATGGTTTCAGTGTTTTTCTCAATTTTTTGCTTTAATTTAATAGATCTCACTTCAGTAAGTTTATTTTATTTGGTGGTTTGGTTTTAGTTTGGTTTCGTTTGATTTGGTTTGGTTTTGCTTGTGCGTTATCATCTTTCTGACTTTTGTATTTGAATTCTTATTGTGCTTGATGCAGAAGGCAGATGTGTGATGTTAACGTCAGTGTGAATCTTGGAGGCTAACCTTTGAACTGCGTCCTGGTTTTGACGTACCAAGTTAACAAATTGATGTCTTAAAATCACAGATAAACTAGGGTCATGTAACTGGGGGGAAACAAAGAAAGAATCAAACAATTTGCAAAATCAAATCGCACCAACTTTTGTATAAAAATAGTGAATGTAATATGATGTTTTTTTGTCTGAAAATTGTGGGGTTCTATATATTGATGTTGACCCACCATGTCAGGGTCACCTAGGTCATTGTCCGCAAAGTTTGAAAGTGTTTCAGTCATGTTCATACAGTTCACATTGATGTTGTTATTGCTGCTGTTCTATCCACACAATCTTCGGTCGCTCAGTGGTGGTGGCGCTGCACTCGTTACATGGCGAAAAACGCACTTAAGTATCTTTGTAGCCCATTTTGTAGCCAGCATAATGACTGCAAGACATGAAGCTGCTCTTTCAAAAATACTGATTATACAGTGTAACCAGTATGTCACCTGCAGGAACTAAAGTTGCTCTCTCAGGATGCTGCATCGTAATGCTGATTGCCTCCCAGATAGATTGTATGGCAGTGAAAAGTAATTCTTATGTTAGATTCAGGTAGATCAGTGGTGAATGAGCAGTGGTGGATAGGGGTGTCTGTAATTAAAAGTATGGAATGATGCATGCTACCTGGTATAGTCATGAGCATCTGCGGCTGCCCTATTCTTCATTACCCCCTGACACCTGTCATACACAGTGCATTTGTGTAGATCCTCCCCACACACTAGTGCGTCACACGTCCATAAGATGATCCATACATATCACGCAACAGAGTAATGCGTACATTTTCAGACTCATGCATGCTGATCCCCACACTTATACATGCAACACCCATGTGTTGATGAATACTCAAAAGTACAGATATTCAGTACGCGCTCGTGCATTTGCAGAGGATGATTAAGACTCGTTCACACATGTGACACTCATTGAGAGACTGAAAAAAATTGTGACATGGAAAAGTTCTTGCAACAGACTGACTGATAACTTTAGCGATTGATGTAACAGATTGCTGAGTATCTTGTAGAACGCTTTGAACATCACCATATCTTTCCTTTTTTTTTTTTTTAGAAGGGTGGGGGGTGGGGGTGGGGATGGGGGGAAAGAAGGAAGAAATACTGCAAGCATGGGCCAGTCAAATGATAGATGGACGGAAACAGCTCTGGAACAACTGAAAGTGATGTTTTTATTGATGTACACCAATTCCATGCTCAAGCTACACATTCAGTAGCACACGCTACACACTCATCCATGAACCTTTCTCACAGACTTACACCCATGTAGTTGTCATACCACCTTCCCTCACCCACTCTCCCCGTCGGCCTTCTCACCTCTCTGATGCACACAGTCATTTTAGATCTAGTCGCAGAATGAGACAACTGCAGGCAGAAATCTAAACAAATTTGAAAAGTATTAATTGAATACCAATCTTGTGCCGAAGTTGATGAAGATGAGTGATTGCTGTTACATTTTCATTGTCCTGAGTGTTGTGTATCTTTCCTGAAGAAGACCTAAGAGGTCGAAATGTGTCGTGTTTTGTCTTGTGATTCGTTTGTCTACGTTATTCGGCGGAGTCCTTAAAATACTTTTTAAAGTTTGCCTAACCTTTGTGTTTGGTGGTGTGGCAGATCGTGAGGAGTTTCTCCAGCGGTAAACGCGAGGGCGGGGACTTCGTGTGTGCCACGGTGTCTCCCCGTGGGGAGTGGATCTATTGCGTGGGGGAGGACATGGTGCTCTACTGCTTCAGCATCTCCACGGGAAAGCTGGAGAGAACACTCACTGTCAGTTCTTTGTGTGTGCGTGTGTGTGTGTGTGTGTGTGTGTGTGTTTTGTGTGTGTGCGAGAGAGAGAGAGAGAGAGTGTGCGTGTGTGTGAGTGAGTATGTGTGTGTGTGTATGTGTGTTTGTGTGTGTGTGTGTGTGTGTGTGTGTGTGTGTGTGTATGTGTGTGAGTGAGTGAGAGAGAGAGAGAGAGTGTGTGTGCGTGTGTGTGAGAGAGAGAGAGAGAGTGTATGCATGGGTGAAACTTCAGTCTGAGGACTGAATCCATTTTATGAAATTATTTGAGACGGAATTTTCCGTTTTTCGTAAATCTGAAAAAAAAAAAAGAAAAACTTTTTCAAAACAGTCGCTAAAATTGCGCAAATTACGTATCGAGTGCGTCTTACCATAAAACGGAAGTGCCGAATCGGAAGTAATCTTTATTTTAGGGAACAAAGATAAAGCACCATTTGCCGAAATCTAGATTTCGAGTTTGGAGTTCGTTGGAAACCATGAGAATGTCCTATCTTAAAGAAGGTGAATCAGTTGAGATCGACGCTGGCATCACTAATAAGTGGCGATGGGCTTGGCTGAACGAAATAGATGATGAAAAACGACAACATCATGTTTGGTGTTTGAAAACAAACAAACCTGGTGTAGCGTTTTGCCGCGTGTGCAACTCGGACCTCAAGTATGGATCCAATGGAAAATCTCGGCTAGCAAAGCATGCCAGAAGTCCGGACCATATTAAAAACATGAAGGTAAGAATTTCAGTCAGATCTTTTTCAGCAGCCCTCCATGCCCCCCCTCCCCTTCCCCCCTAGTGACACACACACACGCACACACACAAAGATGGATGTAAGGCAGAGAGAGACATAATAGTATGAAAAATATATTTAAAGAAAGAAAAAAAAACATAAAAGAAAAATAAATATGAGGGTTAGTTTTATGGAAAAAGGATGGGGAAAACTACTATAGGTTCTATTTCTTCTGTGTAATAAAATGGGTTAGTTTTGGAAGTACATTGGAAACTCTATTAAGACCTTAGAAAATGCACAGATTTGTGATCTTAACATGAAACATGGATTTTTTTTTAAAAGAAGATAAGAAGAAAGGTAATTTAACAGACAGTTTGATGGAACTGTCACAGAATTTACAGACACTTTAGAAAGGAAGACTTATTTTTAGGGAAGGTCTAAATAGAGAGGTTTCATTGCACTGTATTTCAAACACACCAAAAAAAAAAAAAACCACTTCATGTATGGGAAACTGTCATATAAGCAATAAATATGTGTTTCAAACAAGGCCTCAGTTCCAAATTTCCTTTCACCAGAGGCCACGAAAACTGTCTGAATTTAAAAAAAAATCAATTTCAGCCGGGGGCTTTGCCCCCCTGGGCCCCCCACAGGGGTGCTGCCCCTGGACCCCACCAGGGGCCTGGGCGGCCCCTGGACCCCAACCTTTCAGTTTTTCAATTTTTTTTCCAGTTTCACCCATGTGTATGTGTGTGTGTGTGTGTGTGTGTGTGTGTGTGTGTTTGTGTGCATGCGCTTAAGAAAAAGCTGGATGAAAAAGAAGGCGGTCTATTGTGTTACTGTAAGGAACTGGCTTTGACAAGCTGACAGCCCCAGTAGGATTCCTGGTGGTCAGCTGGGCTACAAATAGCATGGAATTGAACCCAATTAGTATTTTTTCATTTCTTGAGTAGTCGCTGCATGCATGCATCAGCAAATTATATGTGTGTGTGGTGGTGGGGGGGGGCATTGCACTTCACTCTTTTTGCAAATTTTTCTTGTTCGTTCTGTATGCCTCATGTCTGTATCTGTGCTAGGCGAAGTGGTGCTGGAGCAGCGTCAACTTGGAGTTACGATTTTGTAATTTTTTTTTTTTTCATAGGAGGAGCAAGAGTTGCCTTCCATGTTTGTCAGTTACTGAAAAAGAGAATTTTTTATTTTTTTTTCAAACAATCTTTAATCAGCTTAATGGAGAGTTTACAGGCACGCAAAAAGAGGACAGTGCGCACAGACATTGGCACATAACAGCACTTCTGAGTCACTCTTATAAACTTCTCCTTTCTCAAGACTCTAGCAAATTAAACTAGTACACGGCCGTATTTGATAAAGAATGAAGACATAAAGCTGCAGCATTATTTTTCAACCTTTTGTCCCCATTTCTTCAACATATAACTTACAAGAACTAGAAGTTACACTTTTTTTTTTTAATGACTAACCACAATATCAAGTCAATATAAGAAGAAGAGAATCTGTTGAAGTGTTCTTCAGTGTGACGCCCAATTGCTTCCAATGGACTTGGGGAGAAGAAAGAAGAGTGCCTGTTTTGCCACAGGTGTTTTGCATGTTTAGTTTGTATGTGTTGACTGTTGCTGAAACTATTTTAGTGGGGGAAAAAAAAAAGAAAAAGGAATAGGTGTGAAACTTTTTGAGTTTATTGTGCACGCAGACGTACATGTTCAGGATGTTTCTGCAGCATGTGGTTTGAATATGGAAGGTCAGTTTGTTGTAGTGGAAGGTGAGTTTGCTGTGGTACATTGCCTTTCTCAGACTTACGGCTTGATGCAACGCAGCTGTATTGTGATCGAATTTACTTAGTTCTGTGTCCGCCAGGTTCACGACAGACATCGTCGGTATCTGCCAGCTGTGTTGTGATCGAATTTACTTATTTCCTCTGTGTGTCCGCCAGGTTCACGACAAAGATGTCATCGGTATCTGCCATCACCCGCATCAGAATCTCATCGGCACCTACTCAGAGGACGGCCTGCTCAAGTTGTGGAAGCCATAGTCATCGCCATGATGCACGTCCTGCGGACCAAGAAACTGTGGCCCCCTCCCTAAATCCCCCACCCCACTCCCCATTCTCTCTCTCTTTCTCTCTCCACACTACGTCTTCTCTGAAAGATTCAAGTGATGCTTCTCTTTTTTTTTTCTTTCTTTCTTTTTTTTGTTTCTTCAGGGAATTGAGATCCAATCACTAGGTATACATTCGTTCCGTTTTCTCTGTAGACAGGTCAAAGCCTTATAGAGCCATTAATGTATTATGTGAAATACAAACAACTTTTTTTTAACGAGTGTCTTATGACTTTTTTTTTTTTTTTTTTTTTTTAAGTAAAGCTTGCGTTATGATTAAAATCATGTGTCCTACCCCAAGTTCAGTGAACTGCCATCCAGAGGAGACTAAACTGAACCAGTGAGGGGAAAGGAGTTGAACTTTGGACGACACCCTTATTCTGTCCGTATGGTTTAAAGGGTTAAACATGGATGTTTCGAAGATGATTTAGGAGAGACAGAGAGAGAGAGAGAGGGGTAGATGGGGTGGAGAGGGGGGAGGGGGGTGCAGGCAGCAGGAAGACAAGACAATACCAGTCGAGGGAGACAGAAATGGGCAAAAAAGAAAAAAAAGAAGAAGAAAAAAAGCGCTGTAAAGGGACCAGGTCAGCTTCTTCCCAGCCCATGCCCCTTGATGTGACGGTGTCAACGTGGGTGGTTGTGTAGCAATCACCTTTTTGATGTGACGGTGTCATCGTGGGTGGTTGTGTAGCGATCACCTTTTTGATGTGACGGTGTCATTGTGGGTGGTTGTGTAGCAATCACCTTTTTGATGTGACGGTGTCAACGTGGGTGGTTGTGTAGCAATCACCTTTTTGTGCTGTTGTCGTCCAGCAGGCTGTGCATTAAGAACTTTTTGTGTTCATTTTTTTTTTTTTTTCCAGTTTTTAAGGGGAATCCTTGTACAGTGTAACATATTTCATTGCGTGGGAGACACAGAGTTGATGTGGTCTGTTTATTAATGAATAAATCTCTTACTCCATGCGGTCTGGATTGGAAATCTGGTTGCGGTTTTGGTGAGTGAGCTTTTAAACACCCCCCCCCCCCTCCCCATATGCCATTCCACTCCACATTTTCCCAGAACGCCACAATAGCAAGGCATGATGCGCCAGAGATTTGGAGACTTAAAAAGAAAAGAAAAAAAAACCCAACAAGAATGGGTGTGATGAAGATAATGTAAGAGTTTCATTCTGGTCAGAAACCACATGGCAAGACTGGACTTTTGCGCCTACATTTTTCATAATGAAGCTGGCATCAGCCGGTCTTGAGAGATACAGTCACCTGCGGTGTTGGCCTGGAAATTTGTGCACGGCACTCTCAGAGGTGCATCAGTTAAATGGATGTAACTTAGCTGTGGTTCCGGTCTTCCCCATGTGGGCTCACAGCTTTCTGAACTCTGGGTAGAAGCTGACTTGGACTAAAGAAGAAAAAAAGGTCCCTGAAGTGAATGGAATTGATCCCCCAATCTCGCCGTACATGAGTGTGTGACAGGTACCACAGCGCCACCACGGCAGCTGGTAGATGTTATAGCCATCTCATCCCGTGGCCACAACTTCCAGCATTGTTTTCAAAATGGGTTCGCTGTTCTTTCAAAACATTGGCCAGTTTTGTCTCAGGATTTTTGTGGAAATGTTTTAATGGTGGAATAATATCTGCAAATGACAGTGTCTCAGTGGTGGAATAATTTCTGCAAATGACAGTGTCACAATGGTGGAATGTATCTATGAATGACATGCCATACTGATACACATACGACTTACAGCTGTGTCTTATGAAGTGAAAGAAATAAAGGAGAAGGGGCAAACTTTGTGATATTGCAGTTTGAAACCCACAACAGACTTACTGCTCACAGTCAGTGCGGCCGGCTCGCATGTTCTACGTTGGACCCGTCAGTCATTGACGAAGATGGACAGCCACCTCTTTGATCTTTGTTTGTCAAGCCAAAATCTTCTACTGTGAAAGTACACTAATTCATTCTGGATGATATGTGACATGGCTTGTACATGGACAAGATGGCCGTTGCACCACCCAACTTTGAACGTGAGTTGGTTCAAAACATAAGAGTCCAATTGTTTTCAATCAGGACCATGTTTCCATGCTTGTCTTCCATGCTCGTCTTTCAGAACATTGTATGTGCATTTTCACTGCGCTGGAGTTTTTAAGATTGTGCACAGCTTTTCTTTTTTTTGTTGTTGTTGTTTTTCTTTCCTTAGTTATTTATTTGGTTTTTATTTTGCTTTAAGATTGTGCACAGTTGTTCTTTTTGTGTTGTTTTTTTCTTTAGTTATTTATTTGGTTTTTATTTTGCGTTTCCTGGCAGCGTAAGCCACAGGGTTATTTGTTTTTGTAACCAAGTCAGAAACAGGTAGCTGTCCCTTCCAGGCTATGAATCAAACTGTAATGCAAGTGGCACCTGCCAATTCTTTTTTTTTTTAAATTAGGAAAAAGGAAATGTACAGGCAGAGCTTAATCTAGAGCGCGGGATTGGTGCAATCCCCCGAAAATCTGTTCCTTCCCGCAATTATCGAGTCTTAACGCGGGCAGACTCCCGCACATTTGCAGGACTGCCCGCCCTGTTCACTGATCGTTGCGGGCGCTCGTTTGTCGTCTGCTTGAAAAACTGAAACTAGGACTGAGCAGGAGCGAACGATTTGTTGCTATTTCATTGGCTGTTAGTGTAAATCAACCAGTCGGCAGCGTTCATCTCCTCCATCTCGATCACCGACGAGAAGTTGCGAGAGTTTAAGGCGCCATATTGGATATTTTCAAAATGAAGCGTGCACCCACCCTATTCGACTTCGACTTTCGTGGAGGAAAACCGAAAAGTGAAAAAAAAAAAAGATTCTGTGCAATGCGAGGGTGGAGAAGATCATGAAGAAACCGCAGTTGTTTAATCTAGATGATTTGATCAAGGTGTGTAATCTAGATGATTTGATCAAGCTGTGTAATCTAGATGATTTGATCAAGGTGTGTAATCTAGGTGATTTGATCAAGGTGTGTTGAAGTCTGTGTACAAAGGTGGAGGAGGTATGTAACGTGGGGTTGGAGCAGGGGGGGGGGGGGGGGCCCTTTTTTTGGTATGGGGGGGGGGGACTGCCCCCCTTTTTCAAAAATCCTAGATTAAGCTCTGACAGGGTGCAGCCAGTCAATTAGCTGCAGGAAAACGGCTGTGAAAACCAACAGTGAAGAGGCAAACACAGTGCAGACAGAGCAGCCTGTATGTTCTGAAAAATGACCGTCAGGAAACGGGCAAGCACCATCAGGAAAGGGCACCATGTTCATTGCAGAAAGAAGTCAGCTGACAGATTCTTTTTCATCGCCATTCTCAGCAGTACTAAAATCATTGAAGTAATCATCCTCGGTGTCATCGGACACGAAAGAGATTCAAGAACTCTTCATCGCTCTCGGTTTTGTTGTCTGCAGACTTCCGCACTGTTACTTCTCTGCCGCTGCTGCAAACATTATGCCTTTTCAAACCGTTAAAAATCGTAGACGGCTGCAGTTTTTTTGGCAGTGGGAAAGTTCGGCGTGCTGAATTCGCCAGTATCAGACCATCTGTTTGAGCTGCTGTGTGGTTGCCCTTGTGATGAGCCAGATCAGTAGCTTTGGATTTGAAATCATGTTGTTGGCTTGGTTTCTTTGTAAGCGTGATCATGTGGTAGTGACAGGTGGCTGATCAATGAAAATGACATTCAGGTCTTGTTAACTCTTTCATCCCTACAACCCGGTTTTCCGGTTTGCAGAAATCCTACCCTTCCTTCCTGCAGCCCAGAAAACCGGGCAGCACAAAATCCCTCCTTTCCTTCCTGCAGCCCGGAAAATCGGTTTTCATGGCAAGTGCTTTGAACTTCGCGCGAGTCGCGTCATCGGTACACGTCATGACCAGGTCGCTCACGCGGCAGTGTTTATGAATGGAATGGATGCCAGATGGCCCATACAGAGTGGGAAAGTGGTCGCCGCTCTATTCTGGCCAGTTTGCTACAGCACACGTGGCAGTTCTCACTTTGCACTTCTTTTTCTTTTCTCTAAATCCAGGAATGAAGGGAATACTCGTATTATAAGAATCTAGGAACAAGAGGAAGTAATGGTTCATGTAAAAGTAGGAATGAAAGAGTTAACAATGCTTACTGTGCAGTGTTGGTCGTGCATGAACCATTCTTTCTGTAAACGGACGTCAAATTTGATTTCTTCTGACGTTGGTTTTAAGCTTGTTCAGTCAACTGCAGATCAGAAGATAAGACAATGGCTGGGGAGGAATAGAATGGCCAAACTCCACAAGCAGGCCTCTTTTGGTGTTGTAACCACAAGGTTAAAAGAGTTCAGGGGAAAGAAGAAAAAAAGTAGCGGGTACATAAATGTGCTTGGTAGGGGCATGGTTGGTCTGGCGGATAAGCTGTTGTTCTCTTGATCCAGGGACCTTGGGTTTAGTCCAGGTTGGAGACGGCCAGACTCTTAAAAGTTTTGTTTTGTTTTTTTCTCACTAGTGGAGACATTTATTCCCTCAAGTCCTTCAGATGAGACTTGGAGCCCATTAATTTGTTTAGATTTCGTTGAATTCCATTCCATCTTTCATAAACAAAAAAGCATGACATCATGTGCGTCAAAGAGGGCTGACAAGCGCACACACACATGACAAAAAAACACAAAAAGAGAGACAAAGTTGGGAATGGTTTTCAAAGCCATTCCTGGCTTCCCTGGCTCTTCTGTCATGACAGGACCGTGCCTTGGAAGCCACGTGTGTGGTCCTGTCTCAGCCTGTGTTCGTTCATTCGGATGTTGTCTTAAAACCTCACAGGTGCCTCACCCACATGGTTGGTGTTTTGAAATGAACAGATTAAAGCAGACAAGTTTATAATGTGGACTTTTTCTAACTCGAAATGTATGAAAAATAGCTGATGGCATGACTTCTTGATCCAAATCAAATACATTCTTTAAATTTTGCTATGCGCATGGGTTTATAGTTCCTATATACATTTTGTATCAGTTCACAACTGAAACGTAGTTGCCCTGGCCAGTATAGAAAGTGGAAAAATAATTGGAAAGTCATTTTTTTTCATTGGAGTTGCGACTGCATCTGTACAACAAGTTAGCATGGAGAGTGTCATGGGCTAATTTATCGATCGTTTTATACTTGAATGTGGCCTACAAGAAGTCATTTGGCAGTTATCACTGGCACTGTGAATTTAGTAAACATTCTGATCGCTCAATTCAACATCTTTGTTTTGTATCTACACTGTTTGTTTTGTATCTACACTGTATTTTCTTATGATATCGTCTTTGTTTTTCTTTTCTTTTTTTCTTTTTGGTTATGTTTGTGGCATTACTCCACAGCCACTCCTTTCAGTTCTCCCACACACAGCTACATCCAGGCCCATTTTATTGTATCCCCAGCACTGCAATCCAGAGGGAGCAATCGATAGCAAGTGGTGGTTATGAGGCAACCTACTAGAGAAGATAGTGTGCAATGCTGCCGGGTCGTTTGGTGATAGGTGTGCCTGACCAAATTTTTGAAAACAGGTACATACAACCTGTATGATCCACACACACAAACTTTTTTTTCCTTTTCTTTCCTGCGTACGCAGGCTGATACTCCTGCAGACACTCCCTGTATAGACAGGCAAGGATTAATCCCATCTACCCAACAAAGGGAGTGGAGTTTTGTGTGTATGACTTTTTTTATCCCACCATTAACCCTCTTGCATTTGCATTTTTCAGCCCAAAACTGCTCCTTGTGTTCATATATATATTTTTTTTTTAGAAACCAATGGAATGCGGTCAGTTCACGACCCTATTCTTGTGAATGAATCCTTTCCCACACCCCATACTACTGCTAAGATTTCATTGGACAGCTCTCAGGGATGCCCATATATTTTGGCCAGCCTCGACTTAAAACAAGGTCGCAGAGTGAGGGAAAGTAATGTGGCATGTGCGACCGGTTACGGCCGTAATGAACACCAGGGGAGACAAACAGAGTGGCTGGATATGGGCGAAACAAATGCAAGAGGGTGAAGGCAGCCATACTCCAACTTCGGGGAAATCGTATATGATCCACACACACACAAACTTGCAGCACACGTACACCCATAGCATTTTCATGCTAAACACCATGGGATCATCACACCGGTCCCTCGCACAACCAAACCAGAGCAGCGTCGGTTCTGACGTTTATTTACATGAAGAGCAGTGCACAACACGAGGTCCAAACAATACACCATGAAGGACAAAGACTACCGACCAATGGAAATGGACACCGTCACATACCGTTCTGTGTGTGATACAGCCACCGATGGAGAAAGAAACCAAACAAAAAAAAATGTTCAGCAATTGGGAGGGGGACGGCGAGAGGGGGGAGTGATTGGGAAAGAAGGGCGGAGAGAAAGAATGGACGACTTTCTGAAGATCACGGCGGATAAACCCTGCACCTACTTTAAAAAATGAGAACCAAACACAAGGACCGAGATAGTTCCAAACCAGACCGAATCTGCTACAGCCTAACCCTAAAGCAGAAACCCAGTTGGTGTTAATTTTTCACATTCTTACAACAACAAAAGATGAAAACAACAACAAATGAAATGGGGAAAGAAAAAATTCCAAAAGTTCACAGCAAATTAACCCAAGCTGAAAACCATGGGTCAAGGCCGAAGAGGGGGGAGCGAGGGAAGGGGGACCTGCCAGGAGTTGCCACGTCTACAAATACTGGTGGAGAGATCGTGCGTGGGCGTACATTCAGATTCTATGACCACGCAAATCTGCATAAACCCCAAGCACAAAGCCCCCCCACACAGGGAAACTCTCTCCAGCCACAGTGGCTGAAGAAGAACTAACGTGTGTTGACTTATATCCCTCCCAAAGGATATCTTCAGTGTTTATAATAGATATCAAGTAAGGACTGTTCTTTTTGCCCTTTAACTCAAACTATAATGCCGCTTATGGCACCAATTTGCATAGCACAAATGTAGGTACAAAGTAAACGGAACACTTCTGTTCTGTGTGCACTGTGCATCTGGGTTTGTTCTCCATGTGCCTTAAGTCTGCATCTGTGCCAGGTGAAGTGGTGCCGCAGGCAGCCTGTAAGGGCATGCAGTTGTGTCACTGTGGGAACAAAAGTTCCCTTTCTTCTTATAAGCAGCTCTGCAAAATGTTGATGCAGGATGCCCAGTTTTTTTGTTTTTTTTTGAGAGGTGACCCACACAAATACCTGTAGTTGCATGTTTTGAGCCCTCTTTCTCCACCTCAAAATCCAGAGAGACAGGAGAAAACTTTTGAAGCCCACCTTCACTGAAGAGATCCTCAATTCCATACAATGCACTGTTATAGAATACAGACGTTAAAAGGCAAAAATTCCCTCTCCTGTCACGCGTGTGTTCGACAGAGGAGAGGTAAGGGGAAGAGCAAGGGGGGCATAGCGATGATTGAATCAATACACTGGAAATGCTGGACAAAGAAAACTGACCTGAGAAAGCAGAGGAAGAAGAAAAAAGGACAAGTGATGAAACTGAAAACCAGACGCTTGCACTTTTAAAGGCTGAACGGTGCTTCAAAATCAAATGCAAACTTGAACAAAACGGTCAATTCAAAAAGAAAATAAAAAAAAATAAACACCAGTAACGATAAACAAAGCTTATCAACACAAACAACCGTGCATGCGCTATACAGGTGAGAGAAAATTTCTATCTACAGTATACATAAATAAATGGAAACAAGCCCCCCCCCTCCCCCCCCCCCCCCCCCAAAAAAAAAAAAAAAAATTAGGCTGAAACAGAAACCAAGATTCGTAACTGGAATAGTCTTCAGACAACAACAAAAAATGTACAAACCAAGTAACCCAGCGTATGCCCCGTACCAGTAAAAAAAACTTCAAGGTTCATGCTTTTTGTGCATACCTGTGTGTACCCACAAACACCCATACACAACTCGTCACCGACAGCTGCCTCGTGAAAGCCTTCACACTGAACAGAGCCATGCCAGCTCCGAAACGACGTCTTCTCTTACAGGGCTGTGTTGTCGGGGGAGAACCTGTCAAACTCGAGCAGAAAAAGTTGGTGATCCACCCACACTCTCCTTTTCCTGCCCTCGCGTCCCTCCATTCTCACAACATCCCTCTCAACCTTCCTCCAACCTTGAGCCCTCTCTCTGATGGTGTTCATCTGACCTTCCTCTTTGTCCCAGTGTCATGTCAAAGTGAACGGTCATCACCGACTCATGTTTTCCATTCTCCACCCAAAAGAGCAATGCTCAAAACACTTACTATTCAAACTGAGCCATGCATGAAAGTTTTTTAAAAATTTTGTCAAACTGTCTCTGCATGGTCATTTTTCCTGTATCATTTGAACCGTATCACAAAAGGGATCGACTGTCTTTTCAGACCCCTACAACCACCATGTAAAAACGAAGGTACCAATGCCAAACTTGTCCACGGCAGCAGACCACCCCCCCACCCCCCAAATGGGAGGCAGAGAAACCGATGCTTTTCAAGGTCACTGCACTTTGTGCGAATGTTTGTTGAACGAGGACAAAGACTAACCCCTCCAAAATGGCTGACAAAGAATGGGGGGGGGGGGGGGGGGGGTTGCTGGACCCACCAAAGCAAGTCAAATGAGAAAAATGATGAAACAAAAGTAATGCACTTATGACTGCAAGGAGTGTACAGAAATGGAAAAAAACAAAAAAAAAACCCTTAAAATTTAGGTTAACTTGACGTTCCAAATTCAGGTTAACCTGACATTCCCATGGTCTGACAAGCTTTTTCGGTTAACAAATTCACTGCACATTACACACACAGGCCTGGCCCGACACGGAATCTGAACAGTCCTTTCCAACAACAATGCTAGAACTGCATGCATGAGATATACCTACACCCAGATTCCCCAGAAGCAATACCTATGGGGAAAGTCAAATATGTGATGGCACCTATCAACCTAGACCCAAATTCCTCAGAAACAATACCTATAGGGAAGTTAAATATGTGATAGCGCCCATCAACCTAGACCCAAATTCCTCAAGCAATACCTATAGGGGAAGTTAAATATGTGATAGCGCCTATCAACCTAGACCCAAATTCCTCAAGCAATACCTATAGGGGAAGTTAAGTATGTGATGGCACCTATCAACCTAGACCCAAATTCCTCGGAAACAATACCTATAGGGGAAGTTGAATATGTGATAGCACCTATCAACTAACCAAATTCCCAGAACAATACCTAGGGGGGGGGGGGGGGGGATAAAGTATGTCCATCACTAGACCCAATCTCGGAACAATACCTATAGGGGAAGTTAAATATGTGATAGTTCCTATCAACCTAGACCCAAATTCCCCAGAAGCAATACCTATGGAGGAGACTGAATATGTGATAGCACCTATCAAAATGTGGTAGAATCGTTGATGGAAGGATGAGATAGTCCAGAAAAGAAATGACAACGTTTTCGGAGATTGAGATGAAGGCAATATAATTATGCAACATATGTCAATCTGCTCCAGGCCTGCTGTCTGTCGCTCGCTTTCCTCCTAACTCCTCCAGAAAAAAGTGACCACAGATCGGCAACGCCTCTCGCTTTTCCAGCTGTCAGCCTTGTACAGTTACAATCCAGACGGCAAGGAAGGGGGAAGAGTGGATGTAGGTAAAAGTGCCACTTCTGACGATGTATTTTCCATCGGTATTTCTTGAACTGATCATGGAAAAATTTGCAGAGGCTCTCTCTCCATAGTGTCCCCTACATGGTGCTGGCATGGTTGAAGCATCTTTTCCAATTATCTAGGAGACAATTCAACCTGCTCTTGCAGAAAAAGCCTATTCATTACAGGGAAAAAATGTCTAAACTTCATTAAAAAAAAAAAAAGGGGGGGGGGGGGAAGGGAGGGGGGGTTGTTCCCCAAGTTCCATCATCGTGGATTGACCTGCGTGACTGGAATATTTCGCTGTGACCCCTGCGCATCGTGGCATCAGGTGTCGGCGGATGTGGTGTGGTGTTTATGAACACAGACATCCATGGGCCACATACAGCTGCCCTTCTCAATGGAAAATGGCATTTCCTACTCTTTCCTTCTGTTGCTATGAACATGGACATCAAGCGGGGCCATCTTGACACCATCGTTGACTCCAATACCAAGCTCCCTCTCCTTAACCTGGGAAGGCAGAGAACTCCAAATGCTTAGAAAACCCTCCCCAAACAAGCGAACAAAAACTATCAATCTACATTCCCCCCCCCCCCCTCCTCCCCCGAAGCTTTTACAACTGTACACTAATCTGACCTAAGGAAACAGGAAGCAGAATTTTCAGGCAAGCATCCATCTTTCCCTCTATCAGAGCACACTGCTGAAAGTCATCATCGGCTCCTGCGACTTTCACGCCAACCAGCTTCTTTGAGCAGGAGATCCAGATTTTCAAGAAGGACAAATTCCTGAATAATTCAGGAGGGCGGGAAGCTATGTCAAAGGCCAGGAAGCTATGTCAAAGTCTCTCTTCAGCTTTACTCAGAGACTGAATGAATCATAATCGCAGTGTTCAATCGTCCTCCCTGGAGACTTCTTGACACGTCACAGACGGTCAGCTCGTCCTGCCTCTCTCATGGAGGATGAGACTCACCACTTGGTCGTCTGATTACTTTACATATTCACAGACGATATTTTCTTTAACCTTTTTTGTTTTTTTTTCATGCAGTCCACTTTTCACCTTTAATTTTTCAACATCTTGCACACATGTAAAATCCTATCTCCAACTTTCGGAAGAGAAGACCAGTTTTGGCCGTTGGTTTGGATGACACGTTACACATAGCATGCACCCTGCATGAGAAATTGAAGGAATGAGGGAAATAAGGAAACTGAGTGAACGATATTGACTGGATGTCATGAGAAATAACTAAATGAAGTGCTGGCAGGCTGCTCTTCAGTCAGCACAACCCAGGTAGGCAGCCCGTTGTGTACACTAGAGTGTGGATTATCAGCGTCTAGAACCTTTGGCAAGGTGCTTAAAAAAAAATTGCTTTGTAATTATCATTATTGTTATTGAAATTGGCATGACTATTTACATATCATTGCTTTTTTCTCTCTTTTTTTCCCCTTGTGTGTACAGTTGACTTTGTATGTAGTACATCTCATCATGCTAATTCATTCTGTTTTGAGCCCATAGGAATTCACGTTTGCGCATGCCCACACCAAGCAAAAATCATGAAACTGTTGACCTAAGCCTAGCAGTATTCTGCCTTTCACTGGCTTCCTCTCTGCAGTGGCATTAATTTCATGGCGTCTACTTACGCCACCCTCATGCTGATATGGTGATGTTGAAAAGGAAACATCATCACACAAACCATGGGAAACTCGCCAAAATCATATAAAACAAAAAGAACCAAACAAAGCCTTGCTGGAATCACAAGATAAAACTCCTAAAAACAAAGCAAAAACAAAATCCAGTGCTAAGCCAGACATGTGACGTCTTTCCTCATGGGCAGGGAACTACTGTGTCAAACCAGCGTCATTTGGATTTAATGCAAATTTCAGACAGCTTGTAACACAGGACACTGCATTTCAAATATCCTTTCTCTCTTCTCTCTCTCTCTCTCTCTCTTTCCAACTTTACACACATAATATATACAGTCATGTCAGAAAAGGAAAATGTAAATGCTCCAAAATACATTACTCTTGCTCTATCAATCAAAAAAAAAAAAAAAAACATTACAAAAATTCAAGTTTCAAACAAAATACAACAAAATGATAACAACAACTGCCACCTTTGTATCATCTCCTTACGGTGGTGCTCTGAACGACACCGCAAGTGGTGGTTACGTTCTCCTGATAAACTATTCAAAAATCTGCCATAAAGCCAGACACGCCTGAACAAGCAAGGACAAAGAAAAGAAATGAAGCACCAGAACCATATACTGTAAAAGCTGTTTTAAAAAACACACAAAACAAAAAAACTCAGTAACTCAAACATTCTCTAAAAACCCTTTCACCTCAACTCGGACCACGTCTGAGACTCGGATCATTAATTTCATCCGTTGGACTTTCCGTTGTTGATCAGAATTATGTCGCAATTAACGTTTCGCTGGCAACAAATCACAGGAACGTCTCAGCTCTAGTCCAACACCAGACAGTCCTTCACTCCATGGAAGCTTCCCCGACAGGAAAGCAATGAACCCCCCCCCCCTCTCCCCCCCACAAACTGATGGCATGCAGGTCATCATTTACATTCCAAGCTTCTTTTTTTTTCTTTAAACAGAAACGAAAAGTGCTGCTGCTGCAAACTTGCAAGGGAGAGCATGACACATTTCAGAAACAAAACATACCAAAATAATGAAGCAAAGCATATGTACATTTCGTTTCTGTCTCACTGACATGGTCACAACGCTGTTCGTCTCGCACCTTTATGTTACGTCACAATTCATTCCTCATTTGTTTACCTTACTTATGAACAAAAAAAAAAAGACCACTTTTCCTTCCTCAACTCTTGTTCTCATAGTAAAAAAAAAAAGAAAATGTTTTTTTGCTTCACATTTCGTCCAGTTCTTCTGTGATCCTCTGTACCTTGCAACACTTCCTATACATGAAGTCTGCCAGATAAACAAAGCATCTAAAAAAATCAAAAAGCATAATACAGAAAAACAAAGTAAGACCAGCAATATTACCAGGAATGTGTTATAGGCACAAACGTAATATTTGTTTTCATCAAGAATGTGTACAATGTAGAAAAAGTGTGGAAAACAAAAACAAAAAAATCCCGTAAGTGACAGTAATCGGTTATGGAAATGACGAAGCCCAGAGGTCATTTTCAGTCTAACGAGCTGTTGGTTCACTTTACTAAAATACACACCAGTCTTTGTTTAACAACTATCTGTTTTCGAAGGATAGGACACATCTGTCGATTCACTGGTATCTGGTTCAGTTGAGATACATCATCAGGCTTGCTGTGATTGGAACCATTTTGAACGGGCTGCGACTGTTTTAATCTCACGGTCCTATGTTGAGCTTATTTATTTACAGGGTAAAGAGAATGTTCAACCTTACAGACTGAATGAAATAACTTTAAGAGTACAAATTCAGGGACAAATCTGACCAGCCACAAAATCACCTGCGCTTTTATTTACTTCAATTCACATTTACCTGAACAGTTCCAGCAGTGTGTGGCGACCGATCATTCCCCCCCCCCCCCCTCCCCAACACACACACCCTTTCCCCTCTAACATTGTATTGTCCGGGTCGTGTAACTGAAACATCCTGAACAGCAAACTAAAAGATAGTGTGATTAAGAATACAGACATTGTTGTATGAACACGGAAAGAGCATAACTAATTCTAGCCTCAAAAACTAAAAGTTCTTCAAACCAAAAACCACGTTTTCAAAAAAAAAAAAAATGGCAAGAAGAGGTAAGGGGACAGAAGCCCAGAAAGAAAGACCCCAACCGCCCCCCCCCCCCCCCCACCCCAAAACAAAGAAAGTGCAGGCCCACATCTCTTCTTGCAGCATCCAGGCGATGTCTGCAAACAACACGTTCACTGTGATCATGGGTCCGCCAGCAACAAAAGCAACTTGAGAGAAGAGAACAAGTTGTCTGTAAACCATCTTCTACAAAGGAAAAAGCCGAGAGGACAGAGGTGAGAGGGGAGGAGGAAGTGGACAGGTGGGAAAATTAAAACAGGTGAAAAAAAATGATGGCTACGGAACATAAGAGAAGAATTTAGGGTTACGTAAGACGTTACGCGTCCACAATCCTACAGAATCAATTTTTTTGTCACAATTGATGAAGACGTTTATTTCAAGATGATACAACTTTGTACATATATTAGGAAGAAAACAAAAAAATGCATGCTTCAACTAAAAAAAAAACAAACACGTGATCTCCAATACAACTCGTATGGATGTAAATGTGAACATCTATCTGCGTGAAGATGAAGATGACATCTGACGATGCTTGAAGACTGGATGACCCACGGGTTGACAACAGCGACTGTACATGAGGTCGAGTGGTCCTTGTCGACGTAAAGACACTGCCAAGTTTATCATCGGTAACATGATGCACAGGTTCAACACAAACATCTCCAAAGTCAGCACTCCCACACAAAGTGCCACAAACCAAACCCTATACCAAACCTGAAAACACACACACACACACACACACTGACACTATTTCTATCCAATATTAAAAAAAAAACAATATAAAATCCTTGCAATTAGATTTAAAGAAAAATAAAAAAGAACAGCAAAATAAAGGGGAAAAGAAATCTGTAGATCAGGAAAATGACATTTTTACCAAATTATCGTGAGGGGAAAGAAAACAACAATCTGGAAATGTTTCAAGGAAAAAAACAAAACAAACAACAACAAAAAAACAAAAATCCAAACAAAATATAAACATGTACAAAAAATATCAAGTTCTACACTTGACAAATAAAGATGGACGATAAACTCCACTGCCATGGACAATGAACATGCTGCGTAGTTCAACTTGTCTGTGGCTTCTAGCATAATTTGACGTCTGTCCTTCTCTCTGGCAAACTGATATTCTGACAAAACAAGTTTTCATAAAAGCAGCTTTTGAAAATTTCTCACAATTACTTTAAAATTCCTGGAAATATTACACACCTTAATGATGTTGTGGTAAACATAACATTTCAAGATTTTCTGTAGGACTCAGCGGTTTTCTGCAATGCAACTTAACGTAAATGTTTAGGTATTGCGTCTTTTGCAGAATGCCTGACATCAAGCTAAGGCACAATTCATAGACACAAACATTCATGAGCAACTAGCTTTCTTAGGGCGAAAGCAATGACTGGCGAGATGCGTGAGAAACAGGCGGAGGCAGATGCATGTTTCACAATAGAACCACCTTTTCAAGCTTCCACGGCTCTAAGAGAGTAAGAGCTCAGATCTTTACGTGCAAGTGGACACTGTTACTTTTCATGCACCAAACATGTGGTGCTGTATAGGCCATTTTGCCTTGCAAGCGAGACAGCCCCAATTTACTCTAGCAATTTCTCGCCACCATCTCTCCTACTTCCTCTACTATGAAACCCTTCCACTCACAAAACAAGCAAGAATTCTGCCTTTATGAAACAGGGGAAAAAAAAAAAAGAAAAGATACACCCGAAGGTGCCAGTGGGACCCAGAGAAGCACTGTCCTCAACTGCCTGACAAACCAGCCGGGGAGCAATTCCTGCACAACCCTTGGAAGCCGGTGCTGTTTTTCCCCAAGGATGCAACAGCATTTCTAGTGCAGCACCAGGCCCTTACATGCTGGTCCTGGACAGTGGCCCACAAATGATTAGATCATGCAGTAGATCCAACACATGCTTGGAGCCTCCCTTGCATCTGTCACACTTGATCAGCTTTCTTTCAAAGGAGCATGAAGACTCCTCCGTCCCAGGCTGTTCAGCTGGGGTAACATGGAAGGTGGATGAAGACTCCTCTGTCCAAGGCTGTTCAGCTGGGGTACCGTTGAAGGTGGACGCCTGAGAGGCGTATGGAAGAAATCCTTGACGAACAACATAAAGGACTCTGTCCAAGGCTGTTCAGCTGGGGTACCATGGAAGGTGGACGCCCCAGAGGCTGATGGAAGAAATCCTTGACAGACAACATAAAGGACTGGACTGCTTAGACTGCCTCTGCCATGTTGCACAGGACTGATGACAGACAGCTGTGGAGATGCCTCACTGTGCAGGTGTCTGTCAGAAGCCTTCTCAATCTACTGTCATGGCATAAGACATTTTTAGTGGACGTTTCCTTGTTTGTTCTGTGTGCTCTTTGCTGCCATATCTGCTAGGTGATTCAGTGTCATAAGCAAGATTTGTTTGGAGTTGTAGGTGTGTATTTATTTCATCATGGGAACAAGAGTTACCCTACTTGTTTGTTTGTTTTTTCTTTGCCCCTTCATTCCATTCAACACACAAGCTAACCCTAACAGGATGGTCACCCGCACCAGCACTCAACTATGACTGGTGAAAGTGGTCCAAATCCTGCAGCAAGTCCAGTTATTTTCAGTCAGGGCCATGTTTTCATGGTTATCCCCTTCTTACAACTTCCTTCATAATGTTTAATGAGCATCGTCACCAGGCTGGACTTTTGAATCGTTATTTGTGCAGCCGATCATCCCGTGTTCAATTCACAGCAGCCCAAGCCCCAGGGCTGAAGAGTTCAGGGAAGGGACCATGGAAAGAAGGGCATCCAATCCTAGCAAGCAACTTCACCCAGCCTTTGTTGAAGCTGTGGGAAAAGGTAATTCCATAGGTGTTTGGGATGCTTGCGTCCCGTCACGACATCGGCAGTATGAAGTATGCTGACCACATTGCTGAGGGAAGTAAAAGATAACTGCAAATCAAGAATACAGACACTTTGTACTCAGCTTTGATTTACCGACAAAGAAAGAAACAAGTGACAGATACTGTCTGTCCAAAAGGTGTCATTTTTGTGCGAGTACTTGCTGTTGTAAGAGCGATCATGACACAAAGAATGATGCAGACTGCATGTCTGAAAAAAAGCCACCAACTTACAAATAAGCAGGCCAACACTGTGGAAAGCGAAGCTTCTCTTCAAACATACAATGCAAAAAACCCAAAAAGAAATGTGTGCTTTCAACGCCCACCTTGCACCGAATTGGATGAAGATAAGTGACTGCTCGTTCATTTTCACTGTCCTGAGTGTTGTGTATCTCACCTTAAGAAGACCTAAGAGGTCGAAATGCGTCGTGTTTTGTCTTGTGATTGGTTTGTCAACGTTTTTTGGGTGGAGCGTTATCAATTTTTTTTCAAATTCAACAAGAAACGCTCTTTTGGTTGTAGCACTGGCTGAATTAGCCAGTGTCTGAGTGAATGCGTTTTTGATTGAACATATCTACGATCATGGTGGCAGATGTTTCTATAAGAAGCTGTGATATGACTGCCTGCAGTAAAGAGCTAACTCCAACTGGCTAATAATCGTACTTTTAGAAGAACTGAGACTTCTTTAGAACACCTCTTCCATCAGTGTTGTACGTCCATTCATCAGTCTTCCTTTGTTTGCTATTTAACGGAAGGAAAGGATTTTGTTCAACGCCTTCTGCGTGGTGCAACCAAGAACGTTGTGGCAAGATTATGCATAAGCAGTTTTCAGTTTCATGCCAAGAAGTTGAAGCTTTGAGAGCCGGAAGTGAATTCGCCCAACAAGTCCAGAGTAGTCCTCAACATATTGGATGCACAGTGGCACCTGCATGTCCATCCTTACTATAATCCCTGGATTAGGTGACCGCGTGGGAGATGGGTTAAACGGCAGTAAAGGAACATCTACTTAGTTTTTCTCAGCAATTTCTTGACCTCAAGGCTGTCTTTAGCGGCCAGAGAAATTCAATTCCTTGGACAAACTGTATGATCAAACGCAGAGCAATTCAATTAAAAACGCCAAAAGAAAGGAAAAGAAGAAAAAAATCTGACCAATGTATCTGTCCTGACTACTCACAAAACATCCAACAAGGGAAGCAGAGTAAAGGATCTTTCTCAAGTGTAGAATTAGAACTTAAATCAAATTTTGCACCATCATCAAATACACACAGTTAAAAACAAAAAATAAAACACAAAGGAAAAAAACAACATAAGCTTACATAAACGCTAAAATTTACACATGAAGGCATGAGAGAGAGAGAGAGAGAGAGACAGAGAGAGAGACAGAGACAGAGACAGAGAGACAGAGACAGATGGATTAAGAGTTGAAGAATATGAAAGAACTGGCAATTCAAAACTGGCATCAGGAACAGGTAAAAATTCAGCCATTAGGCAACCCCCCCCCCCCCCCCTCCAACCAATCCTCTTCCACACTCTCCCCCGTGACCTTGAATCTCCAGAATTTGTATCCAAAGATCCACAGATTCAGAACCCACTTCTTTTTTTAATCATAAAGCGTATGCAAACATGCGCACACACACACCCCCTATTTTTTTCAATGCCATCAATAAGAACTAAAACTCCTGGAACCAGTTTATCAAACTCCTAAACAGCCCCACAAACAGAAAAGCCACCTTCACAGAGACGAAGGGAAAAAAATCAAACACAGGTTGTTACACTTACCGAACAGGTCAACGGACAGTTGCATTATCATTTTCTCATCAATCATCACCAAGGAGTCAACAGGACAGTTGAATTATCATTTTCTCATCAATCATCACCAAGGAGTCAACGGACAGTTGAATTATCATTTTCTCATCAATCATCACCAAGGAGTCAACGGACAGTTGAATTATCATTTTCTCATCAATCATCACCAAGGAGTCAACGGACAGTTGCATTATCATTTTTCTCATCAATCATCACCAAGGAGTCAATGGACAGTTGTATTATCATTTTCTCATCAATCATCACCAAGGAGTCAACGGACAGTTGTATCATCATTTTCTCATCAATCATCACCAAGGAGTCAACGGACAGTTGTATCATCATTTTCTCATCAATCATCACCAAGGAGTCAACGGACAGTTGTATCATCATTTTCTCATCAATCATCACCAAGGAGTCAACGGACAGTTGTATCATCATTTTCTCATCAATCATCACCAAGGAGTCAACGGACAGTTGTATCATCATTTTCTCATCAACCATGTGTTCTGCAAGTCTACGTTCCTGTGTTTACTTGATTCTCCTGGCAAAGCGTGACTCGGCTGTCTCTGGTTTGTGAACCGTGGTGATGGTGGCGCTATACCGTCAGTACAGGGGAAGATGAGAAAAGCGACTGAAGCGGAAGGGGCGGACAGCTGCCTGTGACTTGAGTGTAGAGACGGTGACATGATGTGGACCCTGATGTTTTGGAAGACGGCCTGAACACGGAATGGGAATACTGCATCGGTGCGTGTTCCCCTCCCCCCCCCACCCCCACCTCCTGTCGCCTTTCTATAGATAGCATTGCAGGGCACCTGTGTGCAATGGGAGCAGCATAATTCATGTATGAGACGAGAGAGAGAGAGAGGAGAGAGAGAGAGAGAGAGAGGAGAGAGAGAAAGAGAATGGGAGAAGTGGTGGGGGGACAGAAAATTGCATGATGACAACAGTCTCATCCTCAAGCCGCAGAGGTACGCGCAGGAACCAAAGGTTTTGCCAAGAGATTTTTTTTTTTTTTTTAATTTTTTTTTTTTTTTTTAAATTTCAAATCTAGCCCTGCCGCTTCCCCTGGACGTTTTCTGGCTTCGCAAGCCTGACATGCAGGGGGCACCAGCAGCCTAACGACGCCCGATACATACCGGCTGAAGAGGTAAGGGGTGTGCCGGCCACCAGGGATCAGTTGGGTTGGGTTGGGTTGGCCCCCCCCCCCCCCCCCCCTCCCCACCAAGGAAACATAACGCAGGTAAAGAGGAGGAGAAGAGATGGACACAGAACATCCCTGGGTGGATCGGAAGAGGAGACAACCGATATAGCATCTGTCACTGGCGGGCTTCCCCTTCACCCCCATCCCCCCCACTCCCCCACAGTCCTGATATGCCAAGGAGCCAGTGACAACCCTATAGTGTCTTGTCTGTTCGCAGTGACCTAGTTACGACAGCCTGCAGCAGCCTATGAGAGCAAATTGTGTGAGCAAACTGGTGTGTGTAAATATGAAGGTCAGTCACAGAGAGGAGAGAGAGAGAGAGAGAGAGAGAGAGAGAGAGAGAAGCGTAAGAATAAAAGGAAAAGAAATAAAAACAACAACAACAACAACATAAAACATCAGTCGAATAGTGAAATATAAACTGAAGCTTCAAACTCTTCGCTAGCACTTTGTGGCAGGAATGCAGAGACGACACATGACACACACTTGGACGATTCTACTTTCTACTTCGTTCTTCTTTCCAGTCATACCCAAACCATCACATAGTTTCACCGACATCTAACATTAAAAAAAAAAAAAAAAAAAAAAAAGTTGAGAAGAAAAATAGCAACTTGATCCGAATATGGCACACAGAGAGAATATGACATATATATATATATCATTGAGAGAAAAATTCACACATTTGCCGTCAATGTGAATGATGATTTACACGTGAGACTACTTCCAACTGCGAATGATGTGCTTTCTGCTTTAACTATTAAAAAAACAAAACAAAACAAAACAAAAAAAACATTAAAAAAAACACCACACACACACACACACATGATTGAAATAAGAAAATGTCCTGAGAGTTGGCAAGTCGTGTCACCCATGTCAAAAAAAAAAAAAAATAAATAAATAAAAAGAAAATGAAATGCAGCCATATCAGGGGGACACCATTATTGCCAAGCTATTTTTAACATGATCTGCTTTCTTCAGCGACACCAACCAAAGACAGTGATCAGCATGCATATTCATGACAGCACAGCGGCCACGCCCTGAATATTCATCAACTAACAGCACTGTAAAGGACAGTTATGTACTCCTTGACATCCATGTGTATCCCTGGACGATAGTGTAGCCCTACGTATGATCCCTGGACAACTGTGTATCCCCTGGACAGTTGTGGATCTATGTTATCTCCGGACAACAGTGCATCCCTATGTATCCCTGGACATTACTGTATCTCCAGCTGACAGTTATCCCTGGACAATACTGTATTCCTGGACAATTGTGTATCCCTGGATAAGTGTATCCTTGGACAATACTGTATCCCTGGACAAGTGTAACCCTAAACAATACTGTATTACTGGATAACAGTGTATTCCTTGACAAGGGTATCCCTGGACAACTGTGTACGCTGGTGTATCCCTGGACAACATTGTATTCCTGGATAACAGTATAACCTTTGACAAGTGTATCACTGGACAAGTGTGTATTCCTTTGTATCCCTGACAACTGTGTATCCCTGTACAGTATTATATCCCTGGATAGTGTGTATTCCTGAACAAGTGTGTATTCCTTTGTATCCCTGGACAACAGTGTATCCCTGGACAATATTGTATCCCTGGATAACAATGTATCCCTGGACAACAGTGTATCCCTGGACAATATCGTATCCCTGGATAACAATGTATCCCTGGACAGTATTGTACCCCTGGATAAGTGTATCCCTGAACAAGTGTGTATTCCTTTGTATCCCTGGACAACAGTGTATCCCTGGACAACAGTGTATCCCTGGATAACAATGTATCCCTGGACAACAATGTATCCCTGGACAACAATGTATCCCTGGATAACAATGTATCCCTGGACAGCATTGTATCCCTGGATAACAATGTATCCCTGGACAACAATGTATCCCTGGACAATATTGTATCCCTGGATAACAATGTATCCCTGGACAGCATTGTATCCCTGGATAAGTGTATCCCTGGACAGCATTGTATCCGTGGACAAGTGTGTATTCCTATGTATCCCTGGACAATGAAATATTCCTGGACAACTGTGTATCCTGATGTATTCCTGGATGACTGTATTCCAATGTATCCCCAGACAACAGTGTATCCCCTGGACAAATGTAAACACTGGAAAACCACGTATCCCGACGTGTTCCTGGACAACTGTGTATTCTGATGTATCCATGGACTATGGCTTAACCTGAACTACAGTTTGTCCTGATGTGTTTCTGGACTACAGTGTTTGCTGATGTATTCCTAGACAACTGCTTCTCCCAATGCATCCATTAACAAATGCATTCCCTAGACAACTGTACATCCAACTAGATCCCTGGACAACAGTGTATCCCTATGTATTCCCGGACAACCATTTATCCCCTGGACAACTGTGTATCCTGACATATCCCCAGACAACAGTGTATCCCTATGTATTCCCGGACAACCACTTATCCCCTGGACAACTGTGTATCCTGATTCATCTGTGGGAAACTGTGTATCCCATGAATCATAATGTATTCCTGGACAACTGTGCATCCCTGGATCAGAGCGTCCTTGGACATCAACGCATCATTATGCAACTGTGTCAACTATATGGCCCTTTGCGGCCGGCTGGGCTATAAGCAACATGACCTTACCTTACCTCCCTCACCTTCCAGAGCAGCCTACACTCCTTCCCATCAATTCAAGGGCTGCTGACATTCCCTTTCACATACGGTCTCTGAGCCGCATGCATGCATGCTTGCATGGGTCCTCTGACGGGCAAAACAACACGATTGCGAGAGCAAAGATCGGCATGCAACATGAATGCGAGAGCAAAGATCGACAAGCAACATGAATGTGAGAGCGAAAGCGCATTGATAGCCAAGCAGGGGCAATGCTTCATGTGCAAATCATGATTGTCATTAACAACTATGTCCTGGGTTTAAGTACTGTTGCTTAGAAATATATTTAAAAAAAAAAAAACAACAACAACAACAACAAAAAACCCCCCGCTATTGGGGCAGAACTGTGCACATCAGAAGTTGCACGCATGGCGGTCATTTTTAATCTCAGGCCCTCAAGGGAGGTCACCTGTATGACAGGGAAGCCTATCTGTCATCTTCACGAATCCTTCAAGATGGAGTCCTTGAAGGAATAGAGTGCTTCTTGTGTGTGTGTGTGTGTGTGTGTGTGTTTTGTGTGTGAGTGTGTGTGTGCGTGCATGTGTGTTTTTAATTTCATTATGCTGTCTCATTTTCTGTGCATCCCTGGTGGTTTCACTCCCGCTCTGCTGACTCTGGCTCCCCCATACGTAGCAACACCCAGTCACTGTCCCAAGTCCTGTTGCAGCCCCTAGCCAAGCTGTCCTCGTGGAGCAGCCAGTCTCATGTCACCGGTGGGCAACCCACCAGAGGAAACGCTGCACTGCTGTCAAGTCTCTGTCGAGAGGTAAAGGTCGCATCAGGACAGGACTGTTTCTGAACAAGTCTTTACACGAAAGGTTTCAATGTATCCACATGATCTCCGGCTTACTGGACACTTACAATGCACAACCCTCCTGCCTCCAGTACCCCACTCCACCTCCCTCCCACCCTCCTGCTCATCATAAAACAAATTTGAATGCAAATTCACTGTGAAGAATGCGGAGACAGAACTGCACAGTCGGGGCGATGGACGTGGATTCCACTGTGGAGACCTCAGCTTCAATGTCATCAACATTTTTTAAGATGTAAATTGTTTTGTTTTTTTCTTCTCCTTCTGACAGCAGTGACTGAGAAATGATTCAAAACTGCACTTGAGCAAAGGTGTTTTTTGATAGGATGACGACGTGCTGAGGCAAAAGCATGCGAGTCGTGGTCCTGGTCTGCTTGAGTGCATTCTAAAGAGGAGAGAGAGAGAGAGAGAGAGAGAGAGAGAGAGAGAGAGAGAGAGAGAGAGTGTGTGTGTGTGTGTGTGTGTGTATGTGTGTGTGCACGCACGTGTGTGTGTGTATATGTTGTATGTGTGTGCGCGTTGTTTGACCAAGAGCAGGTGGTGTGGCTAAGACAAAAAAAAAATGAACAAAAAACGAAGAACACAGCCAACCAACCTACCAAACAACCAACCGATTAAAAAAAAAAAAAAAAAAAAAAAAAAGGACAAAAACCGGGCACTTAGGGCTGATCAGATGTATAAGTCTGACTTACAATCATGATGTTATTAACATTCATTCTCCAACACAAAACTATAGCAAATTCATCATAAAATGTCCACAATCATGACACTACTTAAAAAAAAAAAAAAAAAACCCAGAAAAAAAGAAAGAAAAAGAAATTCTCTCCCTGAAAACCGTCATCTCTACTTAAAAAAAAAAAAAAAATTTGTTCATGAAAGTATGTGTACAGTTTGCCAGAGCTGATTCAATGTCTGCACAAGAATAAACAAACAACAAAAAGAAAAAAAAAAAAAAAGAAGCCAATCCACCATACACAGACCCACCAAAGATCCGTAATTTACTCATCAACACACACCAGGTAACGCAATTTGACACATCTCACCTCAAAGACTTACTTCCCCTGGTTAGATATCAAACACAGGAGTGACGAATACTAATCAGCTAACAGCCTAGTAATAAACACACTCAGTGGCTCTTAGCAGAGGCTGCTATGTATAGGATGGAATCAGTCACCGTAACTCAAAAATGCAGTTGAAACACCCTGCATACATTGCTCTGTATAAGTACGTGACAGAAAAAAAAAACGAAAAAAAAAAACCACACACACACACACACAAATATAGCCAACCAATGAGAAGGAGGCAAGAGAGCAGCAGAACCAATGAGATGTCAGACAACAACATCTTGCTGACATAACAGTACACCAGCAATGTCAATACTGTTAATGCGTTTCGAAGTCAATGGAACAGTTTATTTATTTATTTTTTTTTTAATACAGCCTCCGTTTTGATTCATTTTGAGTGATGGTTCCCCCTTCCTCCCCTCCCTCCCCCCACCCCTTCCCTTTGCGCCCATTGGCACAATCATTTTGTTTGGTGCGCGTGTGCGCGCGCACACACACACACACACTCACATGTAAACATGCAGACAGACACAGCAAAGTGTTTTCATACATCAAACATCTTCACTTTTTTTTAAGTGTGTTTAGTTTTGATTCACATTACAAAAAAAAAACAACAAAAACACGACAGACACAATCTGTGAGCGATAAACCAGCCGAGAGACAACAGGTCACACGTACACAACTCACCGCTTCACCCTCCACACTTCCGTGTCATGAACCCTTGTCACGAGCTATTCTATCAGTATTTCACTCAGCACTTCCCTTCATCACACACCCAGAGCCCAGACCAACAATGCACACACACACACACACACACACACACACACACACACACACTCTCATTTAGTGATATGACAAAATCTTTGGTTTTGCAGCATGGGACAGGAGGTAATCTACCATTTCCTGACCCCCCCAGTTTGTGGCCTCTCTCGTTCTCCCCCCCCTCTCCCGGACTGTTCATCTGCAGAACGTGTTGGAGAATTACTGTAAATTCTCTGATGTCTTGCAACATGAGTAAATGTCCAGCTTTGAGTGCGATGAAAACCTTGTTATTTTCTTTTCTTTCAGGAGGGAGGGGTACAGGGGGGGGGGGGGGAATGGGAGGGTGTTCATCCTCCTGATTTCAAGTTCCTCAACATCAGCAAAAGCTGGTTTTTGATCAAAGATGTATGTACAAAACACACACAACGACAATCTAAGAATGCCAAACCAGTAACAGCTATAAAAAATATTTGAAAAGAAAAAAAAAAAAAAGAAAAAAAAAACACCCTACTGCAGATACTGTTCTAATGTTCATCACCAGTCTGTCTGTCCTTCGTACTTGCTCTATGAAGAGTTTGAAAAACTGGAGTACAACTCATGATGAGTCCGTGAGAATCACACCGTTTAAATGGAGCTCACTCCTCCAGCAGGAGGGGATAACTATGTGTACAATTCATCCATTTTCCATATGTTAAGTCATCAGTACCCAACGTTAGAGTACTCCATACAGTCAAAGCAAGTGAGAGGAAAAGCCAGCACCTATCTTTCCTGTCGTCAACAATGCATCAGTTTGGGGAAGAAAGGAAAGAAGAAAATATTGTCCTGCGGATGCGGAAACAGATTCAGCATAGAAAAAATTTCCCCATCAACACGGTCAAGGAGATGTACAGCATATTTGAGGAGTGACTGAAAAATATCTGTGATATTACATCTCCTCACCCCATGTGCTGGGTTAAGTACAACGTTGCTTTTACCTTAACACTGCAAACTGTACGAACAATACTGCAAGGCGAGATGAAAACTACAAGCAACACAAGACAAAGACACGGCTTGTCAGCCAACACCGTAAGCAGACAGTGCATACCAGCCTTTGTTGAAGTGGAGGGAGGGGAGGAAGGAGGGAGGAAGGGGAAGGGGGAAGGAGAAAAAGAATAAGGTCAGGGAGGCTCTGTGTGTGTGTGTGTGTGTGTGTGTGTGGGGTGTGTTCATAGTGTGAGTCTAAAATGAACAAACACACAAACTTCGAAAAGCGGGGTGGGAGAGTGATATATTTCCACACGAACACCTCATTTGCTTTTTTTTTCTTTTTTTTTTTTTTTTTTTAAGCTCTAAATTACTGATTCCCTCATGTCTTTCCTTCCCTATCTAACTCCAATTTAACAGCTCCTTCCCTATCTAACCCTATCTAACAGCTCCTGATCTATCCATCAAAGGGTGACTGTACATTTCGTTTTGTATGCAGGTTACCTGGGAAGATCTGAGTATTACAACATGTATCATCTACTTGTGAGTCCAGCAACACCCAGGAGGTCTCGCTAGCACGACTTTTGTCAACATCTTTCACTTTTTGCAGCGTCTTGCTGATGTACCGAGTCAGAGCATGACGGGACTGTGCCTTCAAAGAAGTTTACACAAGGTTTAGTGACGTCACTGTCGTCTGCCGGAATGCTAAAAATAAGCCCAGTGCTCCACTGGTTCCAATACCCTAATCGTTTTCCTTGACGTTTCTTTTTGCGCAGATTTTCATTTTCGCATTTTGCCAAAATCCGTACAGGAACGATGTTCAGAAATTTGCAAAGGGAGGTAATCTGTGTTGAAGTTTACATTCAGCGAGAGTGATTTCATTGTTTTCATGGGTCAGATACCGCTAATCAGCATGCCCAAGGCAATTTTGCCCCATCAGTCGGCATTAACACCTCCATCAGACAGAGAAAATGCCCAAAACATGGGCACACGTGAAACGGTGTGCTTGTAACACAGACGGTTGACCTCCCACATCGTTATCCTGGCGTGCAACTTCTAACCAAGTCTTTCATTCTCTAGATCTATTTGCTTGACCCATAAACTGAGAAGAGTTAGCTCTGTTTGCAAGGGAAGAACAGGGGTTATCTTCCCCTGCTTTTTTCTTCTTGAACAGATCTATTCACAGTGATATGTGAGCCCTGAAGCAGTCTGCCCTGGCTCCTGCAGAGGCATTTGTAATGTTCTTCCCAACTAGCCAGTAACAGTCTGAAAGTATTCCTTTTCAGACCTTGCCTCGAGTGTGACTGGTAAAAAACAGTAAGAAATAGTGAACAGAGGTGAGTCCATTTACATAAGTGTAGAAGATTAAATGGCCAGGTGTTGCTTAACTGCTGACAATTCTAACACTGAAAGCAGACCATACAGACGTGTTTGAAATCGATTCAAACTACAGTGGCAGCGATTTAGATGACCACAATATGGTGAATCTTCCATCAATATCTCAGTTTTCAAATTTCAGGGGAAAGAACCCCGATGGCCAGTCATAAACATCATCAACACACACACACACACACACAAAGACAAGCACGTCAAACTACTGTCACTATACTATTTTTTTGACATTTAGTGAGTGTTGGATGTGCAAATTCTCGAAGTGTTTCTTTTTTTTTTGGGGGGGGGGGGGGGGGGGTAGGGAGGGGGGAGGAGGAGGGGGGGGGGGGGTTGTTGTTAAAGCAGTGCCCCAGTTTCATGAGTTTGTTTGGCCTGAACTGAAAAATTTCAACCCTTCTTTCTTGCTCTCCAGCTGACAAGACATGCCACGATAAGAGCCCTTGGGCTGACACGACCCCCCCCCACCCCCTCCCCCCCCCGAAACAACCACCACCATTCCTTCCAGACAGAGTCTGAGAAATGGCTTGAACTCTTTTGAACAGATGTTTTCCTCTCTTGTTCTTCAACAGTTTGCAGAGTCTGGTGGATAAAGGAACCCCCTTTGACCTGAAATCGACAGATCAGCCAAACCTCTATAAACAGCCACGCCACGGAGAACAAGCGACCGTTCTTGACAGACGCGGCACAGTGACAATCGATGGAAGTGTGCACACCATTATACTCCCGATGGTTCCGGTCCACCTGAACACAGCAAAACCGTTGGCTTACTGGCTTTCCGAGTTCCTGTTACACAAGGCCTCCTCTTTACTGACAAAACATGAACAAAATAAACAGTTCTGAACTGAAGTTGTGAGTTGAAAAAAAAAAGAAAAAGATTCAGGGCACATGTATATAACCTGATTAGGCCTGTTGAGCTCAATCTGATCACAACTTGCCAAAAATGCATGGCCCTGTGGTACACGCAGTAATCAGAATTGGCCACACACGCTTTGAAAGATTTTATTTCAATCATCTTCCACCAGAGGACCTATGATATTCACAATGGTTGCAACTGGTCACATGCACTTGTGACCTCTTCAGAACATCTTAGTCCTATGTTATTCACATTGGATTCAACTGGCCCTGTGCATATGTCGGTTTTACATACCTGCGTTATTCACACTGGATTCAACTGGCCCTAGGCATATGTACGCTTTACATATCTACGTTATTCACACTGGATTCAACTGGCCCTAGGCATATGTACGCTTTACATACCTACGTTATTCACACTGGATTCAACTGGCCCTGTGCATACGTCGGTTTTACATACTTACGTTTTTCACACTGGATTCAACTGGCCCTAAGCATATGTACGCTTTACATACCTACGTTATTCACACCGGATTCAACTGGCCCTAGGCATATGTACGCTTTACATACTTACGTTATTCACACTGGATTCAACTGGCCCTAGGTCCCTGATGTGGCCCTTTGCGGTTGGCTGGGCTATAAGCAACATTATCGTATCTTATTATCTTAACTGGCCCTAGGCATATGTACGCTTTACATACCTACGTTACTCACACTGGATTCAACTGGCCCTAGGCATATGTACACTTTACATACTTACATTATTCACACTGGATTCAACACGCCCTAGGCATATGTACGCTTTACATACTTACATTATTCACACTGGATTCAACACACCCTAGGCATATGTACGCTTTACATACCTACGTTACTCACACTGGATTCAACTGGCCCTAGGCATATGTACGCTTTACATACCTACGTTACTCACACTGGATTCAACTGGCCCTAGGCATATGTACGCTTTACATACCTACGTTACTCACACTGGATTCAACAGGCCCTAGGCATATGTATGCTTTACATACCTACATTATTCACACCGGATTCAACTGGCGATATGCATTTGTCAACTTTACGTATTACTGTCGACCTGAGACATTCAAGTGCCTGGAACTGGCCGTAAGCGCTTGGAAGATTTTATGATGAGACCTTCACCTTGCTGCCCAGGCCTCAAACTGCACAAGGTGTAGCATCTGACCTGTATGTGTAGCATTCCTAATTTAAAGGCCTTGCACAGCACAAAGTGTAGCATCTGACCTGTATGTGTAGCCTTCCTAATTTCAAGACCACGGACAGCACAAAGTGTAGCGTCTGACCTGTATGTGTAGCATTCCTAATTTCAAGGCCACAGACAGCACGAAGTGTAGCATCTGACCTGTATGTGTAGCATTCCTAATTTCAAGACCTTGCACAGCACAAAGTGTAGCATCTGACCTGTACGTGTAGCATTCCTAATTTCAAGACCTTGCACAGCACAAGGTGTAGCATCTGACCTGTATGTGTAGCATTCCTAATTTCAAGACCTTGCACAGCACAAAGTGTAGCATCTGACCTGTATGTGTAGCATTCCTAATTTCAAGACCTTGCACAGCACAAAGTGTAGCATCTGACCTGTATGTGTAGCATTCCTAATTTCAAGACCTTGCACAGCACAAAGTGTAGCATCTGACCTGTATGTGTAGCATTCCTAATTTCAAGACCTTGCACAGCACAAAGTGTAGCATCTGACCTGTACGTGTATAGCATCCCTAATTTCAAGACCTTGCACAGTACAAAGCGTAGCATCTAACCTGTATGTGTAGCATTCCAGCGTAACAATTGCAAGCGATATCACCAAAACTGCAGCGGGGATTTTTCTTTATTCTTCTTTGTAACTCACTCTGTGGCATCCTCCATGTCTGACAAGTCAGACTCCGCGGCCATTTCAGTCCCACTTCGTTTTGTACACGACGCCATGGTGGACTAACAAGACAGAAATCTCCCGAGTTATCGCATACTTATGATGACTTGCCCCACTTAAAATCAAAACCAACTAAAAAGGCGGCAAAATCATGATTGTCTTTAGCGTGTTTTTTTCTTTGGCGTTGTTCTTCCTCTCCTTACTGTTCTTGGCCACTTTTTCGATGAAGCAAGTCTATGGTTTAAAGATCTATGTCTTGGTTCCGTACAAGTTGCTTTGAAATCTGTAACGCTTTTTTTCTTTTTCTTTTTTTTTTTCAACAAAGCATTTCTTCACAAAGCGACACAGCATAGCATTATGAATGACGCTGTAGCAAACTGCACCAAAAATAGAGCACTTGGCAGCTCTGGATGTATAGGAATATGAAAGTCTGACAAGAAAAAGTCCCTATCTTTCACAGTAACAGGAGGAAATTTTTTTTTTTTTTTTTTTGTGGCAGATGGGGAGCTGAGAAAGAAAAGCATCACGAAGGAAAAAAAAAACAAAAAAAACAACCCAAAACCAACATCTCTTAACTAGGAGTAAAGAATACTGAAGAAAAACTGACGCTGCTGTTTCTTGCTGCCAACGACAAACCTTCAGCAAAATTGCAAGGATCGCTCCAATCACTGGTGATATCCACAAAGACGGGGTAAGGAAAAAAAAAAGAAAGAAAGAAAGAAAGAAAAATCCCTCCCCCCCCCCCCCCCCCCCTCCAGCAGTGAACAAAACCTCTAAAATTTCAATTTCACTTCATCAGGGCACAGGGAGCTTGCAAAAGACACTCAGGACACAGACAGACAAGAAGCATCAGACCTGGCCGAAGAACATGGTTTGTAGCACAGGCACACCATCGTCATCGTGGAGCATCAAGAACCCAACACCCTCCAACAACTCTACTCCTCTACAACCCCCTTCCTGAACACCTCAATCACCTCTTCCCCCACCTCATCCCCCCTCCATCAGAGCTACACAACATCAACAGCCAGTCCACACTCACCAACTACTGCCTAGACAAATCACAGGTGGGCGCTCACCGACCAATCAAAAACTAGCCATTTAACATACACACTCACCAAGCACAATGTTATCAGAAGAAAAACAAAAAAAACCAAAACACACCCTCCTCTCAATCAATCCGAAAACATGTAAAATGCAACCCACTCAAACAAGAGTTGACCCCCCCCCCCCCCCCCCCCCCCCCCCCCGACCCCCTACCCAAAAATAAACAAACCCCAAAACAGAGGAACAAAAAAATATGCAACAATGCTCCACAAGATGACGACCAATCGGAACCTAGGAAACAGAAAACACCTCTGATGATGGTAGAGCCAACGATGATGACGGCCAGTGAAGAGAGGTGAAAATGGGAGTGGGATGGGGGGGGAGGGGTGTGGGGAACGCATGAAGGACGTGACGGGCAGACAGAACACCAGACACACATGGAATCTCCTGAGATGTTGTAGGCGGATGTGATGGCAATCACAAACCAGGCACAGAGACAAGGGTGTCGCTCCTCCGTCTCCTCCTCCCTCCTTGCACAGAAAGTCCACATGGAGAAAGAGGAGAGAGACAGACGAGAGGGGAAAAAAAAAAAAAAAAAAGCTGTCGAGGGTTTCACCCATAAGTGCTCCCCTCCCCCCCACCTTCAAATGCGACGAATACTGTGTCATTAATTATACTGTGTCATTAATTAATCCAAGGTGTGCCAAGACCAATCTGCAACACGCTGAACTTCTGGAACAAAAAGAAAAAAGGAATTCCAACAGACTGGTAGCCTGACACGCACCTCGGCTGGAGCACAAAAGGAAAAAAAAAAAAAAAAATCAGGAGTGGATGCACAACGGCAGTTCGTTTACATGGCTTGACCGCTTGCCACATTCACATGATAATCATTTGACTTGACAAACAAAGCATGTGACAAACAGTGACAAAGAAAAGGAGAAAGTTTGTATGCAATCAACGTTCGGTCAGAAATACATGCTGGCTTCATACAGACGAGTTTTAGTGCAAATCAGAGAAAAACAACGAAGGAAAAAAAAAAAGGAGAGAGAAAGCGAAACAGACGGATAGACAGAAGACCAGGCATCATTTCAAACTTGGAAAGAAGAGGATCAGCAACAACAACAACAACAAAAACCACAGGACAGACAAACCAAAATGCTAATACATTAATTTCAACATCAGAGACGTGACGACCATTTGTTCGAAGCAAAGGAGCAGAAACAAAGCTGCCACCATCCCTCGTCACTAAATCCATTTCCACCTGGTGTTAACTTTCACAACACCTCCCCCAGTCTACCAACGTGTCATTCGGGGAACATGAACAAGTGTCCAAAAAAAAAAATCATCATCGGTAACAAAAGAGAGACAGACAGACAGAAAAGGCCAACATCCCGTCAAGACAAAAAAATAAAGACAGACACCCATCCTTCTAAGCATACACATGGCATACACTCAAACACACATCAACAATAACAAACAACTACAGTGCAAATAAACCATGAAGAATCATCAATATCCAACAGGCCTTTGAGAAACGTCAAAGCAGACTTGCTACACCCCTTTCCTTTTCCCATGGGTCTTTGCCACGTCATGGCAACCCATCACCTGACACAGCCTCCTCCACAGGGTCAAATGCACCGTCCAACAGTGCCTTTGCACCCTTAAGACACGGCAAACTCAAACTGCGTTGCCGCCCAACAGTGCCTTTGCACCCTTAAGGCATGGCAAACTCAAACTGCGTTGCGCCCAACAGTGCCTTTGCACCCTTAAGACACGGCAAACTCAAACTGCGTTGCTGCCCAACAGTACCTTTGCACCCTTAAGACATGGCAAACTCAAACTGCATTGCCGCCCAACAGTGCCTTTGCACCCTTAAGACACGGCAAACTCAAACTGCACTGCCATCCAACAGTGCCTCTGTGCCCTTAAGACACGGCAAACTCAAACTGGCTTCAGCTACTCACAGGGAGTTCAGATTCTGGGTCTTTTCTCTCCACAAGTACTGAACGTAAAACAAGGACAAAATAGAAAGGGTGCTGTCGGAAGAGGTGGGGGGGGTGTGAAAAGGGGAATCTGACATCACCCTCCACCACCCCCTCTTTCCCTGCAAACTAAACAGCAATAAATCCATTCGATTTCACAATTTTCTCTTTCATTACGCAACCCCCCACCCCACCCCCACCCCCACCCTGTCACAAAGAAAAAAAAACTCAAACATAACACACACACACACAAACCAAGACAAAAACAAACAAACAAACAAAAGAAACCCCACCAAAACACTATTTTATTCATCAATGAAAAGTCAGGACCCCAAGCCCTTTTCACATGCACAATAATAATAACAGAACTGGCAAACAGACAGGCAGATAGCCAGGCAGGCAGGCAGGCAGGCAGACTGGCTGACACGATATAAAATGTACACCCCAAAACACGCAGATCCGTTCCCGAATGTACCCCGAAGACATGACACCAACAACAAAAGTTCTAGAATTAGACAAAACATCTTAAAACCTTAGATGCCAGCGTCAGTTACATGGATTTAAAAAAAAACAAACACACAAAAAAGTTTCCTTGACACCATAGAACACCAGGTCAGTTTGCTGACCTTGACCTTGATAATGTTCAAGGTCACACTGTCTTGGCCTTCACAAAAGTCACATGTTTGGGTGTGCTCATAAACACTGCCATAGGGTTTGCAGCCGTCACTTAAAAGAGATTTAAAAAAAAAAAAGAGAAAGAAAAAAAACAACGCATAATCCATAAAACATCTCAGTCTCTATGACCTTCAACTCCTCAAGGTCAAAAACCTTGAAAAACAAAACAACAAAACAACCCCCCCTCCCAGCGTCACAGTCTCAGTCTTCTCTCCCCAGCCCATCCCCGCCTTCCAAGAAATCTCTCCCTGCAGGTAAACCCCCTGCCCCCTCCCCTCCTCCCCAAACCAACCAAAACCCTCTCCAACACCAACAAGGGTCAAGGACGCGCAGCCTTCACCCCAAGAAGTAACCTCTGGGTCGCGGGTCGTTGAGGGGCATGGCCTGCAGCACCTCGTCCAGCAGCTGCAGAGGCCGGTGCAGCTGAATCTCGATCCAGCACGGCGTCTCCTTGATGCTCTTGCGGGGGTAGTCCGGGCCCCAGCCTTTCACGAAGCTCAGCCTCAGGATGCACAGGCGCCGAAGATCGTCCACGCCAATCCCTGCCGCCGCCGACAGACCTGGAGGGGAAAGGTCACAGTCTGGCATAGAGGGCCGTTAGCTTTTTTGGGGGGAGGCAACAGGGTTTGATTGGTTGTTGCTTTTGTCAGTCATCACTTCATAATGGCAATCATCGTTCATAATTTTCAATTTTCAGTCCAGTTATCGTTGATCGTTACCATTATAAAGCTTTTTATCCTGCGTAATCTTCAATGTTTCCCACACCAATCGTTCTGGATCTGCCCTACACAGACCGTCCAGTCACATCCTGTTGCAGCCTGAACATCTGCAGTCCACAGTCGGGTCAGTCGTTGGTCGGCACTTTGCATGCAAACGTCATTATTTACAAAGACTGGTTCAGCCGTAAGTTGGGTTAGAAGGGTAGTCTTAATACAGGGCTAGTTCATACAGTGAAGCAGGTGTCGAAAGCCCGACAAGCACGCTATTAATGCTGCAACTGCTATTGTCATATTATCACCAAAAGTGGTAGTAATCCTCTATCATCTCTTCAATATTCTTATCATCATCATCACTGATATCATTATTGCTATCAATATTATTATCATCATTACTATTTCAACTCGTATTGTCTCCTTCCCAACAGCCTCATTTTCATTCAATCCCCATCTTGGGCCAAATTTGAGAAGATAACTGACCGCTCGTTCCTCGTTTTCATCATCCTCAATGTTGTTTATCTTGCCTGAAGAAGACCTAAGAGGTCAAAACGTGTCGTGTTTTTGTCTTGTAATTTGTTTGTTCCTGTTATACGGTGGATTTGCGTTAAATTCCTTTTCAAATTAGCAGACTGGATTAATGCAGAGGTCCAGCATTTGCTACATCTCGTCCTTGTGAGACTTCCCCCAAATCTCCTCTCTTTCTTCATTTACACAGATGTTTCACTATGATCCCACTGCACTGTAGCACAATAGCAAAGCGGATGTGGTGTAGCAAATACCAACAAGACATTATGCAGTGAGCAGATGTGGTGTAGCACAGACAGACGAAACTGTATGCAGTGAGCAGATGCGGAGTAGCCTATATGGACAAAACTGTATGCAGAGAGCAGATGCGGAGTAGCCTATATGGACAAAACTGTATGCAGTGAGCAGATGCGGAGTAGCCTATATGGACAAAACTGTATGCAGTGAGCACATGCGGAGTAGCCTATACGGACAAGATTATATGCAGTGAGCAGATGTGGTGTAGCATATACAGACAAAACTGTATGAAGTGAGCAGCTGTGGTGTAGCATATACGGACAAGACTTTACGCAATGATTTTCGCTACTTCATGAAACAGTAGCGGGAATGTCGGTTTCCCCTGACAATCTTTAGAGTCATAAACATCAGGATGCTGTCAGAACACCCACCAAAGGAGATCCAGCACTTACCCACAGCGGGGGCGATGCCCCCTACGGAGGCAGGGCCAGGAATGTTGCCGGCCACAGCCGCTGCCTGGGCTGCTGCTGCCGCCTGCGCTGTGGCCGCCTGCTGCTGCATCTGACGATGACACTGACGGATGTCGAACACCTGGGACAAGCAACGACA
>CM065744.1:37539841-37547341 GCA_033310375.1 Conus canariensis | reverse complement strand
GAGGTAACAGCAGAATTTATAACGAGTCAGAAGACAAAAACAGTATCATACATCATGAGGCAATGGCACTGTTTATTACATGTCACGAGGAAATGAAAGCATTTATTACAGGTCATGGGATAGTGGATATGTTTTCAAATATCATGAGCCAATGGCAAACTTATTATACATTGTGTGGCAGTGGGAGAGTTCACTACAAGTCATGAAATAATAGAGTTCATTCTAGGTCATGAGGTAATGGAGAATTCATTCTAGGTCACGAGGTAATGGAGAGTTCCTTCAAGGTCATGTGGTAACGGAGAGTTCATTCTAGGTCATGTGGTAATGGAGAATTCATTCTAGGTCATGATGTAATGGAGAGTTCCTTCAAGGTCATGTGGTAACGGAGAGTTCATTCTAGGTCATGAGGTAATGGAGAGTTCATTCAAGGTCATGTGGTAATGGCAGTCTGTCATTCAAGGTCATGTGGTAATGGCAGTCTGTCATTCAAGGGCATGTTGTAATGGCAGTCTGTCATTCAAGGTCATGTGTAATTGCAGCCTGTCATTCAAGGTCATGTGGTAATGGCGGTGAACATTCAAAGGTCATAAGGTAATGGCAGTGTTTATTCAAAGGTCATGAGGTAGTGGAGAGTTCATTCAAGGGCAGTGTCATACAAAGTCATGTGGTGATGGCAGTGTTTATTCAAAGGTCATGTGGTAATGGCAGTGTTTATTCAAATGTCATATGGTAATGGCAGCATTCATTCAAAGGTCATGTGGTCATGGCAAAGTTTATTCAAAGGTCCTGTGGTAATGGCAGTGTTTGTTCAAAGGTCCTGTGGTAATGGCAAAGTTTATTCAAAGGTCCTGTGGTTAATGGCAGTATTTATTCAAAGGCCATGTGGTAATGACAGTGTTTGTTCAAAGGTCATGAGGTAATGGCGGTGTTTATTCAAAGGTCCTGAGGTAATGGCAGTGTTTATTCAAAGGTCATGTGGTAATGGCAGTGTTTGTTCAAAGGTCATGAGGTAATGACAGTGTTTATTCAAAGGTCCTGTGGTAATGGCAGTGTTTGTTCAAAGGTCATGAGGTAATGACAGTGTTTATTCAAAGGTCCTGTGGTAATGGCAGTGTTTATTCAAAGGTCATAAATGGTAATGGCAGTGTTTTTTCAAAGGTCATGTGGCAATGGCAGAGTTCATTCAAGGTCATATGGTAATGACAGAGTTCACTGAAGTCATGATTTGGAGGCAATTTTAATTATATATCATGTAGTAATTACACTCCTTACTACAAATCATTGAGGCAGTGGCAGTATTTACATGGAGTGACGAGTTAATGGCTAGTTTATACAAGTAATGAGGTGACATCAGTGTTTATCACAAGTCATGATGCAATGGCATTTGTTTGTTTGTTGTTGTTTTTTCCTACATCACTTCATGGTATTTGGTGATGGCATTGTTTATTTACAATCACTGTGGCCATGGTTGGGTTTACTGCACACACAAACATAAACCCCCTCAAACACACAGACAGCAGGCTGAAGTCCAGACAGACGGACTCACAGTATTGAGTCTGAGCCATATTGCCAGTGTAAGTAGCCGTGTTGTTTCCTGCCCATGTCGTAGCTGAACCTGCACAAGGCACCCAACAACAACAGTCACACAGTCTTCTACAACAGGTTAAGGAATGTTCAGAAAATCAATTCTCTTTTTGTTTTCTTTGTTTCATAAAAGTGATTTTCTTCATTCTTTAGCATTTATTAGTCATTTACACTTTTAACACTGCGGAGTGGGTAGCTGCCTATGTGATGACAATTGGTCAGCTATGCATGCATATCACACACACACACGTTTCAGAAAATGGATATTTGTCCAAAATTTTCACTCTTTGGTCCAAAACTTTTGTTGAGGTCTGCACAACACCTCTTCCATGATATTCTACGGAACTAAGTAACCTGTTGAGCGACAAAACCAAGCTAGGAAAACAAACAAATAAACAACAACAACAACAAAATTCAAGAGTGGAATGCAAAAACTGCAGTCTTCAAATGCAATTCCCAAGCACTGATGAAGAGATACGACTGTGGTTAGGATTTTGTTGTGTGCATATGTGTGTGTGTGTGAGAGAGAGAGAGAGAGAGAGAGAGAGAGAGAGAGAGAGAGAGAGAGTACGTGTGTGAGTATGTGCATGCATGCGCGTGTACGATCTATCCCATCTCCAAATGATTCCTCCAAACACTGGAAGATTTCAAGTCCTGAAACACACGTACATACAGCCTGCAGGTCATCTGTACACACTGACAGACAGACTGGATCAAAGACAATATCCTGTTTCCACCTTGCTCCGCCACCTAGAAAAAGTTTCTTCGTTTCTTTTTTTTTTCCTTCTCTTTTTCTTCAAATAGGCTAGGCATTGGCCATGCTACATACGACTATACCATACTACAGCCATTAAAAGCGGGCCGTACCACATGCATCAGCCACTCCACTTACTTTTTCAGTGGATTTCAATTAATCAAAAATGTGTTTGAACACACACACACACAGACACACACAAATCTGATGATAAAAAGCATAATTAGAAAGGACACCTTTCTGTGTTTAAAACATCAGAACCATAACACCACGCTACAAATTATTAGAGGGAAAAAAAAGACTTTCTATAACAAAAGTGAACAGACAAAAAAAAAAACAAAAAAAAAACCAAACATGTAAACAGTAAACAGCTAACGTAATGAGAAAAACTGGACATGCTTCATACTGGCGCACAATAATAGTGTTTCTGCGTTTTACACATTGATGTGTCGGGCAAGTGTTGCAGAAGCACTGAACACTTTTAAGACCACCTTCCTCCATGCCTGTCCTGACGATGATTGATCTTACGCACAGCTAGCACTGTTAACCTGCTGTTATGTCTTATCCTGAATAGTGTGTGTGTGTGTGTGTGTGTGTGTGTGTGTGTGTGTGTCTGTGTGCGTGCGTGTGTGGTGTGTGTGCATGTGTACGTGTGTGTGTGTGTGTGTGCGCGCGCGCGCACGCGCGCATGCGTGCGTGTGTGCATGCATGCATAAGTGTGTCTTGCGCGTTTGTGTGTGCTGGAGACAGGAGGGGGGGGGGGGGGGGGGGGTTGAGTGAGGGGGGGAGACAACGTAGGGAAAGAGTGTAGGGGATGATCATTTTTATCTGCATGTATGATTCTATGTTTTTAAATGTATGCTGGTCTTAAGATGCTATAGCTTATATACCTTAATCTAATGTGTTTCCTTTTCTTCTCTTCATTCTTAAACGTTCGGCTTTTATATTGTAATGAAGCCTCACGAGGGACAGGCGTTGGTTTTCTTAAATGAATCAAATCATCATTATTATCATTATTGTAAATTGTGTAATAGCATGATAGAAAAACATAGGACTGTAATAGCATGACAGAAAAACATAGTAGGACAGTAATAGCATGATAGACAAAAACATAGGAGTATGGCAGTAGCATTGTAGAAAAACAAAGGAGCAATGTAATAGCATTGTATAAAAACAAAGGAGCACTGTAATAGCACTGTATAAAAACAAAGGAGCACTGTAATACCATGACAGAAAAACAAATAAAAAATAAAACAAGAAAAAGAACATGAAAAAGAAAGCAACGGGAAAAACAAAACAAAAAACGTAAAAACAAACAAACAAATCATCCAATGAACATCACGAAGAGAAAACTGCTGTAGGACCGACTCACTGCGGGGATAGTGACTAAGATTAGCGGAGGTGAACTGCGGGAGCTGGGCGTGGCTGCCATGGAAACCGTCCACCTGTGACGACATGGGGTGGGGGGCCATGGGCCCTGCCGGCCCCTGGGGGACCCCCGACGCACTCCCCACGCCCCCGAGGCTGCTGGGACCTGAAATCACCCCGCCGGCTTGCGCCGCTTAGTGGGTTAGCAACAACGAGCGAGTTGGCAGGAGTGGGGAGAAGGAGGAGATAGAGGGGAGGGGGAAGGGATAGCGCCATAGAGGAGGAGGAGGGGGGGGGGGAGGGATAGCACCACAGAGGAGAAAGGGTGGGGGTGGGGGTGGGGTGGGGGACAGCGCCAGTGTCGGAAGTTTGCAAGAAGTTAAATACTGTTGTGCATTACTAACACTGCATTCTCAGGGTTCATACATCCTTTCTGGTCATAAGTTCACAACTGTTTAATCAAGAACTCTTCCAGACTATCACCATTTCCTAATGATGGTGATTGAGGCCAACAAGCACTATCGGGTGGACAAATGGAAAAAAAAAAAAAGAAGTCGCACAGTACAGTCTGGACACAAGAGACCCCCTGTGGCAGAGTGTGCTGACCTGTCAGCTGACCAACTGTTCACTTCGTGGCACCTCACAGGACTTCAGAAATGAGCGTTACGTGGAGGAACGGACATTTCGACACTGGCAACAACAACCAATTTTTAGTGGGGAAGGGGGGGGGGGGGGAGACGAGGGGCTGGTCACGCAGAGGGAGGTCTGGAGAAGATGAGTTGTGTGTGTGTGTGGAGGGGGCGGGGGGGGGGGGGGGGTGTTTTGAATCTCAAGAAATTTCTTCGATCTTCAACAACTTACACCAACCCCATTGTTCATTAACTTTTTTTTCAGAAATATTTTCTGTCTTTGTCTGCAGCCGGCCGCACCTTCAGCGACACTGTTTCTTTGCTTTAGAAAAGTAGTTAGGTTTTGATTCTGAGTCTTTAACTACTTTTCTAATGTTGAGTCCAGAATCCAGAAACCTATTTTCTTATTTATGTTTCTTTGCTGTTCATTGTGGCTCCCCACCACGCAACCAAATGTTCCTTCAATCACAGGCCCCAGCCTCATGGGGAACAATCGGTAACACGTCGTCAGGAGGCTCCTCGCCTGAGGAGACACTGTACAACGGGCTACGTTCAGTGGGGCCTGTTCTGATCCAAACAGATGCAGGACACCCCAGTCAAACTCCCTGCTGACACGAACACCTGGTTTGCTGTGATGCTGTTACTGACCTTGGGTCTGGGGGGCTGGTGTTGCTTTTTGTACTGTTGGTCACCAGTACTGAGGAATTCTCACTGGCATCGTTGGAGGGAGGCTTGCTGGGCAACTGTTTACTATGTGCAACTGTTGGCTTGTAACTGCTGCTGCTGTTGTTTGTTTGTTTGTTTGCTCAATCTGTTTCTGTTTGGCAAATTTGACTGGCTAAATCTTTCATGATCAAGGGGAGGGGAGGGAGAGAGGGGGCGAAGAAGGAGGGGGTAAGACAAAGAGAGGGAGGGAGGGAGGAAGGGAGGGATGGAGACAGACAGAGATAGAGCAAGAAACAGAGGAAGGACAGAGGTTGAATGCAGAAGTGGTGGGGGGGGGGGGGGGGGGGGGGGGGGGGGGGGGGGGGGGAGGGAGGGAGGGGGGGGGGGGGGGGGGGGGGGGGAGGAGGAGGAGAGAGGGGAGAGAGGGGAGAGGAAGAGGAGGGAGAGAGTGTGAGAGAGAGAGAGAGAGAGAGAGAGAGAGGAGGGAGAGAGTAAGGAAGAGAGAGGCAGAGAAGAGAGGGTGAATGACAGATGCAAATACACAGAATAGAGAGAGAGAGAGAGAGAGAGAGAGAGAGAGAGAGACAGAGACAGAGGAAGAGAAGAGAGAGAGAGAGAGAAGAAGACAGAAAAGACAGGAACAGACGGACAGACAGACAGAGAGAGAGAGGAGAGAAAGACAAGAGAAAGACAGTGAGAACAGACAAGACAGGTGAAAGGATGTAATGCATACATATGCACAGGCTCAGAGCACAGGCATGAATGCACATGAGCGACAGAAAAAAAAAAAAAATTATGCAGAACATCTTAAGATCATCAGTTAAGTGACAGCAGACTGGCCTACACCAGCTACACGTGCATGGGAATGCGTCGTGCACCTGTGAATCATGCTGGCTGATGGTGCGTCACGTTTCACCTGATCACATCTCACCTCATTGTGGTTCGTTTAACGCATCTTTCTATACACACACACCTTACAGGTCACCTCACCTAGACCATGGAAAACTGAATCTAAAGAATAAACTCAAACATAAAAAAAAAAAGATTTGAATAAATTAAAACATCAATATGCCCGAGCACACGTAACATACATGTAAATTACATGACATACACTTTGCAGCTAAATGATCCCCCTCAAAGAACTGCATTCAGTTCTAAAGTGTACATTAGATGTGTGTGTGTGTGTATACATATATATCCCCCCCCCCCCCCCCCCAAAATGTTTTCAATCTGTTAGTTGCATGATCTGTCACAGAATCTATCTGTACTGAACCTATTCGTACCACCTACCGTTAAATTTACCTTTTGGGTAAAGTGATTTGGGCTTCAGAAAGCACAAATAAATGTTCATTATTATCATCATTAATATCAAGCAAAAGAACTGATGAACACTACCATTTTTTTTTTCTCCTCAATTGGCAATAATGAAGAGCCTGTGGGAAATGTTCGTTCAAGTGAATGACGCTTGTCTTTTCGGTGAAACATGACTCTCAACACGTTCGGAACTCCAGGAAAGGGCTCACAGTTAGTGTTACACACTAGAATCAAGACTCCGGCGACATGAAATGAGGTGAAACGTGACGCTTTCCTCGCAGATACATACTGAGGGTTTGTGTCAAAACATGCATCAGACCATGACATCATTTCACTGCTTATGCTTCATACACACAATCCCAGTATGTTGTGGTCAAACATTACGATGAAGTCGCAGTCTACTGCGAAGGTTCTAGCGCATCCCAAACATGTCTTGGTTCAACACGATAACAACGTTCCATTCCACCGGTCAGCTTCACATACATCCAAAACGTCATGGTTCAACATCCCCCCAAAAAGTTTACACCATTACTTAGCTTTACATGCATCTCATCATGCTCAAATGTGGAACAATGTTACACTCCATATCTCTGTTTCGCATACATCGTTAAAACGTCAGGGTTAAACATTAGAACTAAAGTTACCTGTCACTGCTTAGTTTCATACACACAAACGTCAAGACAGAACATTAAAACAAAATTCCACTCCACTGCTTAACTACACGTTGATCTGCATACTTTCATGGTCAAACATGAGAATAAAGTTACATTTCATTACTTAGCTTCGTATACATCCCCAAAACGTCATGGTTAAACGTTAAAAACTATCGTCACATTCCACTGTATAGCCTCATATACATCCTCAAAATGTCAGGGTCGAACATTAGAACAAAGCTACATTCCATTGTTCAGCTTCATATGTACCTCCAAAACGTCACGTTCGAACATTAGAACAAAGCTACATTCCATTGCTGAACTTATTACACATCCCCGAACGTCATGATCAAACATTAGGACAAGTCACACTCCTTTTGAATAGCTTCCAGTATTAGCAGGACAGCTCCCCGATTCATAGCATTTGTTCTTTAACACTCCTTTGATTTTTTGTTTTTGTTTTTCTGTTTTGTCAAGCACATGCATCGAAATCCTTGTCATCATCATCATCACTGCTACCAAATCAATTATT
>CM065744.1:37496284-37536284 GCA_033310375.1 Conus canariensis | reverse complement strand
CATAATAACATGAATAAAAAAAAGAAAAGAAATACACAGATCTAAAATCATAATAGCAAGAATAAAAAAAAAGAAGAAATACACAGATCAATAAATCATAATAACATGAATAAAAAAAAAAGGAACACAGTGATCAATAAATCATAATAACATGAATAAAAAAAAAAAAAAGAAATACACAGACCAATAAATCATAATAACATGAATATAAAAAAAACACACACACACACAACACAGAAATAGAATCAGTCTGAAGGAAGACAAGACTTCCCAAACATCTAATGAGATGACAAAATACAGCATTGCAGGAGAGAGACAGATCATCAAAAGAAAGAGAGAGAGAGAGAGGAGTGGAGAGAGGAAGAGGAGGGAGGGAGTGGGGGGGGGGGGGAGAAGAGAGAGAGAGAGAGGCAGAGAAAGAAACACAGAGACAGAGAAGGGGGGGGGGGGGTAGGCAGAGAGACAGACAGACAGACAGACAGAGAGAAACAATGTGAGCCAGGAGAGAGAGAGAGAGAGGAGAGAGAGCCAGAGCCAGAGACAGAGCAGACAGACACAGACCCAGAGGCAAACACAAACAGAAAACACAGCAACACAGGTAACAGGAAAAGAAAAGAAAAACAAGGAAATACAGCAAAGTAAACAACTCCGTTCAAAAACAGAGTAATTGTCCCCCCACACCACCACCACCACCACCTTTCCCCTGCCAGACCCAATCAACATTATCCCCCCCCCCAAAAAAAAAAGAGACGATGACGACTTCCTCCTCCACCTCCCCTGTCCCCCACCCTCTCTCTCTGTCTGTCCGTCTGGACCCGAAATGAGCGGTGGTGTCTCATGACATGGGCTCAGTAGTACGTGTCTCCCTTACAAGACAGCGAGAGCGCCACCTAGGATCTCCGACTGCCAGGAGAGGGAGTGGGGGGGGGGGGGGGGGGGGGGGGGGAGCAGAGGCTGGGGGGGAGGGCACAGTAGAGCATGATTGCCACAAAGCAAGCAAGCAAGCAGCCGACTGACAACCAGTCATCGAAAACTGCCCAGTGAAGAAAGCAGAACTGATCCCAGGGGTCAGAAAGGTCAACCTGGTACAATGCTGCTGCCTGGATGTTGACAGTTGCTCCAACCTGTTTTTTGTTTTTGTTTTTTTGTTTTCGTCTCTCTCTCCCAGCCCCTCCCAGCCCCCCAGCCCCCTCTCCACTGCCCACTAGTTCCCCTACATTCTCTCTACTCCGGGTGGTGTATTTTTTTTTTTTCCTCTCTCCAATTTTCCATGTACAGCTGGACCAATGGTCAATGTAAAACTCTCTCTCTCTCTTTCTCTCTCTCTCTCCCTCCCTCTCTCTCTCTCTCAGCCTACCAGTCGGCCAGGTAGCTGTTTGCCTTGCACCAGCTGTAAGTCGACACAATCAGCAGCAAGCTATGACCTGAGTGGTGAGACAGGTGAGTGAATACAGAAAAAGAGATGATGAATGACGGTGATCAGGATCCATCATGATGAACAGAACCACCGACTGGAATTCAGAGAACATGTTGGCAGTATGTTATCTTGCAACCCATCTGCCTATCCTGTTGCTGACACGACACACACTTTGTAGGCGCACACAACACCCACACGCGTGCTCACACACCCCCACCCCCACACATGCATGCATGCATGCATGCGTGCGTGCGCGCACACACACACACACACACACACATACACACACACACACACACACAGTGTGTGCGCGTGTGCGTGCTCACACGCACGTATGCCCACACACCCGCACGCACACAGACAAGCACACATACACACACACAGAGGTGTGTGCGAGCATGCATCCACTGACGCAAAGCCAAACGCATCACTTGAATGTGCGTACATACACTGCACACACATTCTATCTCTCTCTCTCTCTCTCACACACACACCACAACACACACACACACTCCAAACACACACACACATGCACTCCAAACAAACACACTCTACACACCTTACACACGCACTGCATACACACATACAAACACTACACCCTACATCCACCCGCCTTCCATTGCCCCCCCCCCCCCCCCACACACACACACACACACTTTCAGTACTCATACCACAACTTCCCTATCAGTACTCCCATTTCAGTGACTTGCAGTACCTACATTACCCGACACAGACCCAGAGAAATCACCCGATCACAGAAGCCACACATGTGCACACACAATGCCCAAACCAATTACAGAAGCCCCTTAACTCTGTAACTTCCACTAGTCCTCTCAATCCTCTCTCTCTCCCTCCTCTTATTCTCCCCCCCCCCCCACCCCCTCATCCACCACCCCCCTTCAAGTTCCTCGACTGTTCTGAGCACAGTCAATCTGTTTATGAAATGAACATCAAGATGTCAAAGAGGAGACGGATCTAGTGCGCCGTGAAGAGAAATTATCTATACTGAATACGGTACAGTACAACAAGTGTAGCAGAGGTACACAGTGTGCTTGAGCAATGGAAGCACACGACTGATTCTTCAGTTTGAGCCAGGGTCCAAGTTCGTCAAGCATCTGTTTTAACCGGAACATTGAACTGCAGTCCTCCGTTCATGCTGTGACAGCTGGGCTGGTGTATCAGATCGTAGCGTGATCGCCTTCCATTATGAGCCCCTAATGTTACCACAACCAATGGACGGGGGTCTTGTGTATCAAGGCTACAAGAACGAGGCATTTCAACGCCGCAAAATCAATTCTATTCTTCGCTTTCAAGCAAACCTCCCGCATTCTATCTTCTTTTTTTTTTTTTTCCCTCTCTTTTTAAATTTCAAAACCTCACTCAACTGCAATATACTCTACACAGGAAAGATCTCTTCCTAACTTGCGAACACAAACGCCCTAAAAGTCTCCTCTCCTCCACCCCCCCCCCCCCCTTCCCACCCCCACCCCACCCAGAACAAAACAAGCACCTGCACAACGCCAAGCATGGAGAATCCCGTTCAAAACCACACCAGGACTTTCCATCCAGTCCAAGAACTCCCGAGGCCTTGTTGCACACACTCCAGCCTTACTCCCCAAACTTTCAAGCACCTGCAAGGAAATTTGTGAACCCCCAGATGGGGGGGGGGGGGGGGGAGGAGAGAAGGCGCCAGAGAAGAGAGCTTCCGGGCGTGAGCCCCGCACCGTGCCCATGGTCTTACCTGACAAGAGTCGTGGGAAGACGGCCTCCTGCGGGGGGTGCTGCACAGTCTGGGCGGGGCCTGCCTCCATCTGGCTCATGCCCACCCCCGAACTCACCACCCCGCTGCCGTATTCGTCCTTCACCAGCCGACCTGGGGGACCTGGAGGTCAAGGCCATACATACATCGGGGGGAGGGCGGTCACATCAGAATCCCCACTCAGGGGAGATAAGTGGGGGATAGGGAAAGGGGCTGGAGAAGGGGGAAGAAGAGGATTCTAAGAGAGCAAGGTGAGGCAGAGTGATTCAGAACCCCAAGGGTCCGCAGGACCGAGAGTGAGAGAGCTGTGGGGGTGGACCTGTGATTGTCAACAGTTTTACACTTAAGGACATTGGTGTTATGATTGTCAACAGTTATACACTTAAGGAAACTGCTATTATGATTGTCAACAGTTATACACTTAAGGAGATTGGTATTATGACTGTCAACAGTTATACACTTAAGGACGCTGGTATTATGACTGACCACAGTTTTCCACTTATTAAGGAGTTGGTGTTATGATTGTCAACAGTTTTACACTTAAGGATGTTGGTGTTATGACTGTGAACAGTTCTACACTTAAGGACGTTGGTGTTATGATTGTCAAAAGCTATACACTTAATTAAGGAAGTTGGTGTTATGATTGACCACAGTTTTCCACTTAAGGACATTGGTGTTATGATTGTCAACAGTTTTACACTTAAGGACGCTGGTGTTATGATTGTCAAGTTACACACTTGAGGACATTGGTGTTATGATTGTCAACAGTTATACACTTAAGGACACCGGTGTTATAATTGTCAACAGTTATGCACTTAAGGACATTCGTGTTATGATTGTCAACAATTTCACACTTTAGAACATTGTTGTTATGACTGTCAACAATTATACACTTAAGGACATTGGTATTATGACTGCCAACAATTTCACACTTAAGGACATTGATGTTAAGACTGTCAACAGTTTTACACTTACAGATGTTGTGTTCAGATCGTCCACAGTTTTAAAGAACAGAAAGCGGAGGACACTGTATCACGATCATCAACAGTTAAAATGGTAAGGGTTTGAGAGCTAAGGAGACAGTACTGAGACCGTCAACACTGTAAGGTTAACAGCTGAACAACTCATGAGAAATGAGAATGTAATCATTGTCAACAGTAATAACTTTCCAAGAGGTTAAGGTTTACAGAGTTGAGAAGACAGAAGTTATGACCATCAACAGTTATAAGGTTTAAGGGTTAATGTGTTGACAAAACAGTTATGGTCATCAACAGCTGTAAGGTTAAGGGCTAAAGACTTGTAGAGACAGGAGCTGTAGTCCTCAGCAGTTACAGGGTTAAGGGTTAGAGAGCTGTGAGACAGGAGTTAGGTCACCGACATTTGTATGGTTTAGTGTTAGCCAGGTGAGGAGACAAGATTGATACTCGTCAACAGTCATTAACTTTAAGGATCAGAGAACTGAGGAAACACTCTGAAGGTCATCAATGATTCAGAGTAAGCTCTTTAACAGGCCATTCCCCCGCCCCCTCCTCCCCCCTTCCCTCCACCCCATTATCTTATTCCTGTTACAACTTCAGTATAAAAGAGCTGAGGAAACATGTTTAAGGTCATCAACAATTTACAGTTAACTCTTTAACAAGCCATCCCCCCCCCCCCCCCCTGTTTTATTCCTGTTACGTGCAAATTTCTTACAAAGTTATGAAAATCAGGCACTTTGGGGAAAACGAAACAAGAAGAAGAAATGTCCTTACCAATAAATCCTTCACCTCTAACTTGCATAAAAAGAAACTGTACACAAATGTAGTCATGGATGCAGTTTGCTCAGTGCGAACCTCTTTCAGTGACGCCCATGTTCACCACTGACCTATGTGGTCACTCACCTGACGTTCAGAAAGTCGAAACCATCTGTAACATCCACACTGACTCCCCACTTCTCACTTATCTCACATACTACCACTGTCATCTGAAGCGACACCTAACAATTCGTACAGTCTGCACAGCCTTCTGAGCCAACAGTCTCTATTCTGTGATGCCAGCAGCCACTTCTGCTTGGGCTGACATCCTGAACCTGGGTGGCTAAACACTCCATCCTTCCCAAACAACTCACATCAGGATGAAACACTGGATCACCCATGTCAGGCAGACTAACAGTTCACTGATAATATTAGCAAATGGCCGAAATGCTAGTTCAAAGGTTACAGATAAGAAAGCCAAGGAGATGGTGTTGAAATGATCTACAGTTTTAGGATTTATGGCTAGAGAGCCCATGAGACTGTACTGTTAGGGCTGTCCACAGTATTAAGTACAGAAAGCCAAACAGACAGTGTCAGGGTAATCAACAACAACTTCAGGCTAAGGTTCAGACAACTGATGACATCGTCTCAGGGTCCTCAATGATTTTAGACTTACAACTGCGGGGATGGGAATTTTAATGTCACAGAATTGGAACCACGGCTACATCAGGACTGCAAGTTCAACGTTATCGGAAGTGAGGTGAATCACAGAAAGCACAGCCAGACGACAATTTCATCACCCAATTACACTCCCTTAAACACACACACACACAAAAAAAGACATGAAGAGCACATTCAATAATAAAAGAGGATAAATAACCTGCAGAGTTTCAGGGATAGACAGCTGAATACTTATGGAGGTGAAATGTTTATTGACTAATCAACATCAACACGGCATCTTGAGCAAGTTGAGAAAGTAATCAAGAGTCAGGAGGTTCAGTTGCTGACTGAGTAACACACTGGGTCAGTTACAGAGTTAAGGAGTTCATCAGATGCCTTACAGCAAAAGTGAATTAGCTGATTACACAGTTTACCTATAACCTGATGGATGGACCTAGGCACCCAGTTCAAAGGTCAAAAACAACAAAGGCAGAAGATTACTTAAATAGTTTTAAAGTTAACCAGACAGTTACAGTAATAATCAATGACATCATTACAGGACTGAAATTACCAGTTTAGAGTGACAACACTAAACAATACCACCACACCACCCATCTTCACAACAAAAACCACTTTTACAATATCAATAACAACATAATTATGTATACTTCTTGTATCACACCGACATGTTTCACCATCACCAGCTGCTGTGGGGCAGTGGTTAGCGTCATGGATTTCCGGCTGGGAGGTTGTGGGTTGGATTCCCATCAGAGCCGTCTCTTTGTGGGTTTTTCTGTCCTGAGCGGGCTCCTACCCAAAGCTGAATCTGCTGTCGGTCCAGCTGGGAAGACTGGAACCACACAGTCGAATTTCATCCCCTTTAATAGATGCGTCTGTGTGAGTGTAGCTTCAATTTCCTGAGCAACACTGCAGGGAACTGTCTCCCTCAGGCCTGGTCGACGCAAGGATCTACAATGAAAGTTACGCATCGAGTGCGGCCCTGTCACACAGTCTCAGACCGAAACAGAAACTCCCTAGCATCATGTTCGCCATCCTCGTCGATCCTCAAAAGAAAAAGCTCAAACTCTGTGGCCCCTGGTACCCTGTCCCCACGGTGACCTCAAGTTCGGATTTCATCTCCACGTGTGTGCTACGTTCGCGTCGAGATTCCCAGCATCGGCAAGTTCATGGAGATCGCAGTGTGACGGACCAGGTGGCGCCATCCAGCGGAAAACACACACTCACACTGGCTCCTCGACCAAGCACTTAGTGTCTACAGCAGGAGGCTGCTAGGTGGTGCCCTGTGCATGTGGGATCAGAACAGGACCACTGAACACCCATCGAAGGGAGCTGGCAGCCGTGCAGACTCTCCTCTATTGAGTGGCCTCACGGCTCGACATTGACAGCCCCCCTGTCAATTTCTGGTGTGGGGGCTGCAGTGTAACAAGGCAGGGTGTGGCTGTGGATGGGGGGAGCAAGGGTAAGCAGCACGGAACATGGGATTATTTTACAAAAAAAAGAAAAAGAATCAGTCTTACACACAGGCACAGCCAGAGCGCGGACACATGAACCAACACGCGCACAGCAGCACACATGCACACACTGACAAACTTTAAGGCATCTCCCTTTCACTGGCTACATGATAGTCGATGCTGTTACTTCCAGTCACAATAACCTTCACCCCCGTCCTCTGGCCTGTGCTGCTACTTTCATCAGAATAACCTTCACCATCAAGTATTCTAGTCAGTGCTGTTCATTCTAATCAAAATAACTTTCACCTGCAATAACGAAAGTTACTTTAATCCAATTGAGAGAGAAAAAACAATTTTTTAAAAAGCAAACACACGCAACTGAAGCAAGATCCTTAGAAGGTTTGGCTGGTAACTTCAAATTTTATAGTGCTTACACTTGAACAGTAGGATCTCAGCTCAACTCACCATAGTAATCTTAAGAACAAAAAAATCTGGTAGGAATGAGAGAAAAAGGGTGCTTAGTTCTCCATTTTACTGTGAATAGATGTGTGCGTGTGGTGTGGTGTGGTGTGGTGTGGTGTGGTGTGGTGTGGTGTGTGTGTGTGTGTGTGTCTGTCTGTGTGTCTGTGTGTGAGTGTGTGTGTCTGTGTGTGCGTGTGTGCACGCGCACACACATGCATGCGTGTTTGTGCATGAACGAGTATCTGTGTGCATGTGTCAAAATACATGCATGTGTCTGCGTGTCAGATGTCCTGCATCAAAGACTATACAGAAAACAAGTGAAAAAGTAAAGAGCCGTTCACAAATTTTTTTCTTTGTTTTTTTTTTCCTAACCTTTTCATTAGTTTGTTGTTGTTTTTTTTATGCTGCCTCATCTTCCAAGCCCTCCCTGTGGCACTGCTTCCAGCAACTCATTCCCACTTCCCCATGCACAGCTACACCCTAACCCATCCGCCTCACCACTGACAATCCATATGGAGCAGTCAAGATCGGGTCGATCGCCATGAGCCAACACTGCACTGTTGCCCAGTCATTTGGGTGGTGAACATCGGTGCCTGTTCTGCTCCAACGTGTCCAAGACGCCACAAACTTACAATCTCCGACCAGTGACAATAACTGCGAGTCAGAAAGCCTGTAGCGTTAGCGAGTCACAAGGTTGATACCCTGATAGGCAGAAACCCTAACACAATGAACCATGCTCCATAAGCCAGAGAGGCTAAATGGTGAGGAGGAGGGGGTGGGGGAGACAATGGACATGAGAACTAGACATAATAATAATTCCAACCCAAGGGGTGTTCCTATCCCTACCCCCCATTCCTTCCATCTATAGCCAAAGTCTGTGCTTTAGATTTAAGGAGTGAACATCAGCCAATACTGTTTTCATGTTTGTGTGTGTGTGTGTGTGTGTGTGTGTGTGTGTGTGTGTGTGTGTGTGTGTGTGTGTGTGTGTGCACGCACACATGCACACATGCTAGCATGCATCACCAACTGATTTGTTACATCAGTTACCATTTTGGGGTATGTGTATCCGTTATTTTCTTTCAATTTTAAGCAACTAAACTTCAAAGTTCCAAGATTCGCCTACCTCACACTTAATTCCTGCATTAGACGATAACAACACAGTCATGGTTACATTGATTCCAGATTGATTATGTGTTGCATAGACACACACACACACACACACACACACCACACACAACACAAACACACACACACACACAAGATATAAACAAATTCCCTGTACATCCGTCTGACCTTCTGATCTAACGATAGTAGAATCTCTGTCTGATCTACTGATCAAACAACAATACACTAATGAATGCACCCTCACACACGTGGGCACGCATACAGACATTACATTATTGTGCTTACAAGCAAATTCTCACACAGGCGCAAACACACACTCTCTAACCGTACACACACACATACACACATGATCAAAACATACAATCACCAATTACACACAGATGATTACTACAGACGTTATCACAACATGTAAAGACACGGCAGATACATAAACATACATACGACTAGACACACACAACACACACAAAAACACACGCACACGCACACGTACACACACACAACACACACACACACGCACACGAACACACACACACACACACACACACAACACACACACACACACACACAAACACATCCATGATCAACAGCCGTCCTCCACTCACAACTTTCAGCCATTCTTCACCTCCCTCTGCACTTGAGTCCATGTTTAACCACCCACACATTTTCATGTCTCGCCTTCCCGCACACTTTTAGCAGTTCCTTACCCACCCACACACTGTAGCCAGCCTTTCACCCCCAATACACTTCGCCAATTTTTCATCCACCACACACTTTCAGCAGTTTCCATCCATCCACACACTTTTAGCAGTTCCTACCACCACACACTTTCAGCCAGTTTCTCATCCATCCAACACACTTTCAGCCAGTTTCCTCATCCATCCACACACTTTCAGCCAGTTCCTCATCCATCCACACACTTTCAGCCAGTTTCTCATCCATCCACACACTTTCAGCCAGTTCCTCATCCATCCACACACTTTCAGCCAGTTCCTCATCCATCCACACACTTCAGCAGTTCCTTTCAGCCAGTTTCCACCCATCCACCACTTTTATACTTTCATCAGACAGTTTCTCATCCATCCACACACTTTTCAGACAGTTCTCATCCATCCACACACTTTCAGCCAGTTCCTCATCCACCATATACTTTCATCAGACAGTTCTCATCCATCCCACACACTTTTCAGACAGTTTCTCATCCATCCACCCACTTTTCAGACAGTTTCTCATCCATCCACTCACTTTTCAGACAGTTTCTCACCCCCCGCCCACACAGCTTCCAGTCAATTCCTCATCCACTCACTCTCTTCCAAGTGAGTTGTTCATCATCCACCCACACTCACGCACTTTCCAGCCGATCTTCTCTCCGGCACGCACTAAACAAGGTTTCCTCCATGCAGAGGATGGAGCGGCAAAGTATTTCCAGTATCCCTGATGTGGGTGTCAAATGGGCTGTCACAGTCAGAAAATGTTCCTCCCCCACCCCCCACCCCCTTCAGCTAGCATCCACCCACACCTTCCTCTCGGCAGACAGGTCTATGGCTTATCATCTGCAGGAAGGCTGAGGGCTGGGAGGGTGGGAGGAGGAGGAGGGAGGGGGGGGGGTTCTGTGGAACCTGAGCGAACGAAGCCTGACCCACTTCACTTTTGGGGTACTGATGGGTACCAGCCGTATTGATTTTCTATTTTGTTTGAAAACCCATGACCAGGAGGGAGAGGGAAAGAAACTGAGATAGAGAGAGAGAGAGAGAGAGAGGGGGGGGGGGGGGCGTGGGAAGAGAGAGAGAAAAAGAGACAAAGACAGAGAGAGAGACAAGAAAGAGAGAGAGAGACAAAGAGAGAGAGAGAGACAAAGAGATAGAGAGAGAGACAAAGAAGAGAGAGAGACAAAAGATAGAGAGAGACAGATAGAGAAGGAAACAAGAGAGAGACTGAAGACAGACAAACCAGACAAGACAGAATGGGGGACAGAGAGAGAGAGAGAGAGAGGGGGGGGGGGAGAGAGAGAGAAACAAATAATGATATCAGAAGAATGAATGATAATGAAGTTTAAAGAGAGAGAGAGAGAGAGAGAGAGAGAGAGAGAGAGAGAGAGAGAGAGAGAGAGAGAGATGAAGGCAAGAAACAGACTGAGACACAAAAGATGAAAAACTGACAGACAGAGAGACAGAGACAGGCAGACAGAGAAAAAGAGACAGAAACCCTGGCCAAACAGCTAACACCAAGAGCGACGCATCAAGAGCTACTGCTGCGAGACATGACAAGAAACTGTCAAACAAGACAGCACCACCCATGAGGATGAAAAGAAGATCAAGAGAAATCATGTCCAGCACAGATAAGATTCAAAACCTCTTACATTCCCTGGCACAGGATGAAACAAAACTAAAATAAACAAACGATATACGCCTAAAACAAAGAAGACCAATGCCATCACCAAAAAAAAAAAAAAAAAATCCTTCAGAAAAGCTGCGACACTGTAGTTTTTCATGGTTGGAAGACAATAGTTTTTTCATGGTTGGAAGACAATCATCATTTTTATCCATGTACAGGCCAAGACCATCGCTGGAGATGCTAACTCTCTTCATCATTTCAGAGTTCAGTACAGAAAAGTTGTCAGTACAAATTAAATGCCTGTCGTGTCAGTACAATTCATTAATTTGCCAAATGTCTGAAGCAAAGTAAAACGCAAAGTTTCAAACTGAGCAAGTTTCCCTTTGGGATGGTCACCCTGAACAAATGGACGAGAGATTAAAAAAAAATATTAACAGCCAACTTCCAAGCATCTCCATTTCTCATTGGTTACGGATCACAAGAACATCGCTGACTGGCTGGCAGCTGAGTGCTATTCTATGGCTGTAGCAATGGTTAATTGCACATTACAACTGTACTAACTTCAAGGATATTCTCAGAAGTTTCTTCACTGGACAATAAATTGAGTGACCATACATCACTATTATATTCAATCATGCGTTAAAATGTTTTTTTCCAAAAACGTATGGATTGGCACCTCTCCGTAACCACCATCACAACCATCACCACCATCACAACATCTACCAGCAAAGGATGAACAAGTCCAAAAGACAGCTGACAAATTCCTACCCCCCCCCCCCCCCCCCTTTCTCTCAATGGACAGAACTGGCTTATTTGAGCACCATTCCAGGCCTGAAGGACCTTTTTTCAGAGGACAGGACACGAACTTTTCCCAGCAGAACATTTACCGACACACAACAGCCTCCTCCCCTCCATGGGACAACTAGGTCAAAACGGGACAAAAACGGGGGCCAAAAGGGACAGCATGCACCAGAACAGGACAAGTAGGTCAAAAAGGGAGAACATCCATCAGCATGGGACAAAGGTCAAAAGGAAAGAGTGTACCAGCATAGGACAATGGCCAAAAGGACAGGGCTTTATGGTCATCTGCACAAAATCGCTGCGTTCATTCACCAACAACTTCCACAACATTAAAGCATGGGCAAAAAAACCAAATCTACCGTACACATCAAATCGTCCAAAACAAACATGTCAAGAGCTGTTGTTGTACAGTAAGGAAACAGAAACGAGAGAAGAAAAAAAAACCAAAAAACCTCACACATGTGAATTTAGCATTTGTTATCAAAATACATAAATACAAGTTTCTAGTCATGTTATTCATAGCTTAGCAAACCACACAGGCCATATCAAGGCTGAATCCAAAATATACCCAGACAGATAAACAAATTAAAATCCGTGGATGAAATTGATTACCAGGCATTAGAAATGTATTTACAAGAAGAAAAAAGAACACGCTGAAGTCTACGCCAATGCAATTATGCTGGTGATGTCTGCCCCCTCTCCCTTGCTGCTCTACATTCTCTCATTTCAAGTGAGAACACGTGTGTGTAAAAAGGCAAGAAAAGAGAAGAAAGAAAAAAAGAGGAAGAAGAAAAACACTTCAATTCATGTTATTTATAGCCAAGACAACTGCAGGGGAGGGGAGGGGGGCATACCAGAGCTAAAAACCAAACAAATCTCAACATTCATAACGTTTTGCGTTCTTGAAGAGTGCTAACGCTACACTACAAGCCACACAGTGAAACCTCTCGATACAGACTCCCTGAACGCCCCCCCTCCTTCAAAGATGTTTCGTTTGTTTGTTTAACTGGAATATTTTGTCTTTGTCTTCAAAATACTATGTTACCTCCCAAGAGAGATGCCCCGCCCATTACCAGAGATCTTATTTTTTGGTTCAGAATTTCTGGATGTCGTTATCGTAAGGTTCCACTGTATTATCTAACCTGGACACAGTCGTGCTTACCTGCATGTTGTAGGGTGAGGCCAGACAAATCTGCCCACAGAAGACCAAACAACAGCATGAGACGATCAAAGCACTAGGGAAATCGAGAGAGAAAGATACACTGAGAGAAAGAAAGATAGAGAGAGAGAGAGAGAGAGAGGAGAGAAGGAAAAGAGACAGACAGACAGACAGACAAAAGACAGACTGAGCAACACAGAGAGAGAGGGAATGGACTGGAATGTGGTGTTGTGCACTGGGGAATTGTGGAGAAAGCAACAAGACAGAGCAAGCAACAACAGACGGAGAAACAACGAAAGCACCACATCAACGTCAGTGGAAAAAACACACAAAAAAATCTACCTTTACACCTGAGGCTGTAAAAAAAAAAAAAAAAAAAAAAAAAGTTTGGGAAAGAGAGAACCTTGCATATCTGTGCCTCCCCCCAAAAAACACACACCACATGAATAGACCACAATACAACATGTACGCCCCCCCCCCCCCCCCCCCCCCATCTCTTTATACAAGCAGTACACAGTACAACCTAAGCAAACCCCCTCCTCCTCCTCCTCAATCACAATAAACCACAAATAAACACATGTATTCTCACCCTTCCTCCACACACAAACAGACACATACACAAACTATGACATTTGTCCCCCCCTCCCCCCCCCCCCAAATATCTACAACACAACAATAAATCATACAATGACACACATGAACTTTCACCCCATCTCTACACATGCTACCACACAATAAACCACAAAAAAAGACACACCTGTACCTTCAATCCTCTCTCTAACATCTCCCTCCTCCCTACACACACACACACACACACACACACACCACGCACACGCACGCACGCACACACACACACACACACACACACACACACACACACACACGCACACACACGCACACACACACATACACACACACAGAAACTGTGATTGACCATGCACATGCCACTCTCGTCCATCCAACTCCACCTTCTCCATCTACACATTCACATACACACTCTAACACACACACACACACACACACACACACACATATCCATCCATCCAAAACCACATCCACTTACACCCATTCATACACGCCCTCACTCGTTCCCCATCAAGACATCCATCTACACCCCCCCCCTTCACACCCACCAACACTAACCTACCCACCCACACCCACACATGGGAAGAAAAGCAAAGCACCAGCAGCATGACCAGAGAGCCACGCCGCCACACCCACCAATGCCAGGGGACACCACCCTCTCGTAGTGATAGGGGTTGACGCACACACTGTCGGCTTTGAGGTCGAAGGCATACTGGCAGTACTTGACATGCTTCAGCTCGTTCTTGTGCAGGTCGGGCCAGCGCCAGATGCGCGAATAAATTACGTGTGGGAACCCTTTGCGACCTGCCACCTAGGGGTAAAAACCAATGGTGCGACTCATGAGGACAAACGGTACATCAAGTCCTAGAGACCTTTTGGTGTCAAGTTAGACAACCCACCAAAACCAGTTTCATCTATTTTGTGTGCGTGGCCATCTCTTTTTTTTTCAAATTCTGAATACTTCAACTTTATCACCTATCCATCACAGGTCTACTTGCAATCTCTTCAATCTTTGAGAGCAAGTTCTAATGGCTGCTAAGGATGTTCTGAGGTTCTTGTAAACTAATCCTCAAGTCTCGATTTCTTGACAGAGTTTCAAAGTGTAAAGATGGCAGGCAGATGTCAAACCACAAAACCAAATGGCTGAAACACTGAGTTGCTGAATGAAAACAACAAACATTACAAGTAACAAGCCTCGACCTGTTGGTCTTCTTCAGCTTGTACAATGACAAACAATCAAACAACAGAAGTAAACATCCAGTGGGGAAAAGTACCATTCTCAGAATTCACGAACAATTCTCAGTGAGCATGAAAATGATTCAAGGGGATGGGTTGGGAGGTAGAGGAGAGAGAGAGAGAGAGAGAGAGAGAGAGAGAGAGAGAGGAGAGAGAGGAGGAGGGGGGGGGGGAGAGAGGCAGATGGGATGAAAAAGATACACTGAAACAAACATATTAAATATTCACTGACAGCACTGTGAATCACCAAGTTCCGTATTTTGACCAGAACCATTTGCTTATGCCTGCTCAGGAGTCAACATTTGTTTCCCCGATGAGATCAGGTCAGTGAGGCCAGTTTCCAGCAGTGGTGTCAGCCTTCCCACCAGACTTAACGTATAACAGCACTTCAAATTTTGTGGTATGTCCAACACCGCGGGTGGACATCACAATCCAACGAACTTGCAAGGGGGGTAAGCGAATACATAAAACGGGAATGGGAGAGAACAATACAGAGGAATAAGTTGCTACAACTGAAAAGTGAGCCTCAGATGATCAAAATAAAAGAACATGTTCAGCCAATGCTTGAAGATCCTAAACAAATGAAAGGGAAATTACTGAGGTGAGGTGAGACAATGTTGCTAACAGTCCACTGATGGTAAAGGGTCACCACGTTAAAGTCAATTCACAAGCCCCCAAAAACAAAAACCCATCTCATTCGCACAACCCTTTAAAATACATCTTAAAAAAACACATAAGAAATTTCATTAAAAATCTCTCTTCTGTAAAATCTTAGATCTGATGAAAAATGTTAATCTCTTTCACTCAGATGATCAAAGATCACATCAAGTAGGACATCTCTGAACAAGGTTTCCATGGAGTCTGAGAATGTTTATGTCTCACATCATGCAAGTCTCAACACTCCCAAAGAACATGTTTCACTGTGAGTGGTACATGACATGGAACTCACCACAAGCCACTTCACCTTTAAAAAGATAAGAATGGGTGTAAAAGGAGTGGCCTGTGTGCAAACGGCACGAGACTGTTTCTTCTTTACGGCCGTCTCGGGAACATGATAAAAACTCTTTTAGGTCTGGACGGATTTTGAACAGTTTGTTATCCGTCTGTGAGTTCCATTCCTCTTGCCAGAGTTCTTCGACGTAACCCTAACCCTAACCCTTGGGTTTCAGATCAGCATGAGGGATAGACAATCTGCTCAACTCTTTCCTTGTGGCATTCTTGGCAAGCTGATCAACCAACACGTTGACTTAACAGACAACACATCAAAAGGTAAGAGTCAGTAAGTTTCAAATTAAGATAACGGCAGGCGGAGGTCTTGACATTGTTTCAAAGTATACTGACGGCCTGTGGAGGTCAAAGCACGAAATCAAACGCTGAACCACTGAGCCATCAGATGAAGACAACAAACATTAAAACTAAGCCTTGACGTGTCAGTCTTCTTCACGCTGGACAACAACAAACAACGGAAGTAAACATACTGTAGGGGAAAAAAAAAAAGCAAGCATGCATGAACAATTCTCAGTGACTAAGAAAATGTGTTAGGGTGATGAGTTGGCGGAGGGGAGGGGGGAGGGGGAGGGGAGGGACATGGCAGATGGACAGAAAAAAAAATGACGCTGCAATAAAGAATCCTTCGTGGACAGTATTAGGAACTACCGAGTTCTGTATTTTGAACAGAACCATCTGCTTATGTCTTTTCCATCCCACACCATGAATATTAAAATTACAATATCTTGAAATCACAATATCTTGCAGTACAATCACTTGGCAATAACCATGTGATTTTTTCTTTCTTTCTTTTTTTTTTTCATTTTATACGTCTCAGCAAAAGTATTTTTAGAAATAACAGAGTTTTTAACGTCCCTTCCATTCAAATAGACAGGCCCAAACTGGCCCGACATGAAGGGCTGCCCAGGCTGTACAGTCACAAGGACTAAAAGGGTTAAGCCTCTGTGAAGACTTGTATGTCTAGACTGTACTCAATACGTTCTCTATAGCTTTTAAGTATGTAGAGCGCTATTAAAGCACACTGGAGAATAACAATCTTCGCCCTTAACAAGCTTTTATGCCAAACAGGATGTTTCAGGTTGCATGGCATGTACATTCTGCTGGCCAGGCTATGACATCTCCCATTCCACCCCAAGATCTAGACATCCTGACCTCTGTTTTGAGAGCGTTATAAGCTCTTTGTTCGGTTTAACCTTTTAACTATCAATCTACCTTAAAATTCACCCATGTACTCTACTAACCCGATCTACCTTGTTTCTCCCATTACAGGTGTCTCTATATTTGGTTACAGCACAGGCCATTTGGGCAGCTCTGAGTGTTTGCTGGAGTGGCTGTCAATGTGAAACCGTTTGGATTCTCCCCTTAAAAAAAATTAACCCAAAATATCTTTCACCTCGTTTCGAGTGTGACTGTAAGTGAAAGTGATAGATGATTGTCTTTTCAACACGAATGCGGGCAGTCTAGAGGCCCCTAGTGCTGCTGAGTTGATAATGACAGTTATGGGTACCTTAGACTCTGGTCTGACATGTATTATATTGTAAATCCCTCCCCCCCCCCCCCAAATCCCATGCTCCCATAAAAACATGAAGTACCTTGTAGTCTGAATACTAGTATACATTTCTAACAAGCACATGGCACATGAATGCCTCTACTTCTCTGGTGGCTGATATGTCTCGAGTAAACACACATAAACGAAAAGGAAACTACATCCGTGTCCCTCCTCCCCATCCCCTTCCTTTACCCTGCTCTCCACACACACACCTTAACCCTTCAACGCCACTGCCTCTCTTCCCACCTGGACACACACAGCCTCACCACCAAAACTCTCACCTGCAGGCGGCCATCCAGGGTGCGCTGGATGGTGACGCACTTGGAGGGGTGGGCGCCGTTGGTGGTGATGGCGGTGATCAGGCTGTCCAGCTCGTCGCGCTTCTCCTTGAGCTTCTTGACCAGGCTCTCGATGGCCCGCTTGGAGAAGCTCTCGCTCTCCCCGCCCTGGCGGTGGCACATCAGGCTGTGCACGATGCTCAGGCAGGCATCGGCCGAAGTGGGCGCCTGGGCTGTCATGGGGAAGCCTTCAAACGGCGCGGCACCGCTGAGGGAGGCCGTGGTGACGGAGGGGGGTGGGGGCCCGGTGACCTGCCTGCGGTGGTGACCTGTTGTGTCTGGGAGGAGGGGGTGGTAAGGGGGAAGGGGGGAGGTGGTCTGAAGATGACGGCCCGCGTGGGAGGGGCTGCGGCCGGCCAGGTGTGTGTGCCAAGAATGGGGCGGCGTTGTTGAGACTCAAACCCTGCACATCGAAAAGGACATCGATGAAACTTTTTTTTAGGAACTGAACAATCAGAAAAAAACAAAACAAGCAAGAACATGAGACGCCTGTCTAAAGACGCATGCAAAGGAGGTTTCGGAGAGGATGCAATTAGGGGCGACATGTCCAGAGACCATCCTGTTGCTTTCCAACCTGCAACCCCTTTCCAACTGAAACAATGAAGGAAAACAACGAACCAACTACAGCGTCACTGACAGGGATGTGGACAAAGGTTTCACCAAAAACAAACCCCGGACTGTCCTTTTTGAATTGTCTGATCTGTCCGTAGAAACCAACATCCAGCCAAGCCTAATCAAGCGTGTGATAATAACATTCTTTATCACTTTCTTCAATCAAACCTCATTTGTATGCTTTAAAATCACCACAATGGCTCACGTGCCTTTCAAATGACAAACCACACCTAGCAAGGTAAGTCATAGCATCAAATTAAAAGGAAGGCAACTTACCGACAAAAACAAACCAAAACAAACCAAAACACAAAGACCACAACTAAAAAAAAAAAAAGCCCAGGATTAACTCTAAAGCATATTAACTGCTGTTCTTTTATACTTTTACGAGGTCAGTGTCAAATTCAATGCAAAGAAGCTTTTTAAAGAACTGTTTACTTGGCATTTGAAAAAAAAGTGTATTTTCCCATTTCAATGTCTTTGTCACATCCTTTGGTCATTAAGCTATATTGAAAAGTCATTAAATCATATAACAAAAAAAAACATAATCCTGTCAGGTTAGTGGTTACATTTCCGACATTTTGGATCGTTGGCTAACAAAGAACCAGTCCCCCCTCATTTTCATACCGCCGTCATTCTCGCTTCTCTCACTGGCCACCGATTGGCTGTATAAGCCATGGTTCGAGTCCTCGCAAAATGTCAAATCCGGACAGGTCGATAACAAGACTTACACCACTGGAAAGTAAGGATTTCGATTTTTCTAAAAGGATGTGGCCCCATAAGGAATCATTAGCTTTTGGCACGGATCTGAACCAAAGAGCAGATCCAGGATCAGTCGGACCTCAGCAATGCTCTCATGAGTATCCACCTCTTTTTTTTTTTAATCATTATCATTATGAAATCATCCTCATTACCTTTTATATTTTTTAAATCAATATTCAATGTTGTGATGATTGTCACCATTATAAATGTTATAAAAAACGCCTTTCCCTCGAGCGTTTTAAATTTTTGTATTCTCTGATATCTTGGAGAGAAAAGACATACTGAGCGTAGAACTTACACACATGCACACAAGTTTACACACACACACACACACACACACCACTTACACACATACACACCCACACACACACACACACACACACACACACACACACACACTCTCACGGAGCCCCCTCTGCCTGCAGAACCCACCACAACAGCCAACAAACTCAAGACCTGCTACTGCTGAAGGCTGTGGAAGGTGGGTGGAAGGAAAAGGGGGTAGGGGGGACAGACAGAGTGAGAGAGGGAGAGAGAGTCAGAGTTGTGGTAGTTGGTGAGAAGGGGGTGGGGTGGGGGGGGGAAGCATGGAACCAATCTAGGCACCAATACCTAACATTCCTTCCAGTTGACAGGTTTTAATTTCACACATGATGTACACACACACACACACACACACACACGCACACACACATGCATGCACACACGCACGAATGCGTGCACACACATACCACACACACACACACACTCACAAACACATACCATACCCACAAACCCACACCGATAATATATATGCTGACACAATGAATACCTCTAATTTCCATATACATCGCTCACATCAACACATTCACACACAAACCAACACACAGACACAAATGTGCGCTAACACACACTTGTGTGCGTGTGCGAGAGTGCGCGCGCACACACACACACACACAAATTCCCAACAGTCTGAAATCTAATTCGCTTCCCCTCAAAATCTCTCTCTCTCTCCCCCCTCGGCCCCTGCCCCCAACCCCCCCCCCACCCAGCACCTGGGGGGGGGGCCCTTCTTCCTCATTCCACGAGCCCATCCCTTTCTCTGAGGGTAAAAAGAAAAAAAAAATTGATCAATCTGGGTAAATCTCCATGGAGAAGTGGGAAAAAGGTACCAAACAAGGACTATATTGATCGCCCACCAAGTCTTGGTACTACTTTGGTAAGGGGTGGGGGTGGGGGTGGGGGGCGGAAGATGGCAGGGGAGAAGAGAAATGGAAGGGAAGGAGGGGAAGGGAGGGAGAGACACAGGGGAGAGAAAGTGGGGGAGGGACTCAAGTCCTAGATTGGCAAAGGCATGTGAGGAGCCCCTTTACCCTGTGGAAAATGGTTTCAGCAGGAAGAGAGAGAGAGAGAGAGAGGGAGAGAGAGAGAGAGAGAGAGAGAGAGAGAGAGAGAGAGAGGGGAGAGAGAAAGAGAGAGGAGAGAGAGAGAGAGAGACAGACAGGAGAGAGGAGAGAGAGAGAGAGAGAGAGAGAGAGAGGAGAGAGAGAGAGAGAGAGAGAGAGAGAGAGAGAGAGAAACAAGTCTTAAAAAGGGGGCCTGTGTGTTTGTGTGTGTGTGTGTGTGTGTGAGAGAGAGAGAGAGAGAGAGAGAGAGAGAGAGAGAGAGAGAGTGTGTGTGTGTGTCTGTGTTTGTCTCTGTGTGTATGTCAGTGTATCTCTGTGTGTGTGAGTGCGTGCGTGCGTGCACGTGCATGTTTGTGAATGCGAGTGTGTATGTGTGTGTGTATGGGGGCAGAGGCACAGAGTCTGAGGGTGAGTCTAGGGATCTAGGAAGAGAAAGGAGGAAAGAGAGACAGACAGAAAAAGGAGGAGGAAAGAAAAAGAGTGAAAGAGAAAGAGGGACAATGAGACTTCAGGAAAGACAGAGAGAGAGAGAGAGAGAGAGAGAGAGGGAAGTGAGTGATGTTGCAAATGGGAAACAGAAAGACACAGCGACAGGCAGGCAGACAAGCAGATGGAGAAATTTAGAGCTCTTCTTCATAATGTACAGTTTCTGTTGTTGCGAAAGACCTGATAGGAATCAAAACCAAGCACTCCCAAGGCTAGGGTCCACAAGTTCACACCCACTGACATGATCCCCATTATGAGCAACACTCACACGGGCAGTCTGGCTCACCCTCATCCAAACCTTCAAATCTGACCACCTAGCATATTCTTTTTTTTTTTTTTCAGATGGTAGTGCCCACAGTAATAACAGCTCATGAAAGTTCTGAAGACAATGAAAACACACTTTTGAAAGTTGTATTCAGGGGGCAGTGTGAAGAATTTTACCGAAAAAGGTTTTGTCGTTGTTTTTATCTTAAACAGGTTTGCAATATACACAACAAGTATGTCCGTTACTGTGACGGTGCGTCTGTACACAGGTATACTGAACTGTAACCACAAGTACGAGTCTAATGAATATTCCTGGAATGTGCACTGTTACATAATTAACTCTCTTCAGTTCTTTCCTTGAATTTTGATCACCGGTGATCGACGGTTTTCTTCCCGGAATTATAGTATTTAAAACAACATTTTTGTTATCTGAGGTAAGGTAAGGTAATGTTGCTTATAGCCCAGCCGACCGCAAAAGGCCACATCAGGGCTGTCTGAAGCAATATATCGCCTAAAAAACCCAAAATAGACACATTCATCACAAACATATTATTATTTCAGAAATAATATGCAGAATGTTAAGAAAAAAAGAACATCCGTCATGCAAAATACAAAAATCTCAAAAACTGTCAAGAGCTAATGACGGATGTGGAGACAGGCCAGCCCAGTGAAAACCTCAAAAAGGAAACAGGCTGATGAACCAAAACTACGGAGGAGGTCAGCCAATGCACTGAAACCACAAAGTGAAGAGAGGCCGATGGAGTGAACCCTCCAAAAGGAATCTGTAGGCCAGCCCTGAGAAATCTTCAAGAAGAGGTGCTGACATGCTGACTGAGTGACACCTCAACAGGAGTTAGGCCGATACAAAGAAACCTCAAAGGAGACATGTCAAGGCAATGAAACCTGACAGATAATAAACCGATGCAATGGAAGCTCCAAGTGGATATACATTAATGCAGTGAGGTCTCAGAGAAGAGGTACACCCTATGCAGTGAAACCTCAAAATAAAGACATGCCAAAGCAGTGAAACCTTAAAGAGGAGACACAGACAGGCCAACTCACTGAAAACCTCACTGAGGAGATTGACTGACACAGGGAAACCTTAAAGAGGAGACACAGACAGGCCATTTACTCACTGAAAACCTCACTGAGGAGACTGGCTGACGCAGGGAAACCTCAAAAGTAGGAGATACCGACAGGCCAACTCACTGAAAACCTCACTGAGGAGACTGGCTGACACAGGGAAACCTTAAAAAAGAGGAGGCACTGTGACTGACGGCCAACTCATTGAAAACCTCAATGAGGAGACTGGCTGACACAGGGAAACCTTAAAGAGGAGACACAGACAGGCCATTTACTCACTGAAAACCTCGCTGAGGAGACTGGCTGACACAGGGAAACCTCAAAAGTAGGAGATACTGACAGGCCAACTCACTGAAAACCTCACTGAGGAGACTGGCTGACCAGGAAACCTAAAAAGAGGAGCACTTGACTGACGGCACTCATTGAAAACCTCAATGAGACTGCTACACAGGAAACCTAAAGAGAGACACAGACAGGCCAACTCACTGAAAACCTCACTGAGAGAATTGGCTGACACAGGGAAACCTTAAAGAGGAGACACTGTGACTGATTGGCCAACTCACTGAAAACCTCACTGAGGAGACTGGCTGACACAGGGAAACCTTAATGAGGAGACACAGACAGTACCCAACTCACTGAAAACCTCACTGAGGAGATGGCTGACACAGGGAAACCTTAAAGAGGAAACACTGTGACTGACGGGCCAACTCACTGAAAACCTCACTGAGGAGATTGGCTGACACAGGGAAACCTTAAAGAGGAGACACGACAGGCCATTTACTCACTGAAAACCTCACTGAGGAGACTGGCTGACGCAGGGAAACCTCAAAAGTAGGAGATACCGACAGGCCAACTCACTGAAAACCTCACTGAGGAGACTGGCTGACACAGGGAAACCTTAAAAAGAGGAGGCACTGGACTGACGGCCAACTCATGAAAACCTCATGAGGAGACTGGCTGACACAGGGAAACCTTAAAGAGGAGACACAGACAGGCCATTTACTCACTGAAAACCTCGCTGAGGAGACTGGCTGACACAGGGAAACCTCAAAGTAGGAGATACTGACAGGCCAACTCACTGAAAACCTCACTGAGGAGACTGGCTGACACAGGGAAACCTTAAAAAAGAGGAGGCACTGTGACTGACGGGCCAACTCATTGAAAACCTCAATGAGGAGACTGGCTGACACAGGGAAACCTTAAAGAGGAGACACAGACAGGCCAACTCACTGAAAACCTCACTGAGGAGATTGGCTGACACAGGGAAACCTTAAAGAGGAGACACTGTGACTGATTGGCCAACTCACTGAAAACCTCACTGAGGAGACTGGCTGACACAGGGAAACCTTAATGAGGAGACACAGACAGGCCAACTCACTGAAAACCTCACTGAGGAGATTGGCTGACACAGGGAAACCTTAAAGAGGAAACACTGTGACTGACGGCCAACTCACTGAAAACCTCACTGAGGAGACTGGCTGACACAGGGAAACCTTAAAGAGGAGACACTGACGGGCCAACTCACTGAAAACCTCACTGAGGAGACTGGCTGACACAGGGAAACCTTAATGAGGAGACACAGACAGGCCAACTCACTGAAAACCTCACTGAGGAGACTTGGCTGACACAGGGAAACCTTAAAGAGGAGACACTGATGGGCCAACTCACTGAAAACCTCACTGGGGAGACTGGCTGACACAGGGAAACCTTAAAGAGGAGACACTGACAGGCCAACTCACTGAAAACCTCACTGAGGAGATGGCTGACGCAGGGAAACCTTAAAGAGGAGACACTGACAGGCCAACTCACTGAAAACCTCACTGAAGAGACTGGCTGACACAGGGAAACCTTAAAGAGGAGACACTGACAGGCCAACTCACTGAAAACCTCACTGAAGAGACTGGCTGACACAGGGAAACCTTAAAGAGGAGACACTGACAGGCCAACTCACTGAAAACTTCACTGAAGAGACTGGCTGACACAGGGAAACCTTAAAGAGGAGACACTGACAGGCCAACTCACTGAAAACCTCACTGAGGAGATTGGCTGACACAGGGAAACCTTAAAGAGGAGACACTGAGGGGCCAACTCACTGAAAACCTCACTGGGGAGACTGGCTGACACAGGGAAACCTTAAAGAGGAGACACAGACAGGCCAACTCACTGAAAACCTCACTGAGGAGATTGGCTGACACAGGGAAACCTTAAAGAGCCAACACAGACGGGCCAACTCACTGAAAACCTCACTGAGGAGATTGGCTGACACAGGGAAACCTTAAAAAGAGACACATACAGGCCAACTCACTGAAAACCTCACTGAGGAGATTGGCTGACACAGGAAACCTTAATGAGGAGACACTGACGGGCCAACTCACTGAAAACCTCACTGAGGAGATTGGCTGACGCAGGGAAACCTTAAAGAGCCAACACAGACAGGCCAACTCACTGAAAACCTCACTGAGGAGATTGGCTGACGCAGGGAAACCGTAAAGAGGAGACACAGACAGGTCAGCTCACTGAAAACCTCACTGAGGAGACTGGCTGACACAGGAAAACCTTAAAGAGGAGACACTGACAGGCCAACTCACTGAAAACCTCACTGAGGAGATTGGCTGACACAGGGAAACCTTAAAGAGGAGACACAGACAGGTCAACTCACTGAAAACCTCACTGAGGAGACTGGCTGACACAGGGAAACCTCAAAAGTAGGAGACAGGCCGATGCTGTGAAATCTCAAAGGAAGGTAACCAGATGTACTGAAACCTCAAGGTGAAAATGATTAGATATAGTCAAACCTCAATGTAGAGATACCAACAGACCTACGCAACAGAATCCCTGAAGAGAAAATCAGCTGATGCAGGGCAATCAGATAGTGAGTGATACCCTGACACAAGGAAACCTCAAAGTGGAGACAAGCCAAATCAATGAAACCTCAATTTAGAATGCCAACATTGTAAAACCTACAAAGGAAGAGACAAAAGTTGACTGCAGGGTTCGTGGTGAAAATGGAAAAATAATAAAGTTTATAAAAACCTTTTGGTGGTAGTCAAACCCTTTGGAAGGTAGAGACTGACGTTTCAAGCCATAGGCCCGTTGTCAAAGTGAAGAGAACAGGACAGTGTAGACAGAAAGCCCATGTGAAAATTGGGTGAGAACATTTTTAATTATTAAGGGCAACATAATCTCACCCAATTTTCACATGGGCTTTCCTGTCTACACTGTCCTCTCCTCTTCACTTTGACAACAGGCCTATGGTTTGAAACGTCAGTCTCTACCTTCCAAAGGGTTCGACTACCACCAAAAGGTTTTTATAAACCTTATTATTTTTTCATTGTAAAACCTCTAACTGGAAACAAGCCAACACAAGGTTGTCTAAACCCTCTTTCACGTATCTCCATAGAAATTCCTCTGCATATTCATCTCTTTACAGATTTTTATTCTAGTGAAACATGAATCGAGCTGACTTGACTTCTTAATCAGCACCAGCATTTCATGCCAAACTTTCACGGGGGAATTCTCAGCCACAGAATGAGCAGCCAGGCTGAGCTGTGATGGAAAATCCCACAATAAATGTAACATATTAGCAGTCAACTTTGGCCAGTTTGAATGCACTGAGGTGATTCTCAGATGGTCGGTCGAGGCCGGAATGAATGCAAGTGAGTTAAAGTGGAGACAGGCCAGCATAGTGAACCCTAAATGTGGAGACAGGCCAAATCACCAACACAGTGAAACCTAAAAGAGAAGACAGGCCAACACAGTGATGTCTGGAGGTGGTGACAGGACAACAAAGTGAAACCATCTATGTGGAGATAATGCCAACATAGTGAAACCTAGAAACGGAGACAGTCCAACATGGTGAAACCTAAATGCAGAAACTGGCTGATGCAATAAAATTTCAAAATAGAGACAGGGCAACACAATGGAATCTCACACACACACACACACACACACACACACACACACACACACACACACAAAAGAATGACAAGCTGATGCTACGAAACCTCAAAGTGGAGACAAAGCAGCATAGTGAAACCTCAAAGTGGAGGCAATGCAACATAATGAAACCTCAAAGTGGAGACAACGCAACGTAATGAAACCTCGAAGTGGAGACAAAGCAACATAATGAAACCTCAAGTGGAGACAAAGCAACATAATGAAACCTCAAAGTGGAGACAAAGCAATACAATGAAACCTCAAAGTGGAGACAAAGCAACATAATGAGACCTCAAAGTGGAGACAGGCCAACCCTGTGAAACTCCAAAGTGGTGACAGGCCGACACAATAAAACATCGAAGCTGAGTTAGGCCTGGACTGTGAAATCTTAACAGAGACAGGCTAACATACTGAAACCTCAAGGTGGAGACAGGCCAACCCTGCGAAACTCCAAAGTGGTGACAGGCCAACACAATGAAACATCAAAGCTGAGTTAGGCCATCACTGAAATCTCAAAAAGCAATGAAACCGCAGACTGGAGATGTGAAACTCAACGTGGACAGAAAAAATAAAACAAAAAAACAATCTGACATTTTTCAGTGACAGCTGTGATCATGCTTGCACACATTTCGACCGCCAGTTCTGCCCGTGAATGTCATCCACTATGATCAAGTACACCAGTACCATCCGAAATGTTTGAGCATCCCCTCCCTCCTTGTCCCACTCAGCTGCACACATCCCCCACCTGCTGGTAATTAAGCTTCTACGACGATGCCTTAATCAATATATTCAAAGACATAGTGAAATCTGCTCTATGAAAACTTCAAACTTCAACTGATGAATTTATAAGTCCTTCAAAGCAAATGCATGGAACTGCTTACAATCAGCACCTTCCAGTAACAAAAAGAAAGAAGAAAAACACACACACACACACACACACACACACACACACACACACACACACACACACACACACAAATACCATAGCACTGCATCCAATTAAAAACAACAACAAAATATCATTGGGTTATTGCCAAAATGCGGTTCAAGGTATACATCACCTTACTCATCATCACCATATCCAGAATACAGTGCACAAAAGGACCTAGGTTGAAACCGTTTTAGTCTGAAGAGAATGTGATTTTATGTGATGTCCATTTTCAACAGAGAGGCGCTTCATTTGGGATCCACTCTAGCCCAGCCCACAACACAGAGCCTTTTCAGGGCTGTAACCACCCTACACTACAGTCATTCCTGTAAGAACCTGCTATCCCTCTCCCCTCATAGACATGCAGACGCGTATATATTCAAGCCCCCCCCCCCCCCCCCACCCACCCACCCCCAACTGTAACATACTAATTTCAAGATTGAAATCCTGTGTGCAGCAGCTATTCTGATTTGTTTATCTCAGGTAGGTTAGACAAATATGTGAAGAAATCGGTCAAAGCCATTCGAATACAATTAAAAAAAAGTTTGAAAAGAGTCATATTAGCAAACAGCATTGCAGGATGAACAGATAGTGCTCATTTCAGTAATCAAACTCTTACTATCTAGTAACCAGTGACAAGTACAACATAAAACAAAGTATTTTATGAATGGTAACAAAAGTAAAACATGTAAAGGCTTTCTGTAGAAAAAAGGTGAACACTCAAGAAAAGCTGAAGAAAAAGTGAATGACAGTATCAAAGAGAGAGAGAGAGAGAGAGAGAGAGAGAGAGAGAGAGAGAGTGAGAGAGAGAGAGAGAAGACAGAGTCAAAGAGCAACAAAACTGGAGAACTTACAAACACAGAATTTTCAGAGGGCAGGCTGACAGTTTATACTGAAAGACTCCTGGCATCTCCCAGCCAATCGCAGAAGGCATGTGAGAGCTCTGTCAGTGCTGTCACCATGTTCAAAAAGTCACGGGGTACTGTCATGACCCTTCCCTTACAGCCAAAATCACCACCCCAAACAACAAAAACCGCACACGTCAGTCTATACAAAATACATCACATACTGTTGACATCCAGCCATTTCCTTAAATGTTACCAATATTCTATTGCCACAATTAAAAAAAAAAAGGAAATAAGTTAATGCAAAACAACAATAACAACCCAACCAAAAACAAAATTGTACTGAAAAAATCTCTATTGAGATAATAACAATAAAGACAGGATAGCAAGCGCTCATCCCTATGTATCATATCTCACTATCTAATTGTTAGATTATGTAAGTACAGCCAAAATGTTCCAAATGGTAATGAGAAGGGAAAAAAGGTGAAGGCTTTCCAGAACACTGACAGGCAGTAGGACTATACCGGCAAACAAACAGCAGAAACTATAAAAAAAAAACCCACACACACACACACAAAGAGAATGATGGAAAAAGTGAACAATTTCAAGCACAGATTTTCATCAAGTGGAGTACAATTCATACTGAAAGAAAACCTTGTGTCCTTTTGGACATTCTGGGGGCTTTTTCTGTACAAACAGTCTCTCCCTCCTCACCTTCTGGAACTTCTGTGTTAGCAGCCTCTTTTCTGTCAGACCCTTTGACTCTTCCTTTTTCTTCCTTACTAAGTTTTGTCTTTCTTCACTTTGGTTACTGCCTTTTTCTCCTATTTTTGTGATATGTATACTTTATATTTGTTGTTGCTTGTTTGGTTGTTTTTGCCATTGTGAATCATGTTCGTCTTTATTCTAAAAATTCTTTTGCATTTTATTTCTGATCACAATTTTTGATATGCCAGCTTTTTTCAAAATTTGATCTTGTGACAAGGTCATGAAAATTGAACACACTGTCTACGATGGACACTAGCTGTCTGTTCTGCAGACTCGGTTTGCTTGCATGGCATTTTAAAAAAATATTTGTTTGGTAATCTGCTAATGACAAATAGACCAGAATGACTGGTGCTCTTAGTATGGCCTAATCATATCCGCTCTGTGCTATCGTTTACCTGCTGTATTATTAAATGTGGTTTTTTTTTTTCTTTTTCAGAATGTTGGTTGTTTTTTATTGTTATGATCTGACCAGATCAGGATGTGACCTTTTTCCTCTTTTCCTGTTTGAATTTGATGGCTTTGAAAAGGCCCTGTATGATCAGCAAGCTATAATGAGAAAAACGGTATTGAAAATTCGCTGATGTAAAAGGGGGGGGGGGGGGGGGGGGGGGGGGGGGGGGGGGGGGGGGGGGGGGGGGGGTCGTCGTGTTTATATGAACAAGCAACATCCTCACATTTTCAAATATGGGATGTTATTGCTGTCATTGGGCAGTTGTTTGTTACTGTTGTAGTCAGAATCAGTATGGCCCATTTACATTGAGTGGTGCGCGTGTGTGTGCGTGTGTGTGTGTGTGTGTGTGTGTGTGTGTGCATCTTTGTGAGTGTGCACACATGCGCCATGAAGACTAATGTTATGACCAACAAAAACTGTATTGACATATACGCATTATTCAAACAAAGCATCGGTCCAGAAGAACCAACTATATGACTTGCCATCAAGAACATTACCTAAGCTTTAGTTGGGTGTGTTGGTGTTTGTCTCGGGTGTCACATCTCGTCATGAAATTTCATGCGTGTCTAATGATTCAGGCTGCTGTTTAAAAAGCTACTTTTGATTTATGTCATGAATATTCCTTAACCCATACTGTTTCAAAGTGTTTGTGGAAGGGATAAAACCTTGTCAGATATGTCATATGTGCTGGATATTTATTCATGAAGGCCATATTTGATTGATGTGTGTGTGTGTGTGTGTGTGTGTGTGTGTGTGTGTGTGTGTGTGTGTGTGTGTGTGTGTGTGAGTGAGTGAGTGAGTGAGTGAGTGAGTGAGTGTGTGTGTGTGTGTGTGTGTGTGTGTGTGTGTGTGTGTGTGTGTGTGTGTGTTGTGTGTGTTATTGGCAAAACAGAAGGGTGGAAAGAATGTGAGTGGTTATGATCATTTGCTGCTGTCTTATCTTTTGGCATAAAATTCTGTGGAAGCAATGTGAAATTGAATTATTTACTTGGCAGAGGCCAAAAGCTGAGTTCACACCCACAGTGTTTAGTAAAGATTACTTAAGGTGGTACTGCTTCAGAAAATTTTATTTGCAACGTCAAAATATTTGTCATTTCTGTGTGTTCATTCCGTATTGGATTGGGCGGCACAGATATCTGTGGAAGGTACCGCTTTCTGTGATTAAAAGTCTAACATTATTATAACATTTGGGTAAAATGAAAGAATGTAAAGGCATACACTTGCACATATGCACATGCTTATGCTGCACAATTGGTAGTAACAGCTAGTGTGATGATTACTAAGAATGGGTCTGAAAGGTTGTTAAAACAGATATTTTATATGTTTAATAAATAGAATTTTGAAAGGAAGACGTTTTCTTCATTTGTGTTGACATTTCACTGACAGGATTTATTTTTGTTCGGTAAGGGGAATTTTTTTTCAGAAATCATGTATAGTTATAATGGTTTACTTTGATTCATGTTTTATATTATAGTAGTAGTATTTTTCTTTTGGAAGTTTCGCTCCTTTCCCATCATGATCAGAAATGCACAAAATTTGTGGAAATGCTGATTGATAGCCTCCATGTCAGGACTTTACAATTTCGAAAGTTCTGTTCAGTCATAAAAATTATGAGAGGTAGCTGATCTGTTTTTTAGAAAGCTAGTCAACCATGATCATAAATGATAACATTTTGAGTTTATTTCAACTGTAACAGTGTATTGCATAGCTTTTTTTCCCCACCCAGTAAATTTGTACAGTGCAAAACTGATTTTTCTGCTAGGCTACCACTATTCCACATGTATATAATTGGTAACCCAAACGTTCCTCATCACTGCCAACCCTCACAACTTTTTTTTTTTAATGAATTTCACTATGTACAGTATGTTTCCTGACATCCTGAACTTGTTGGGGGAAAAAACCATGAATCCCGAATTTCAAAAATTGCCAAGAAAACTTCTCAAAATCCTGTGGCTTTACTCCATCAGCAATATCAACCTCTGGCAGAGAACTCCCCATCTACCAACCAAGAATGAGATAAAGGAAACAAGATGGAGGCGGATTGGAGACACTCTCAGTTTTAAACATCACCAAACAAGTCTTGAACTGGAATCTACAAGGCAAGCAGAAGCGAGGTCGATCAAGAAACACCTGGTGTCAGATCTTGGGGTAGACAACAAACAAATAGAATACACATGGGGACAGATGGCGAAGAAGGCCCAGGACAAAGGCTCAGCTAGAATGTTGTTGACATTCTGTACTCTAAGAGAGATGATGGATTATGATGATATAAGAAACAGCTGCAGCTGGAGGCAAGCTTTTGAGTTAGGAGGAAGCTTCTAATTCATCACACTTTTTCTATATTGATTTTGTTTATGATGCTGTGCCGTCATGTGCCACAACAGCATTTTTTTAAACTTATGTAAACCTCTGCATACTTTAAAACATTTTTAATTGTTTTCTTTCAAGAAATCACCCTCTGTGCTTTATCAAACTTTGCATTTGTGTTGTTGGAAGCTTTTCAGGCACATGTCCACAACAGACATTTCTAGAGAGTGGGTACCTCCATTTCCAGAGTTGTAAGACGGCGCACACAAAACCAAATTCCTGTTGAAAGTATCAAGTCCTTCCTTTCCTACAAAAATAGTATTCTGTGGTTTGTAGATTCCTTTTTATGCTTCCTCTTCCTCGTCTACAGCCAGCTCCTGAAAAACTTACGTACATGTACAATTTCTGTTAACACCAACCAAGATTTTAGAGGAGCAGTGCTACTGATTGAGCCAGTTACAAGGATTGTACCATTATTTTTTGGTTCCAACAGCAGTACTTTCTCTGTTTGTACCAACCATATACAGGTTCAGTTAAATACCTGTTAATAGTAACCAAGTCAAGGGACAACGTTGTTGATTGGTGCCAAGACAGTACAGTCTTGTCATGCCGTTTATTGTGCCAGAGAAATAAAAGTGTGCTTGAAATTCCACTCATGTATCACTGCCAACAAAGAAGAGGAACAATTCATCATCATTTGATGTTAACCAAGTAAAGGGACATTGCAGTCTCCTAATTGATGCTACCATGCAAGTAAGAAAAAAAAAAGAAAAGAAAGAAAGAGAAAGAAAAGAAAGCTTGCTGTTACATAGTTGTATAAATTAAGTAGAAGTACAGTGCAATCTGCTCATGCCAGTTGAGTTTAGGTACAGTGCAATACATTGTTTTTGACCATCCAAATACAAGGATATAACTATTTTCTGTTAAGTGCTAACTAATAGAGGGGCAGTAGTGTTAATATGTTGGTGATAAACAAATTGAGGTACAATCCAGGTACAGTGCTTTATATCTCTTAGTGCTGGCCAAGCATGTGATAGTCATCTGTTGGTGCCAACGTAGTGGGTTTGGCTGTAATGCCTGTTGTTGCCAGCCAGGTAGAGGGACAAGACCATTATTTATCAACAAAGTGTATTTGTATTATCTATTTGGTCCTAGATAAGTAGAGGGACAGTACCGTTATCTGTTGTCATTAAAAGAAAAAAAAGTAGACAGACGCTTAGACTGTATACCTTTATGCTAAGAAGAAGGAATGTAATCCTGGTAGTGGAACCAGTATCTGTTGGTGCCAGCCATGCAGAGGAACTCGTGTCTGTTGGTGCCAAACATGTAGATGAAGCGATGCCTGTTGGTGCCAGACATGTGGGTGAAACAATGTCTGTTGGCGCCATCCAAGTAAAGGGACCAGTGTAAGACACATGGGGCGATTAATATCTGTTGGCACCAGACAGGTAGAAGGGCTGTTCTCTGTTGGTGCCAATCAAGTAGAAGGATGACAGGTTCCAACCAGCTAGAGGGACTAGTATCAGTTGCTACCAACCACGTAGAGGGATTAGTATCCATTGGTTCCAACCAGTAGAGGGATTAGTATCCATTGGTTCCAACCAAGCAGAAGGACTAATATCTGTTGGTTCCAACCAAGTGGAAGGCCACAAATATCTGTTGGTTCCAACCATTTAGAGAGGCTTCTATCTGTTGGTTCAAACCAAGCATCCAGTTGGTGCCAGCAAAGTAAGTGGACTAGAAATCAGCTGCTGCCAAACAGGTTGATGGGCCAGTATCTGTTGGTTCCAGCCAAGTAGAGGGACTAATTTCTGTTGGTGCCAGCCAAGTACAGGGACCAGTATTTGTTGGTGTCAGGTAAACAGAGGGACCAATATCTGTTGGTGTTAACCAAGTAGAGGGATCAGCATCTGTTGGCGCAAACCAAGTGAAACAACATCTACTAGTACTAGGCCAGGAAAAGGTGTGGTATCTGTTGTAACCATCCAAGTAGAAGAACCAGTAACTGTTAGTGCCAACCAAACAGGGGGCACCAGTATCTGTGGATGCCAGCCAAGTATGGAGATAAGTATCTGTTGGTTCTAATTAAGTAAAAGGACATGTATTAATGCCAGCTGGATAGAGGGCCAATTGATGGTGTCAGTCAAGTAGACAGATAGTGTCAGTCAATGCCAACCAAGTAGAAGGCTTCGCATCAGATTGTGCCAGCCGAGTATAGGAACTATCATCTATTGGCAAACCCTGTAGATGATCTAATACCTGATGTTGCAAACCAAGAAGAGAACTAGTATCTGTTACAGGTTTGTGCCAACCAGGTTTACGGTTACCTATTTCTGAAAACAATCTGCAATGGTCCTGTTAACAAGAAATACATGACTTTGTGGGTAATGAATTCGGTTTCCTATAATCTCTATAATTTTGAGAGAAAAAAAAGTGTCAAATCATAATAAATATTTGAACGATTTGATCGTGAAAAGAAAAAAAAAAAAAAAAAAAAAAAAATACAGTGCACAAAACCCCATGTTGTTCAAATGTTGTCTCTCACTCAAGTCAATCTTCAACATTGCAGTTAACTTGTTTCCACTCCATCCACAACCCTGCTTCCTCCCAACTTTAATTTGATTCTCCTTTGAGAATATAACACAGAAAGGAACAGCAAAACAGAAGCCTTGGGGAAAAAAAAGTTACGATGAAATCTCAAAACAAACAAGTCAATTCAAGTTAAGAACAGGCAATAGCGAAGCATCTTAGCAACAAGTCCCAACACCTTCGATCTTATGGGGGAAAAAAAATCAGACACAAAAAATACTGTCCAACTATGATCAAGGCAATGACCCCCCCCCCCCCCCCCCCCTTTCCCTCCACATATTCCTTTACCAAGATGTCAAACACTTATCCAACCACACATGGGGGAGGGGGGGGGGGGGCGCAGTAGAAAAAAAACACACACACACACACACACGCACAAACCTATCCAATAACTAATCCAGATTCAGCTGTACATGAAGATTTTTCTAGCTGTACATGTAGATTTTTCTGTTTGAAACAACACACAAACACACAATTACACACACACACACTCTCTCTCTCATGCGCACACACACACACACACACACACACACACACACACACACACACACACACACATTCAAACAGCTATCTGGGCTCTAGATCTACAAAACACACACACACAATATTTGATCCTCTAGAAAATAAAACCACTCTTACCGTGTGAACACACATAAGCTGAAAGAAGAAAACATTAACGAAATTTATGTACAGCTGAAAGAAAAGCAGTGTTTTGTTAACCAAACTTTTTCACCCTCATATTCATCTTGATGACATTCATGAAATTGACTAGGCATCCTGCACGTTTCTGAACCAAAATTTTAGTGCATCTTCTGTATCGTGATTTCAGTAAGTCAGAGATGCATATGTAACATCTTCAGCAATGGGCTCCAAGCAGTAAAATGCTGTCTAAAAAAAAGTGTCAATGCTAATATTGCTTTGCCTGTTCCAATCACCTGCTGGGTTTTGTGACTTTCCGACTTGTATTAAGGAAGAAGACTTTAAAAAAAAAAAAAAAAAAAAATTATTACTTCATTCATTCCTTGCAGAGACCTTCATTAACATTTCTGCCAGTCACTCCCAGACAAATTTCTCTTTTACTCTTTCTGTCTTGCGAACACATACATGTGTGTTACTGTTCGCGGTAATGTAACAAAACTTCCATGCCACCCCATGACTTGTTCAAACTTAAGAAATATTTCACAGACAAAAGCTTTTCTGACTGACTAAAAATTCAAACTTCTCATCTTTGTTGTTGCTGTTGTTATTTTTCGGCAACACATTAAAAAAAAAAAAACTCTCTGCGTAAGCAAACCCTACTGAGGACAGGATTATTACATGCATGCATACTGTTTTATACAAGGGCTTATGCTTTAATACAAACAATTTAACCTTTTAATGTTGGCTGTAGTAGAAATAAAAATATACATGCACAAATTATTCACAAAGTAATGAAGTAATGTGTAAATTCATAATCTTATACAACAGCATACTTTGGTTAGTTTGAAACACTTAGTGTTGAAGTTTGTACTGTAAACAGTCTCTCTCTCTCTCTCTCTCTCTCTCTCTCTCTCTCTCTCAAACACACACACACACACACACATGCATGCATGCATTAAATTACTTAAATTTGCACTCTTTAAAAGGTAGACATATTAGAGGGGGTTTGATTGAAGTGTTCAAAATATTTCACCAGCAAACGGACATACAGTGGGACTATTTTTTTGAAGCTGCTAAAACAGATAGAACAAGAAATTCGGAGGGCAAGATATTTGTTAAGCAGTTTCATACTAATATGGGGAGATTCACGTTCAGTAACAGAGTTATTGCTAACTGGAACAATTTGCCAATTGCACTTAAATTTGCTAATGATACTAATGTTTTTAAGAATTTGCTGGACGAAGACTTGAAAATTAAAGTACAGTTTAGAAGCTTTGACGAATAAGTAGGAAAATTTATATTGCATGCATTTCAACCCTGCTATAAAAGCAAAATAACATGAGGGGACATTGAAAGGCTTAACGGCCTATGTATAAATTACGTCCCCACTACTACTAACTACTACTACTACTACATGCATGCACCACACACAGTACACATTTAACCTTCTAAAGTGTTCATCTGTTTACCGAGATCAGTTTTTTTTTTAGTTTTTTAAAAATGTTTTTCATATATATATATATATATATATTATAAACAATACTTTGTAAAGGCAATGTAGCTATCTTCCTTTCCTTTCTCTACGAATGGTGGTCTTGCTCATGCTTTCCATGAAAAATGACTGATTAACCAAAACTGGTAAAATAAAATCTATGGTCGTATGGAGGATATCAATCCACTTTGTCAAGTTACATTCCTATGAAAAGCCCGTCAAACTTCTTTTTCTTAATTAAAAAAAAGAAAAAAATCCATTTTCAAATGATCGTCTTTTGATAAAAGGCGAATCGATGTTCGAGTCCGTTACAAAATGCAAGTTAAAGAAACAAAAAAAAAGTACACACTATTGCAGCGATTGACAACGGTGAAACTTCGCAATAAAAACAAAGTTATTTTACCTGACTTACATTTTTAGCTCAACGTATCAAGAACACAGGAAAGTAAACCATTTTGTGGTATTAGAATTTGAAATGCCGCACTGTCCTCAAGAAACACATCAAAAGTTCTTCACTGGTGCCAGGGAGTCTGGAGAACACAATTTCTACGCCGCTTTGTCACCATGCTTCTTTGTGGCCGTTTTCTTCAAAAAGTACATCTTTCCCGAGTGTCGAAGTCATACAGGTCGATGTAAAATCACTTCAGATAACTGTACAAAAGACCAACTTACCGTTATGTGCTTTGTTGTTGCAATTACATGGCAATTCACACAAGCGTGCGATCTCCGAAGACGAGCAAATCAAAATAAACGTGTGCGCATGTCTCTAAGTATAAATTTCCGGTCCATCCCAAGTAGCCTCCCTTTTTCATGGACTGGGATGACCCGTTTGAATGGCCTAGATCTTCCCGTCAGCAGAACGACTGACGAGCCAAGCCGATATTGTCCAAATAAACACAATGCACAAGCTCCGATTTTATCAAAATACACACCTGAAAACAAACGCGAACAGAATGCACCAACTAAGTTGAGTCTGGCGAAGGTTGTTTACGCGCAAACAGCCACAAAGTAGGTTAGTAGGGTATCCTGATCGATCGGGACTAAAACCCTAGTAAATTACGTACCGACTTTGTCCGGCTAAGGTCAAGGCTAAAATTAGAACCAGTCCAGGTCGGTACCAAAATCGATAGGTCTGCCACCAAAAGGATGGTGAGGAAGAAGCAGGAATAGTAATGATAGTCGGCGGGGACCCAAATTGCATCGTTGGTGAGGTCGAGTGTGATACGGTTAGGCCACATACCGAGCATGTAGACTGCATAGCCGCATGCTTGCCTCTCTCGGTTCGGCGCAGTGAAAATAAATGCGAATTTTCTGACTTATATTTGGCGTAGTAGGTATATGAAAAACGACAAAAGAAAATAACAAACCAAGAAGCCTTAAAAAAAAAAAAAATCACACACACACACACACACACACACACACACACACACACACACACACACCACACACAGAGGGAGGGAGGCGGGGGGGGGGGGGGGGGCTTTTTACATGAGAAGAAGAAGTGGGCGAAAGATCACAGGATATGTTCATTTCATATACACGATGACTGACAAATATTAGGTTATTTGCATTCATTACTTGCATGTATGCATAGCAATGCATAGGGCTTGTTTGTTATCACAAAACAACAACAACAACAACAACAAACATATTGATATGTTAATACACAATCACTGACTAGATGGTACTGAGATAAATGGCATTCATCAAAAATTCAACCTATGCTAGTCGAATAGATGTTTAGTGTTTGAAAAATTTAAAAAAAAAAAAAAAAAAAAGGAAGGGGTACAAAAAAAAAAAGCATGTGTGTGTGTGTGTGTGTGTGTTGTGAGTGATGTGTGTAGAGAGAGAGAGAGAGAGAGAGGAGGAGAAGGAGAAGAAGAGAGTTGAGCCAACTGAAGAGAGAGGACGCAGAGATAGGGTAAAGGAGAGTTTGGAATAGTCGATGCAATAGTTTAGAGAGGTTTTGACGTCTGAGTCTGGAGATAACGGAACTTAAAATGGAGATTGCCTTCAACACATACACACACACACATACACACACACACACACAACACACACAGAACAACACCACCCACACACACACACACACACACAAAACACACACACACACAACACACACTCGGGGAGAGAGACCGACAGACAGAGACAGATAGAAACAGAGAAAAATGATCGACAGCACCAGAACTAATATCAATCAAAATTTACGCAAGACTTGTGTTGTGCGTGTGAATTATTTGTCAGCTCAGAGTAGTGTCTGAATATTCGTGTAGTGCCTATACAGGCTACTTGTGGTCTGTGTCAACGTTAGGCGAATGGGTCTAGCAAGAACCATTACTGTTTTTGCATGCACATGTCACCATGGGATCTGGTTAAGCTGCGTTTTTTCGTTTGTTTGTTTGTTTGTTTGCTATCGACAGATTATTTTGAGGTATTGTTGTGGACCTGGTGGGTCCCACGGCACTGGGATTTTCAGTGGAATAAAGCCTCTGTTTTGCAGGGGATAAAGCCTCTGTTTTGCAGGGGATAAAGCCTCTGTTTTGCAGGGGATAAAGCCTCTGTTTTGCAGGGAATAAAGCCTCTGTTTTGCAGGACAACCGGGGAGGACGGGGGACCCAACGAACATGTCTCAAATGTTCACGACCAGAAATATAGTTTCAAAGAGAGGTGACAGCAGACGGAAACTGAAACAATGTTTTTAAAAAGAATTATTAGTAAGTCCACCAAACAACAGGGACAAACTAACTACAAGAGCAAACGCGACGCGTTTCGACCTCTTAGGTCTTCTTCAGGGAAGATAAACAACATTCAGGACAATGAAAACGAAGAACGAGCAATTACTTCTCTTCTCAAATTCGGCGCCTATGTAAAATTCAAGTATTTGAGGTTATGTGTGGGAAAGAAATTTTGATGAATAGGCTAGTTCACTGCCGAGCTGCCTGAGACAATTAAGAGTGTAATTTGAACAACATGATGAGGTTTTGCACGTGCAACACAAAATTTTCTCGTGATATTACGTGTATCGCGACATTTCCGTGTTCTACTTTCAGTTTTAGTTTCATCAAGGGGGTGTTACAGGGGATGGACAGAAAGTCATACTTGGTTGCATCTACAAGAGTCCCAGTGGTACGCTAGAAAATGAAAATAAGCTGATTAAACTATTGAGAAGGGAAATCTAAAAAAAACTTTTGACTGTGTGTGCATAACTGGGGATTTTAACTTTCCAAACATAGATTAGAAAGGGAGATGGGCTGGTGAGAGAGAACAGGAATTTATCGAAAGTCTTCGAGATGCATTTTTGACACAAGTAGTGACACAACCAACTAGAAGAAGAGAAGGACAGAAAGCAAATATTCTTGATCTGGTGATCGTTAATAATGAAGACCTTATTTCAGAAGTAGAGCACTTAACCCCTCTTGGAAAAAGTGACCATGAAGTTTTATATTTTAAATTATATTTGGCTGATAAACTAGAAACGAAGACAGACGACATAAAATTTGATATGAAAAATGGTAACTTTTGCCAGATGAGGGTTGATCTTAACAAAACAGATTGGTCTGTACTGACAGAATTGAATGTTGACACAGGCTGGGGGAGGATAAAAGAGAAAATTCATGAAGCTATGGAAAAAAAAAACATTCCTAAATGTAAAATAAATGAAAACAAAAAATTGAAACCAAAATGGATGGATAGAAAAATCGTTGAAAATTATTAAAAAGAAATACAACCTGTATCAGAGATTTTTGAGAACAAAAAAAAGGCAGAGATGACCAAGCATACATAAAAGTAAGAAATGTGTGTGGTCGACAAATCAGAAAAAG
>CM065744.1:37478784-37488784 GCA_033310375.1 Conus canariensis | reverse complement strand
CAAGGGGCCAACAGAAGCAGTTTACTGCAAACATTCCAGCACCAGAAAAGATGTGTCTGGAGGGAAATTTGTCTCAAAACTGGAAGTGTTTCAGGAGGCAATTCGAAAATTATGCCATTGCAAGTAGACTTATCAAAGAGGAAGACCAGGAATATCAGGTATCTGTTTTTCTTGCTGTTTTTGGGCCTGATGCATGTGAAATATTTGACAACCTGAAGTTCGAAAATAGAGATGACAAAAATGATCTCAAACAGGTGATGGAAAAACTTGAAGAATTCTTCGTAGGAGATACTCATGAAGCTTTTGAGTCTTATAAATTTCATCTCAGAAAGCAAGAAGCATCAGAGTCAATAGAAGGGTATATTGCAGCACTCAGAAAGCTAGCAAAACCATGCAACTTTGATAAACTGGAAGAAAGACTTATCAGGGATCAAGTTGTTGTAGGAGTTAGAGAAGAAGGATTGAGAGAAAAACTCCTAGAAGATAAACAGCTGACATTAGACAAGTGCTTAACAATTGGAAGAGCATATGAAAGTTCAAAACAACAGCTACAGCCAATGTCAAGTGAAGGAGACTCATCTCAAGTACAACGTTTGTTCAAAAAGAAACAAGGAGGCAGTATGAACTCAAAATCATCTTCAAAGCAAAGTGGAAAGAATCAACAAAACTATTCAAGAAAATGCACCAGGTGTGGAAAATATCCATCGCATAGTAGGCAAGACTGTCCAGCAAAAGATGCGGACTGCAGAAAATGTAACAAGAAAGGCCACTATGCAGCAATGTGCAGAACAAAAACTGATGTGAGATATTTAGAAGATGAAGAGAGCAACATACTTGGCACTGTGACTGAAGAATCAGCAGAATGTGGAACAGTAAATTGGCATGCTGATGTTCAGGTAACAACTAAAACACATAGTCATGCTGTGAATTTCAGAATAGACACTGGAGCAGATGTGACGGTTGTACCTGATAGGTTCTTCAAGAAGAACTCACCACTGATACAGAAGACAGACAAAAAGCTGTTTGGGCCTGGCCAGAGCAAAATCAACGTGCTTGGCAGAGTCCGTGCCACCCTAGCAGTAGGTGAAGCATCTTCAGAGCAAGATCTGTATGTTGTTGTTGACTTAAAAGAACCACTTTTGGGAAGGCCTGCAATTGAGGCATTAAAAATGATTGAAAGAGTCAACTCTGTAGACAGAGATCATCAGTACAAGCAAGAATTTCCAGAGCTATTTACAGGCCTAGGAAGAATGAAAAACGTCTACACAATAAGACTGCAAGAAAATGCTCAACCGTTTGCCATCTCAACTCCACGCAGACTTCCCCTTCCAATGAAAGAAAAGGTTCTAGAAGAACTTAAGAAATTAGAAGAGCAAGATATCATCCGTCCTGTGGAAACTCCCACTGACTGGTGTGCACCAATTGTGGCAGTACTAAAACCAAATGGGAAAGTGCGACTGTGCATCGATTTCACTAAACTCAATGAGAGTGTGCGTCGAGAGAACTTTCCACTACCCACAACTGATCAACTACTAGCCCAGCTGAATGTTGCCACTGTGTTCACAAAACTAGACTGTAACAGTGGATTCCACCAGATACCACTTCACCCACATAGTCAGGAGTTGACCACCTTCATTACTCCGTTCGGACGTTACTGTTACAAACGCCTGCCATTTGGTATCAGCTCGGGACCAGAGGTTTTTCATCGAGAGATGACACAAATCATAGAAGGAATACCTGGGGTCATCTGCGACATTGACGATGTGCTGGTATTTGGAAAAGATCAACAAGAACATGATAGTCGACTGAGACTGGTTCTGCAGAAGATGAAGGAAGCTGGTGTCACGCTAAATGAGAAATGCAAATTCTCAACTGACACAGTGAAGTTCCTGGGACACATTATATCCAAAGAAGTAATCCAGATGGATCCAGAGAAAGTGCAAGCTATTTCAAATTTCCCCAAACCTACAAATATCTCTGAATTGCGCCGATTTTTGGGAATGGTGAATCATGTTGGAAAATTTGCATCTCACATGGCTGACACAACAAAACCATTGAGAGATCTGCTAAAGAAAGAAACTCACTGGATTTGGGATGAGCAACAAGAGAGAGCCTTCCGATCACTGAAAAAGCAGCTGAGTTCAACACCAGTGCTGGCACACTATAGTCCAGAAAAGCCAACCAAAGTCTCAGTTGATGCATCATCATATGGATTAGGTGGAGTACTACTGCAGAAACAAGAAAACGGCTGGAAGCCAGTATTCTATGCTTCAAGAGCTCTCACCGCAACAGAACAAAGGTACGCGCAGGTGGAAAAAGAAGCGCTGGCAGTGACTTGGAACTGTGAAAAATTTCAAGACTACTTGCTTGGATTTCAAAATTCACAGTTGAAACAGATCATAAACCTCTGTTGGCACTGCTGAAAACCAAGCTGTTGGATGAATTGACTCCAAGGATCCAGAGGTTCTGAATGCGTCTGATGCAGTATTCCTATGACATAGTATACACTGCAGGGAAAAATCTGATGACAGCAGACACTTTGTCAAGAGCTCCTGGGTGTGCATCTGCTGAACAGGAACATTTAATGGAAGATGAGACAAATGCCTTTGTCTCTGCCGTCATTGACGGTATTCCCGCAAGTGATGCAAAGCTAGAAGAGATTCGACAAAAGCAATGCTCAGACAAAATCTGCAGCCAAGTCATGAACTTTTGTAAGTTAGACCACTGGCCAGAAAGAGCAAAAAAAGATGTCAATCTGTGACAATACTGGTTTGCTCGTCAAGATTTGACAGTTCAGCAAGGTCTGTTGCTGTTCCAGAGCCGTCTTGTTACTCCGGCTGAGCTGCAAAATGAGATTTTAAGCAGAATCCACCAAGGTCATCAGGGTGTTGTGAAATGCAGAGCATTAGCCCGAAGTTGTGTTTGGTGGCCAGGACTCTCAAATAAAATTGAAGAAGTCGTTGGTGCTTGTGCAATATGTGAGAAGGAGAGAAAACTCCCATCTGAACCTCTAAAGCCAACCAAGACTCCTGATTACCGTGGCAGAAGATTGCTATGGATTTGTTTGAACTGAATGGACACTCTTATTTTTTAGTAGTAGATTATTACTCCCGTTGGATAGAGACGGTACATTTGAAACAGACCACCTCAGTAGCTGTCATTGACCACTGTAAATCCATTTTTTCAAGATTTGGAATCCCAGAAGTAGTTGTATCCGACAATGGTCCACAGTTCAACTCTCGAGAATTCCTGAAATTCTCACAAGACTATTTCTTCACTCATGTCACCAGTAGTCCGTATCATCCTCAAGGAAATGGTGAAGCAGAGAGGGCTGTTCAGACAGTGAAGAATCTGATTAAGAAGTCTGCTGACCCATATATTGCCCTTCTCAACTACCGGACAACTCCCCTTCAGACTGGCTACAGTCCAGCAGAACTGATGATGAGCCGGAAACTTAGAAACTGTGTACCTTCAATGCCCAGTCAGTACATTCCATTCAAACCAGACGTCGAGGGGTTCAAGAAGAAGGATGAACATTTCAGAAATCAACAGAAGTATTACCACGATCTCCGACATAGAGCAAAAGAAGTCCCACGATTTTCAAAAGGTCAATTTGTGTGGATGAAGACTCCAACAAACAAAGAAGCAGTGGTGATCAAAAACACTTCACCTCGGTCTGTTATTGTTCAGACTGACAGAGGCACTCAACGCAGAAATCGCAATCAGCTTCGGCGAAGAAGTGGGGAACAGGTAGCGGTCAAATCCAAGCCCATGGCTTCCTCAACATTGCCGAACCAGAAGATGGAGACTCTGGACACAGCAAGTCATGAAGAGTCTGCTGGTGAAAGTTCTTCCTTACCAGTCCAGCAGCCCGCAGCTAAGAAACCAGGAGACCCAGCAACTGATAAGATGCCTGTAAAACAGACTGCACAAAATACAGTGTACACAAAGTCAGGAAGGAGAGTACAAGCACCTAACAGACTTGATTTGTAAAAGAGCAAAGTACTCACCTGACTATTTGTTGATGTTCAGTTTAGTTTGTAGTTTCAAGTTTAGTTGAAATTTTGACTTTTAAAGAAGGTTCTGCATCTGTCAAGAACTTCTTGAAGGACTTCATTTGGACTTAAAATACTGTAACTGGCCCTTATGAATTTACATAAGATTTTAAATTTAAAGCAATGTCATTTATTGAGCCAGTCTAGGACAGTTCATAGTAATTCTCCATTTGCAGTGAATTGGTTTGAAAAAAAAAATTCTCGGCAGAAATGTTAAAAGATCATATAATTTGTAACAGTAGATCTAAAAGAGGTATGCTGACTGCTAAGAAAGCGGGATGTAGAGTAACCTCCCTTGTACAATCTCGCATATTAAGATTACGACGAGTTCTGTTACCTAGTGACGATAACGAGCGAGAATAAACAACAGACACCAACTCCAACGATACCTGGTCTGCTGAGTATTGTACGCTAACGGCTGATCTTACAGGATTCAGGGAGTGTTCCCTTTGAAACGTGTTACTGTAATTTTTGTTTGCATTTCAAATCTACCTCCACCCTCTCTCTCTCACTGCTTATGGAAGGAGCAACTTTCCAAAACTAGTTACCGAAGATTCTTGTGTAAGTCTAGGGGATTGTTAAAATTACTGGAGAATCGCGCAAATGTAAGTTACCTGAGGCTTATGCACTTAAACGTGCTTGTGCTCCGAGTGACAGACAAGAATTTGAGACAGGGTCAAACATGAACTGATGTAGGAACAATGAGATGGACATAAGCGCAATTTCACACACAACACTTTACTTCAGATACAAATTTAAAACGTACACAATAGTTACAAATCAAACAAAGTGTCAGCTTGGTTTTGCATGAGCTGAACTTTACACCTTATTTCTCCTCCTGCAGCATGGAATGCGTACAACTGCTATTGCGCATAGGCTTTTAATTGTTGCAGTTTGGTACAATTAGATGAGTTTATCTTGTTTAAGCCATGGGAACGCACTCCTTGAACCGTGACGCATGCGAACAAACTGCTATGGATCGAGTTAGATGGCGCTACACTATCCACAAAGGTGCCAATTCATGTGAAGAAAAGAGGACAGCTGCAGATCAACAAAAGAGACAGGCAAGGAAAGCCTGCGCCAGCAAGCAAGAGCAGGTCTCCCACATTCCCTGTCCAAGATGTCACCGCACATTCCGTGCATGCATCAGGTTTTGATCAGCCACCTGTGTATCCACAAATCCTTTCACCCCCTTCAACTCAAGATGACTGAAGTGGTTCTTGTTGACTCGATGGACGAAGGACAACATCTTGTGTAGTGTAGTCCAGTTGGAGAGGCTGAAGGGTTTCTCTCTTGTATGTTGACATCACCGCTTAATGTGGGCATGCTGGTCAGCTGGCTTTCCTCGTGGTCTTCACGTTAGCGTGGATTTTCATTTTGTGCTGGGCCGGTTGTTGTGTCTGTGATAGGATCCAAGGATCTATGAAGCTACAGAACCTTAGGTAAGGTAAGGTAAGGTAAAGTAAGGTAAGGTAAGGTAAGGTAATGTTGCTTATAGCCAAGCCGACCGCAAAGGGCTATATCATGGCGTCACTGTACCCAAATCAACTCAGAAGTAAAAAAAAAAACAAACACAAAACAAACAAAAACAACACAAAACAAAACAAAAAACCCCCCTCATTCACACAATCCTTTAAAACACACCTAAAAACACACCTGAAATTCTGTTAAGAAACTTTCCTCCCTAAGATCTTATATCAGATGAAAAATGTCAAACTTTTTCAGAAATTCGAAGATCACGTGAGGTGGTACATCTCTGAACAAGGTTTCCATGGAGTCTGCTGTAAAATGTTTATGTCTCACAACGTGCAAGTCCCAACACTGCAAAACAACAGGTTTCACTGCTACAGCACCTGGTTTGTAGGTGAGTAGTAGGACTCCAGCAGGTAGAGTCCTCACACTTGCCGTCTGAACTTTCAGGAAAGTATAAAGTCTTGGCCGGAACAATTAGAATAACGTAAAAAGTATCACCTTCAATTTTTCTGTCTCCACCTGAGTTTCTGCATTCACGTGTTGAGTGAACTTTAATCAGTGCTATGACACGGTGAGAAACTGTTACTCAGATGAAGGGAGATAAGTTTTCAGTGTCGCCAAATACTCATGAGCTGGAATATATTGCTTGAATGAGAATTAGTTCAAGCATAAATGTCTATAAGAGTTACCTACCATAAAGCATTTAAGCAATCTTGATAATTTACAAATCATTCTTATTGAATTTCCAAGTGTGGGTCTAACGTTACCCTGTCAAAAAAATACAAGGCGTGAATACAGAACATTGAAAGTATCAAGAGGTAGAAGCTAGATACTACATACTTTTCTCCTGGGTCACTGACTCACGATCTAAGATGTAAGGAAGCCTATAGTGAGTCTGTGACGTTGGGCTAATCCTGTCTGTTTATGAGATCGTATGGTTACGCCTATCAGTGTAAGGTTTAGTGATGGAGAGGCTGTTATGGAAACTGAACAGCCAATTAAATCTAATGAGGGAGGAATCTGAATCACCTAGTTTGAATGGAGAAATAATTATGGAGAAACATGGAGTTCTCCAGGTATGCAGCATGACGCAAGGTGCTTTGATCAAACACACACGTCTCTTGAATACGTTGATGGTTGAGTTGAACGTCCTCAAAGCAAGGCTTTCAGAGACAAGTTGAGTGCTGCAGCAAGTAAGCTGCAGAACGTTGCGTCAGTTGTCTGAGGGACTTGGAAGCTGGCAGGGTGGGTGAGGTCTGTATTTGGGTTGTGAAGGAGGCACCCAGGATAGTCACTTCCCTGTGACAAGTTATTCATTTGTTTGTAGTCAGTGTTTTCTTTGTGTTGTCCCCGACTGGTGTCTGGGTGATGTCTTGAGTTGTTGCCCTCCTTCCTAGGCCATCTTGAGAACTAACAGGCGGCCGTATTCATGCTGAGTAGTGATGGTCTTGTGCCACATGAGTCTGACTCAGAAAACAGGCAGAACACGTCTTCATGCTGAGTGGCGATGGTCTTGTGCCTTATGATATAAACAGAGGAAAATGGCAGGCAAGCATATTTGCTGAGCTGGCCTCACGTGGCACAGGACCGTTGCCAATCTGCAAGAAGACGGCTGCCTGGTAGTCCTGAAGATGCCCTAGAAGGGAGGGCAACAAGGCAAGAGATGACAACCACCCAGACACCCGTCTGGGACGACTTGGGATCCCAGAGATTTTCAGTGAAGACAGAGGTAGGAGTTTACGTGTCCTACCACCTAAGTGATGTATGCCAACAGACGTGACAGGGAGACACTCAACCAATCCACAGTATTCACGTAGCCAGCTGTAGGGATGGGGAAGGAGCGTTGCGGGGACTTTATTGATGACGCAAGACTGAGTGTGTTCACTCTGTGATTATGACGTCAACAATTCGAAGCGATTTAGAGTCGGTCACATTGTTGGTCTGCCTCAGGGCATGTCCCAGCGCTCTGTTGGTTTGGAACACAGACAAACAGACAGACAGACAGAGAGGAGAGAGCGAATCAAGAGGGGGGGGGGGGGGGGAGGAGGGGGGAACATGGCGCAAAAAAAAAATGACGTAAAAACTGAGAGAGAGAGAGAGAGAGAGAGAGAGAGAGGGGTTAGCCTGGAAGTGAATAGCTGTCAACAGATCTATACACAGATAAGTATCAAACTTTATGCGCAATATGCAGGTCGTCAAAACTTTCACGAAGAACTAGTTCTAATTGTGACATTGATGTTGGAAACAGCTAAAAAAATCATTATATAATTATTCTTCAACTGTGTAAATCTAGACACATTTTTCTCTCCTCTATCTTGTCTTGAGTTCGTTTTTGTTCGTTTCTTTTTTGTTGTCTCATCTTCCGAGCCAATTAGTGACGTCCCCCCCTCCCCCCCCCCCCCCCCCCCCCCCCCCGCACACACACACACTCATTCTGAATGCCCCGTCCAAAGCCACACCTTCGACTGTGCTGCTGCAGCCCCAGCCCCAGCAATCCACAGGGAGCAGTCAATATCAAGTGATCATGAAGCAAGCCACGAAAAAAAAAAAAGAGAGACGCTGCGCTGCTGCTGAGTCATTTTGTTTCAGTGGTGTCTGTTCAAATCCAACACATGTAAAACACCACCTGATAACGCCACCTACTGACAGTAACTACTCAGTCGCGGAGCCAGCGTGACTGAGCATCGCATCACCTTCCGAACGTCACCGCCATGTCTGTTGCGGTGGCTCTGTCTGGGTCATGGCACTAACTGGACAGCGAGAAAGGAAATAAACAGCTATTTCCTTGCGACTTTGGCCCTGACAGTGTAGGCTACTCGTCTGACGTCTATTAAATGCCGATTTCCGCATTGTTCTGGCTGAGTCATAACAACAGACGTCAGCGCACTGGCGACCTTACGCGAAGTGACTAAAGGCAATAGACTTGGAGAAGAAAATCGAAATTGAGGTCACATGAGAGAGCAGGGCATGAAAGGCCAAAGGATTTGAGATTCTTTGTGTGAATGCTGATTGATGAGGATGAGGATGACGATGGTGACGCTACCAAGTTCCAATCTGGTCTGAGACTGCATCACAGGGCTGTACTGTACACTTACTTTTTGCATATATCCTGGCGTCAACCAGATCCGAGAGATACAGACACCTGCGGTGTTGGCCTGAAAATTTGAGCAACACTCTCAGAGACGCATCCATGAAGTGCATGAAACTCGACTGTGTGGTTTCAGTCTTCCTCTCTGAGCTCATAGCAAACTGGGTAGGAGCCAGTCGGGGCAGAAAAATCCCCACACACAAATGGTTCTTGTGGGAGCTGAACCCAGACCTCCCAGCTGGAAATCCACGACCGTAACCACAGTGCCACAGTAACTGGTATCATTGTTACATTCTTTGCAAATACAGCAATTTTGTCGATGAAAATAGAAGCACTATTTCATTATTACTTGTTTCACATGTAAGAAGTTATTGGACTTTTTGACGATTATATGTTTCATTACGACCTAAAAAAAAAAAAAAAAAAAAAAAAAAGAAATTACGACTCATTAGCATAGGCATTAACATTGTGCTGAGATACCTTGTCTGCAATCATTAACTTTTTTACGACTGGACGCACATTTGTAGTATGTTGATTCATTGTATGATATCAAGATGATATCAAAAGCTGTAAAACTATGGTATGGCTTGACCCAATAAATAACAAATTTGTCTTCTAGCACAAAATTCTTGACAATATATTATCATCACCCATATGAAACAAAAACAATGTATGTCTATAACCATTGTTTTGACTCAGAAAACAGTAATGCTGACCTCATAGCATTCATTCATGTCAAGATTATCATGGAGATAATTATGTCTGCCTGGTTTCTATGGTGACATGGCGGCAGTCTATCGAACCAAAAATCTAGCCACTATGAATACTGCAAAAACTGGTGTCATATTATCACTAAAAGTGGCAGTAATCATTTCCTTTATAAAATGATATTTTTATCATCATCTTTATCATTATTATTGTTACCATTGCTATCATTATTTTATTATTATCATCATTATTATTTCAACTCCCATTGCCCCCTTCCCAATGTCATTCACTGCCCATTTCGCGCCGAATTCGAGAAGAGAAGGGATTACTCAAAATTCGTTTTTTCATTGTCCTGAATGTCGTTTACCTTGCCTGAAAAAAGACTTAAGAGGTCGAAACGCGTCGTGTTTTGTCTTGTAATTGGTTTGTCCCTGTTGCTTGGCGGACTTATAATTCTTTTTAAAAATTTGTTTCAATTTCTGTCTGCAGTCACCCCACTTTGAAACTAACGAAAAACCATGGTCAATGAACCGTGGTAACGCAAGGAAAACACGGTTCAACGACTCGACGATCGAGTGTAATCAAATCACACTCGGCTGTCATTCAAGCGCATTTCACTGACCAAAGGCCGGGCAATGATACCCTGTACTAACAGTCGGATAACTGTGGGAGGGTC
>CM065744.1:37471284-37473784 GCA_033310375.1 Conus canariensis | reverse complement strand
ACTGAAGACGTTCTGCTGTCAAACTCTCTCTAAAGTTTTTTCCTACCTAACCTACTCAATGCAAATACAGAAAAGTACACGCAAGTACAAGTACACGGAGCTGGTCCGACAACATAAAAGACTGGACCAAAATGACCATGCCAGATCTCCTCACGACAGCCACCAACAGAAGAGCCTGGAGAGAAACGGCGGCTGCCTCATCACGTCCCCCCAACGACCCCAGCAGTCAGGGCAATGACTGACTGACACGTAATAAAGCTATCTTTTCCTCGTATTTCTTACGGAGCTGTTAACACGTTCATTCTAGAGCAGTGTAAAGTGAAATATGAACTCAAGAAATTACCACTTTGATAGATATTAGTTCTAAAGGTCTTGAATGTAGAACGGTAAAAACAGCTTTCCCTTCGAAGTCTTTTCTTTTCTGTTACACACATTTTCCTCCCGCAAAAAAAAGAAAAAAAAAGAAAAAAAAATCAAATACAAAAAAAAAAGTTTACATTACATTGAACTCCATAGAAAACGCGCGCCCGGGTGAGCGCTATTCCACATCCCATAACACATCCAACCGCCCATGTCCTGTTTCGCACGAACGGGCGCGCGCGCGGCGCGCGCTCGCGCACACTCGTGCGGATGTAGGCACTCGCGAGCGCCCAAGCTGACATCACCTTTATGCAGACTTTGTTTCTCAATAAGTTGCCCCCAAGATGAGTAAACGAACCTTCCATTTTTATTTGTAATAGTAGGGTTTTTGTTGTTGTTGTTGTTGTTGTTGTTTTATGGTCAGGTTTCTTTCTTCTCTATGATACTCTATTGCCTTACATGTTGAGTATCAAGCTTTTCTTCTCCTCCTCCTCCTCCTCCTTCTTCTTCTTCTTCTTCTTCTTCTTCTTCTTCTACGCGCCTTTTGCTTGCCTGCGTTGGTCAAGCAATTTTTGATTCAAATCCACTTTTTAAATATTTTCTACTCGTACCGTCATCATACTACACATGTCTGGTTGGTATGGTTTTGTGTTATTTAGTGTTCGATTGTTTTCATATTTGCTTTTTGTTAGGATTTGCATTTTCTTTCTATCCTTTAGACTTTTTTTTTTGCAAGGGATTTTCTTTTATTTTTACCTTTGTATGTCATCAGGCATAGATGGTATATGCTGAGTTCATGTCTTGTCTGTATGCATGAAAATTTAACTGTTTTGCTTCAAGGAATACTATATATTCATGTACTCCTCTTCAACACATATTGCATACAGGCCCTGTCGTGGAGGTTTTTGAATGCTAGTCGTGTCACTAAGCAATTAAGTGTTGTTCAAACTTTTTTCTTTGCTCTTAAAAAACCTTACAATGGACAGTATAACAATTGCTTCCTTAAATTGTCAGGGACTGGGAGATTCCATAAACGTAGGGACGTATTCCACTATTTAAAACAAAAACAGTTCTCTATTTAATTGTCTGCAAGACACCCACTTTACTAAAAAATAGAAAAGTATGTAAATGCGCGAATGGGGCTACAAATGTTTCTTTTCTCCTTTCGATCCAATTCTAGGGGCGTAGCTATTTTATTCTCAAACAATTTTGAGTTTCAGATAAAAAAAAAAAACGTACACCGCGATGAAATGGACATTTCTTTCTGGTGTCTTTTTCTTCATTTGAAAAAGAATTTCTCTTGGTGAACGTGTATGGACCCAATAAAAGATGACCCCTTGTTTTACGGCACACTCAACAAGATCATAAAGAGTTATAACAATAACAACATCATTGCTGAGGCGACTGGGAAAGTCGTAAGGATCCTAACTTAGACTGTTTTAACTATGTACAAGATTTAAAAACCCTAGAGCCAGAGAAACACTGATAAATATGACTGAGGAAATAGGACTTGCTGACGTATGGAGAGAAGAGAACCTGATTTTAAAAGGTATACCTGGCGAAGACCAACACCACTAAAACAAAGCCGATTAGACTATTTTCTGTTATCAGATTATCTTTATTTTGCTTTCGAAAATGCTGATATTTTACCAGGTTATCGGTCTGATCATTCCATAATTACTTTGTGTTTGAAATTCGGGAAAAGTGAAAAGTTTAAAAGTTTCTGGAAATTTAATGTGTCTGTATTAAAAGATAAACAATATGTTGATGAAATAAACGAACTAATCCTAAATGTAATACAGAATATGCATCGGGTCTTTCAGCAAAAGAAGACCAGTCTTTTATACGAATAAGTAAAATTCTGCAAATTTAAGATTCCAGACAAAAATATTTTTAGATTTCCTTTTTATGAAAATTAGAGAAAAAAACAATAGCTTACTCGATTAGAAAAAAAAAAAAAAAAAAAAAAAAAAACAGAGAAAGAAAACAATCTAATAGAAGATATAGAATCACTAGAAAAGATGGAAAATAAAACAGAAACAGAAAAGAAACTACTTCAACAACAAAATCAGGAATTAAGATCACTCAGAGTGAAGAAGATGGAAGGATATCCTAAGGGGCCGGCAGAGGGTTCACGGGG
>CM065744.1:37468480-37471184 GCA_033310375.1 Conus canariensis | reverse complement strand
CTTTATGTCTCTCTCTCAAAAAAAAATGATGACAACTTTGCGCACTGTCCCTCTTTCTGCGCACTTGTAAACTCTGATATTATTTGATTTAAAAAAAAAAAAAGAAAAAAAAATAAGGGGAAAAAAAACCTTAAAAAAAAAAAAAAGTAACAAAAACGAAATGTTCTGTTATTGTATTTAACTTCAGTTCTTATGAAATTCGGAATTGTATGAAATTCGGAATAATGTTTGGTTTTTAATTCTTAAAACAAGCTCTCTGATGTTATTGGAAATAATTTTTTTGCTCTGAAATTGGTCATCTGAACTGTTTCGATAAGTCCTTGGTTTAGTATCTATACTGTGACTGTCATGTACAACATATCTATCTATTTATGTATCCATCCATCCGTCCGCCGTCTATCTATCTATCTATCTATCTATCTATCTATCTATCTATCTCTGTCTGTGTGTGTCTATCTATCTATTTATCTATAGCATCAATTAATCATTAGATCCACCAACCGATGTACCTGTGCAGGCCTACGTATATATCAAATCATTATGCACAGAAATCACCACATGTAGGTCTATGCATGTACGTATGCATCTACACATTTATCACCATACTGGACAAAAATAACCCTATATGTACAACGTGTGTGTCTAACTTATCTATTACCATACACAAAATCATCTATGTATGTGCGAGATGTCTACCATCATACACGGAAACCAGCCCCATGATAAAGGAAGTATCACCATAACACAGCAATGAGACCATGTAGCTACGTAGTCGTCTTTGTGTTATCTGCTTGTCACCATGCACAAAGATTAGCCGTGTGGACTTCATTTCTTTCATATCACTCCGCAGTGCTAATGAAATTCTTTGTTGCTGTTGTTGTTGTTGTTGTTTGTTTTTTCTTTTTTTTCTTCTTTTTTTTTTTTTTTTTTTTTGCTGGATTTATTCCCTCACCGAAATGTCTGGGAAAGAACATGCAGAGAAAACCACTGAAGGCGGTTAAAAAGAGAGAGAGAGAGAGAGAGAGAGAGAGAGAGAGAGAGAGAGAGAGAGAGAGAGAGAGAGAGAGAGAGAGAGAAGTTCCTATTCCTTGTGACTGGAACCGTGTTGAACATCCATCTTGTGTGTCGTCGTGTCCTTCGTCGTTCAACCGTGACGCGAACGGGGGGGGGGGGGGGGGGGGGGGGGGGGGGGGGGGGGGGGGAGGGGGGGAGGGGGAGGGGGGAGGGGTGGGGGGGGGAAAAAAACCAACGAAACAAAACAGAGAGAACCGAGCAAACAAGAACACCAACAATTCCTTAACCACAACGAAATTCAAACATCTGCTTCACAGCTCAGAGTGCACGTCAGAGTTTGACCTTCAATAGAGAGGTTATGTTCTCACCTGTGTCTGTTGTTTTCTTTGTCTGTTAGTAAATTGATGGGGGGGGGGGGGGGGGGGGGGGGGGGGGGGGGGGGGGGGGGGGGGGGAGGATTACAATATTTGGTTAAAAGATTGAAAAAGGCCGCAAGACTAACCCAGTACATTTTGGCAGAGAACCGGGTCAAAAGACGGATCTTCAAGTTCCTCCCCCCCCCCCCCCCCCCCCCAAAAAAAAAAAACACAACTAATACTCGACATCATTGCCATCCCTCCCACGGATCTCACGCCCTTCCCCCCCCCCAAAACAAATAATGCAACAAAGCTTTAAATGATACAAGGTATTTTCGACGATTCTGTCTATGTCCCATTGGTCAGTGATACCATCCCATCTGATCGTCTACGCGCACGAATGTCTCGTCTTGTGTATCAGCGAGTCGCTGGCGCAATTTTATCTCTGGCTCTTTTACAATCGAAACATTTCTGTAGGTTCATATTAAAAATCATACGCCTACTATTTCCAAAACGGTTTTCACTGTTCGGCTTCCTTGACCGAGCTGCATGATTTCTGATGTCACCATTTTGATTGTGGTCCCATGGTGATTACGAAAGACTTTTTTTTTCTTTTTTATTTCCTTCTCTCTCATCTCTCTCTCTCTCTCTCTCTCTCTCTCTCTCTTTAACAAATCAAGAGGCATTTTCTGATATGTTAGATAGATACAGCTACAAGAAAGAAACCCAAGGTTTTCGTTATGAAAGACGGTCTCGCCTCAGTGATTCGTGGCATAGTCTGGCTGACTATCATGCGGCACTGGTCAGTGCGCCTAGCCACGGCCTTTCTCTGAAGAAAAATTGGGCTCATTAAACGCAGTGAGATTTGATGCGAATCCGGACAACAACCCGGATTCAGTAACCCAAATGACGTTCATGAGAAGGATTCAGGGTGGGCTGAGTGTGGGAGGGGAGGGGGGAGGAGAGGGGGGGAGGAAAGGCTGGAAGATAGCGTAATAATTATCCAGTGATTGCACCGATAACAAACTGCGGAAGACATTTGCAACTACCACCAAAGTACAGCCGATTGAGGAGGATTCAGAAAGGTGCAAAAAGTTTTGATTTATTTGTGTTCGGAAATATATCAAAAAGATTGACGATGGATTCAGGAGCGGATCCACATTATGTCGGAGAAAACTATTGAATCTTGCCAGGGTGCTTTTTTTTTTTTTTTTTTTTACTCTGCTTTTGTTTTGCTTGTTTCAGTTATCTTTCATACTATTTCGCTGGTTGTACTCCGCCCATGCTGCGCAGTCTTGCTACCTGTTCACAAAAATTCCATATTGGCGAGTCTT
>CM065744.1:37430980-37463480 GCA_033310375.1 Conus canariensis | reverse complement strand
GTCTATGCATGATAAGTGAAAGAAGTAACCCGTTGCTGTCATCCGAACTATACACTCCTTCCTGATGAAGCATTGGTCCTGATGGAACCCTAAAGGGCGGTAATCGAATACCGCCGTGATGCCTGGAGTGTGAATTCAAGTGGACCCCGCTTCAAGTATAAACTTTAAAACACTCTTTGACGAGTAATGAGCCAGCCATATCCGGAGAACACGGATAAACACCGTAAAAAAAACAACACACAGTTAAGCCCATGTATAATGAAGAGGTACTAGGGGACACGCAATTTACAGACAAGAGTGATCGTATGTGAAGGTTAAAGGTGAACTTTTCTGCTACATTTTTGTGACTATCTGTACTAGGTTCATCTTTTAGTAAGCACCCCCCCCCCCCCCCCCCCCCCCCCCCCCCCCTCCTCTTAAGACGTTTAAAAAATATCTATCTATATATTCATTCATTTATTTACTGATGATTTATTTATTTATTCATTCATTTATTTTCTTATTTATCTATTCATTTATTCATCGATTTGTTCATTTATTCATTATAGCCCAGCCAGCGACACAGGGCCTTTTCAGGGCTGTAAACTTATATACGGACGAGGAGCGGGGAGTGAGGTGAGGGGGTGGGGGGGGGGGGAGAGAATAAGGTCACGTTCTGAAAAGGTCAGATCCTATCAAAAAAACAAAAACAACAAAAAAAAAAAAACAACAAAAAACAAAAAAACACACCCTGAACCAGACTCCACAAAAAACCCAATTCATGACATGGTAGCTAAACTGTTGACATATTTAAAGCCAATAAAACTAGGTCACACCGGATTAGTTCAGTTGGTAGAGCGCCGGGACACATGATCTGGGGGATGTCGGTTCGAATCTCTGCCTGGCCGTTCCAGTACAGTGGAATGCCTCCCCCTGTGGGGACTAACACCAATGGTTCTGACCTCGTTTCCTGAACAATCCTTCGGATAAGACCATAAACTGAAGTACCTTGTGTGTGAATGCATGTAGAACATCCGACACACATGCAAAATCCCATCACCATCGTTCGGACGGAAGGCTTGCCTGTCCGTTGGTGTGGATTTCATTCGGATGACATGCAGTGTACACACAGAGCACACATTCTTCAGGAAACATCGAAGGAATGAGTGACTGATCTTCCACTGAATGACACGGGAAACGAATGTTTAGCGCCAGCAGGCAGCTCTTCATTCAGCTCTACCCAGGTAGGCAGCCCGTTGTGTAAAAGAGTGTGGCTTGTACACTGCCTGGAACTCGGTCTTTAACTGAGGATAGGCGCTATACAAATACTGTCCGTAAATGAAAATAAATGCTTGGAAGCAACAGATATTCCTCCTCATATGTCAAATCTAGATTAAAAAACAAAAACAAATAAATAAACTCGATACTACAAAAAAAAAAAAAAAAAAAAAAAAAAAAGAAAAACATCTTAAAACCACAAACAGTTGAAAACAAAAGCGACAAACAGACACTGCAGAATGCACAGCTAGTGTTCACTTTGGACAGTATGGTAGAATTTTCACTACAAAGTCGACAGAATACAACAACAACAACAACAACAACAACAACAAGAAGGTGGCATGTCCTAAATTGTGACAAGAATAAAAAGTGTAAAGGAGTTTCAAGAACAAAGGCAGGAATATGGCCCAGAATGAAGGAGAAAAAAAAACAGTAGACGGCCCACAGTTAATAAAGACGAATGAGATAAAAATGAAAATTTTGTCTTCGTCTATTCTCTGTTTACCTCCCTTGAGGAGGTAATTTTTCTTCATGGACAAAAGAAACAACTTGTAACTGGTGACTTGTGCGAGATTCCCTTTACATTACCACCGATCTCTGCTGGAAGTCTTGGACAGGTTGAGTAAAGTTCCAACGTTCTAACCGCCCCCCCCCCCCCCCCCCCCCCCCCCCTTACAGTAAGCAGTCACTGAGAGGTGCAGCTTAGACGAACACGATGACAGCTCAGAGAAACTTTTAATGTACATTGAAATGCGTGATCATTCAAGTAATCGGTTTCGCTCCAAAACACTGAAAGCAACACTCGACGACACTTGAATATTATGAATCAAGAGCGTTCCCTTGACTGTATGCAAAACAACAACAACAAAATCATCCATTGGCCCCTACCCCTGTTGACAAATCTAAGAAAATGTTGAACAAGATTAACCCCTTTTGACAAATCGTAGAAAATGTTGAACAATAACAACCCTCTGTTGACAAATCTAAGAAAGTGTTGAAAAATAGTAACCCCTTTTGACATATCAAAGAAGATGTTAAACATTAATAACCTCTGTTGACAAGTCTAGGAAAGTGTTGAAAAATAGTAACCCCTTTTGACAAATCTAAGATGTTAAACATTAATAACCCCTGTTGACAAATCTAAGAAAGTGTCAAACAGTAGTAATCCCTTTTGAGAAATCTAAGAAACTGTTGAACAATAACAATCCTCTGTTGACAAATCTAAGAAACTGTTGAACAAAACAATCCTCTGTTGACAAATCTAAGAAACTGTTGAACAATAACAATCCTCTGTTGACAAATCTAAGAAAGTGTCAGACAGTAGTAATCCCTTCTGAGAAATCTCAGAAAGTGTTGAACAATAACAATCCTCTGTTGACAAATCTAAGAAAGTGTCGAACAGTAGCAATCCCTTTTGAGAAATTTCAGAAACTGTTGAACAATAATAATCCTCTGTTGAAAAATCTAAGAAAGTGTTGAACAACAACAATCCTCTGTTGACAAATCTAAGAAAGTGTTGAACAATAACAATCCTCTGTTGACAAATCTAAGAAAGTGTCAAACAGTAGCAATCCCTTTTGAGAAATTTCAGAAACTGTTGAACAATAACAATCCTCTGTTGACAAATCTAAGAAAGTGTTGAACAACAACAATCCTCTGTTGACAAATCTAAGAAAGTGTTGAACAATATTAGGCCATGATCGTGGATGATCTACTTCAAGAATGAACCATGCTGGTTGCTTAAGCTGGCAATATGAATGGATCAGTCTTCAGGATGGGTTACGATGGTGCCCTTAAGTTGCTAGCGAAGGATTTTTATATTTATATTTCCCTGATTTTTCATTCTCATTTTCTTTTTTTTTCCCCCACATTCCTCTATTTTTCATTCTCATTTTTCCCCACATTCCCCTCCCTACCCCCCCCCCCCCCCCCCCCCCATTTTTTCTTTGAGTCCTTGCCATGTCATTAATGCAATGATGGAGGAATTGCTAGCCTGCACTTGCTTTCCCCCACTATAACTGAACTGTTCAACATATTAAAGAATGAGCCATGTACTATGGCTGTTGCAATGCCTGATCGTTGATCATCCCTTAAAGGAATGAACTACATAGGACCGGCCGTAGCAATACCTGACCATTGGGTCATCCGCATTAAGAAATGAACCACGCAGTATGGTCATAGCACAACCTGATCATCCCCTTAAGGAATGAACCATACCGTGTGGCCAAAGCAGGGCCTGATCGCTGTTCAGTTCCCTAGGTTGATAAGGAATGCACCAGGTGGTTTGCCTGTTGAAATGCTTGTCCACTGATCTGGCATCTCTTTAAGGAATGAACCATATAGTACGGACGTAGCTATGACTGATCATTGGAAAAGCATATTCTCCACTGTTTTCCCCAAGATTTTCTATATAAAACAAAATGTTGTGCCGACAACAGGTTCGCTTGAGTGTTGGAACAACCGTGAGCCAGAGCAAGAGTAAACCCCTTTCATACAAGAGAGAGAGAGAGAGAGAGAGAGAGAGAGAGAGAGAGAGAGAGAGGATAGAGATAAAAAACAAAGAAACAAAAATAAACAAACAAACAAACAAGCAGACCACAATACCTAACAATGTCTAATGATAGTTATTGTCTGAAATAAATGGTATGATGAAAGCAAACCAGCAAAAAAACCAAAACAAAACAGTACCCAGTAACACCCCCCAAAACTGTCATACAGCAACACAGTCACGGTAAGTATTAATGGAGTCAAACGTTACAGACAGATTGGCAACATATTCAGAGGATGGTAACATACATGTCACAGTCAAGAAACGGTTGTAAACATTAGATGCAAAAAAAAAATTCTATGATTATTATATATAATGATATAGTTAGCACAGTGAATGTATGTTTATAACAGGTCAATAAAAACGATAGTTGCGAAGAAAGTTATGGTTAAAATTTGCCAAAGTACATCAGCAACATGCGATACAAAAAAGAAGATACTCTTATGTACAAATAATATACATAGTCTTTGAGCTGAACTGAACACGTACCAGATGCGTAGATACGAAACCAAAGAACATACAACCAATAACCCTTTTCTTGGTGTTGTTAAAATGCACATCCAGTCTTGTTCAAGTCAATAATAGTCCAATGCTGTTTTGAGAAAAAACACACCTGTTCTTTTGAGAAAGAAGACCCCACAAATATACGTGTGTGTGTGTGTGTGTGTGTGTGTGTGTGTGTGTGTGTGTGTGTGTGTGTGTGTGTGTGTGTGTGCGTGTGTGCGCGCTCGCGCGCGCGCATGTGTGTGTGTGCGTGTTCATATGTGTGTGCGCGTGCGTTCGTGCGTGCATGCATGCGTGTGTATGTGAGTGAATATAACGAATAAAACGATTTCATTGCCATAAAAGTTAAAAGAAAAAGCAAGAGAAAAAAAACCCTCTAAAACCAAGAATCACTATCACGTCATTAGTTCTCTAGACAATCCATGACACCCAGCTAAAGATGAACAGGGGACAGAATCAGTATCCCAGCCTTTCGCCCTTCCACACACCGAAGGCATTCACCACTTCCTGTTGCTCTGATTGGCTCTGTGTCTGCCTCCTGTACACAGGCTGGCAGTCTGGTCACCATACTTTACCACCGACAGAGCCAAGCTGTCAAGTTTGAAGCACACACAAGGTGCTGAGCATGTAAACAAAGGGAGGCTACGTGCACGCGGAGGTCCGACCTGCCTGAACAGCAGACATGAAAGTTAGCATGTATGGTTGGTTACCTCAGAGGGTAGCCCAGCAAAACTGAACAATTTTCTGATCAAAATTGTCCTGTCTGCTAAATATTTTGTTAATATATAAATGTAAAATCAATAACATCAAACCTAACCCCAGAGCAAATGTAAAAATCGCTAAATACATGCACTGCATGCAAATGCAATGCACAGAATTTCGTAAGAAGTGGTATCCCTATCAGAATCTTTTGGAAAGTAACAGATGGAACCACCATCATCTAGAAATGTAGATACTTCCAATATTCTGGCTGCAGATAGTTGTATTCACACGGATTTTTCTTGATGTGTTGATGGACTGCATTTGTACCCTAGTTACAAAATCGACTGCTTTGCCCTCACATATCCAAACAATGAAATAGATTTGCTTGTAAATGTGCCCACCCCCACCCCCACGCCCCCTAACACACACACACACACACACACACACACACACACACACACACACACACACACACACACAACAACAACAACAACAACAACAGCAACTCCAAAATGAAAAAAAAATCCCCAAACTGAACAATTCCTTCACTCTGAAGAGGTCAATGACCTCTGTGAACGAGCGAAACGGGACTGCAACAAAGGGAGAAGAGTAGTAGGAAAGCCCCACGCAAGATATTGCGAGATACTGATTCTCTCCCCTGAACATCTTTTGAAGCAGTTGTCCTGGGTATGGCATGACATATATTCACAGACCTCTGGTCTCTGTACAGGCGGTAGGTACTTGCCACAAGGAACGTCTCACTGTAACGAGGCAGGGACAGGCAGAAGGAAAAGAACGAATGAACATGGGAGGAGAGGGATGGGGGTGGGGGTGGGGGTGGGGTGGGGAAGGGAACGAGGGTTAGGTGCTTGGGAGGAAAGGGGGGGGGGGGGGGGGGAGGAGGTGAAGGAGGAAAGGAGGAAAGAATATATCCAGCTTTCAATGATTAAAAAAAAAAAGGGCAATCAAATTAATAATAAAATGCGTAGCCTTCTGTGACCCGTAGCATGACTGACTGTTGGTTATGAGTCTGTAGCTCAATGCTGTTACAACAATCAATAAACTGGAGACACGTTTCTAAGTATAAACTAAAAAGGACATGCATATATATATATATATATATATATATATATAAAATGACAAAGAAAGAAGGGGCATGAAGGAGAGATAAGATGGTTAATCAACGAAAAAAAAAGAAAAAAAAAACGGCCAACCCTGACTAGAAAGTCACCACATGGAGAATACAGACCCCCGCCAAGGTCAAACAAATCATACACCCTCTCCCCTCCCCTTAACATTACCTTGCTCTCTCGATCCAGTTTATAATCAGCTCTTCACCAAATCTTACAAATTCATAAATATGAATACATCAAATATGCCTTTTTTTTCCCTCATGAGATTTTTTTCTTCAAGATTTCTTGGGAAATGTACGACAATGTCACAAAAATGTCCCATCTCGCAATGTTAAAGAAACTGACTACAAACAAACGAATAAATAAAAGAAAGAAAAAGAAAACAGAGAAAAAAAAAAACCCCACAGGATCTGTCCTCCAGTTCAGAGCTACACAAAAATTTCACACGTTTTTTTTTTTCTTAGCGCTACATTTGCAGCCTTCCACTCAATTTCGTCAGATTCAATTCCCTAATTTTTGCCTCATTGTGTGGTGGACAGATATGCGAACCAATAAACGCTGGTCGGTTGAGATATACCCCCCCTCCCCCCCTTGACAGAGATAAGAAGAGACAGAAAAAAAATTCTCATGGAAGTCTCCCGAGCTTTTCATACATGGCTGTATAACCTGCCTCCTCTGCACCCACATCCGAGCCTTTTCCACATACAGACTCCCTACGCCAGCAAATGACCCATGTAAAAGAAAAAACGGACCCCCTCAAGCAGTGTGGTGTAGTGTACCAGGTAGGTTGTCAAGACCGTGCCCATACCTACATTGGCGAGACAGCAAGACCACTCACCACCTGCCTACAGGAACACCAAAACCGATCTACTTCTGCCATACACGAACACCTACAAGCCACAGGCCACAGTTTCAGCCCCCAAGAAACCAAGATCTTATCTACAGAGCCCTTCCTCACAAAAAGAAAAGTTAAAGAAGCCACCGAAATCAAGAACCAGCCGACGCCCCAGCCTGAACAGAGATCAAGGCTTTGAACTTCCCCCCATCTACAATCAGATCCTGACAACTGTTCACCCCACACAACAGTCGCCCCACCAGGCCTCGCTGCCACGACAGCAACAGTGAGCTGATGAAGACAGGGCGACCCTGTCGAAATATTCTCTAAGTAAGTTTTTGATTCTGAGTCTAACTACTTTTCTAATGTCGAATCCAGAATCCAGAAACTTATGTTCTTATTTGAGCCTTTCAGTTGTATTACAGGATTCCTAGCTGCATGGGAACAAGAGGACATGCTACACCACTTCTTCTTCTTCTTCTTCTTCTTCCAAGTCCTGAGACTTCAATGGAACAGTGCAGGATAAAAAAAAACTGAGTAAATAAGTAAACGTAACAAAACAAAAAAGGAAGGGGAGGTGGGATAGGGGAGGGAGAGAGAGAGAGAGAGAGAGAGAGAAGAGAGAGAGAGAGAGAGAGAGAGAGAGAGAGAATGGAGGGGGAAGTTGGAGAGAGAGAGAGGGAGGAGTGAGAGAGAGAGAGAGACAAGAGAGAGAGAGAGAGAGAGAGAGAGGGAAAGAAAGAAAAGAGGAGAGAATGTGTTGAGAGCAAGAGGGTCAGAGAGAGAGAGAGAGAGAGAGAAGAGAGAGAGAGAGAGAGAGAGAGAGAGAGAGAGAGAGAGAGAGACAGAGAGAGAGACAGAGACAGAGAGACAGGGAGAAAGATTCGGGTTTGGGACACAGAACACAAAGGGGTTGAGGCTTTGCATACACACGTGAGTGAATACATGCATAGAAATGAAACAGCAGACTAATTAAGTCACCACCAAACTGGAAGGAGGGGTACCGTCTCCTGTTTTTTTTTAAAAAAACTGTCCGTTGAAATTGGTTTTCTTTATGAAATAACCTGATGTCTAAAAAAAAAATCCCAAAAAACAAACAAAAAAACCAAACAAACACAACAACAACAACAAAAAAAGAAAATCAATCCTACACACACAGAAGCACAGCATTCACTGAGCATCGTTCAACAACAGTAATCACCAGGAGGTAGAAAGGACAGCGTGAGCAGAGATGGTGGCGATGGGAGGGGGGAGGGGGGGGAGTGGGTGGGTGGGTATGGAGGGAAAGCTTGAGAGGCAGTGGGATGGGGTGGGGTGGGGGTGGGGGTGGGGGAAAGGAGCGAGGAGGGGCGGCGAGTCAGGGGGGTTAAGCATTAAAATCAACAATGTGCAGGTCAACAAATTCACAGGCGCTTTCTTTCTTTTCTTTTTTTTTTTTTTAATAACAGTGATCACAGCAAGTAGCAAGGGAAGGGAGAAATGGAAGGGAGGGCAGGGGGGTTGGGGTGGGGGGGTGGGTGGGAAGGGGAGGGGAAGGGGGCAAGGGAGTGGGGTGTCAAGGGGGGGGGGGGAGTAGCAATATGCGCAATTTGTTAAGAATTTTGTGAGAACACTGCACACACACACACACACACACACACACACACACACGCACGCACGCACACACACACACACACACACACACACACACACACACACACACACACAATCATGTACATACCCATACACACCACATTGTGTGTGTGTGTGTGTGTGTGTGTGTGTGTGTGTGTGTGTGTGTGTGTGTGTGTGTGTGTGTGTTTAGCCACACACTACACAAGAGTCTATCAAGAAATTAAAAAAAAAAAGGCAAGCAGTACACACAGACAATTTATAGTGCTGGCAAGACAACACAAGCCCAGAATGTACACGATAAAATAGACCTCAGTTCCACACAGCTCTGACATATAGGCAAAATGGTCCAACATTGCACAAGATTAGGACTGCAAACGACGAGAAAATGCATGAGCCAACGCAACATACTTTCATATTAAGACAGAGAAAGTTTGCATCAAACACTCTCAAAAAAAAAAAAAAAAATAAATAAATAAAAAAAATAAAAAAAGAGATTCTCTCACTTTAAAGACATTTCGGGGACTTTTATTTTGTCTTTAGACTATTGACAAATGATTGAAATGGTCAGCTGCTTCTTTGCATGCCCACACAAAACTGAAATGGGCATGTTGACAAAATGGTTACAGACTCCCACGGCTTCTTTGCTTGTGCCACACTGAGATGGACCTATAGAAATGGTACAAGCAATCACACGCTTCTTTGTTCTATACAAGACTGAGACGGGCCCATTGACAAATGTTTGAAGCATTCAGGGAAAATGGACAAATGGCTTGCACGATCAGCCGCTTCTTTGTCTATACAAAGACCGACATGCGTCTATTGACAGATGGTTGAAGTGTTCACCTACTTACTTCTTTGCCTACACAAGACTGAGATGGACCAGTTGATGAATGGCTAACGTGACCACCTGGTTGTGTGTCTATAAAAGACCGAGACAAGCCTGTTGACAAAGATTTAAAGTGTTCACGTGCTTCTTTGTCTTCACAGGACTGAAATGGGCATTTTAACAAAATGGCTAAGGCGTTCATCTGCTTCTTTTTTTTAATTTTTATACAAGACAGACATGGGTCTACTGACAAATGGTCAGAGCATTCACCTGCTCCGTGAGTCTATACAAGAATGAGAGAGAGGCATTAACAAGTGGTTAAAACGTTCATCTGGGTCTTTGTTGATACAAGACTGAGACGATCCTGTTGACAAACGGTTGAAGTGTTCATCTACTTCTTTGTCTAGACAAGACAGAGGGGCTGTTAACAAGTGGTCAAAGAGTTCACCTGCTTCTTTGTCTATTCAAGCCTAAGAGAAGCCTGTTCACAAACAGTTAAACCATTCGGCTGCTTCTTTGTTCATTCAAGATTGAGAAGGGTCTGTTGACAAATGGCTAAAGTATGAACTTGCAGAAATGACGGTTGCGAGTTCAAATTATTCATGGTATTGGAATTTTACAGCTTCAAAATCATCTCTGTCTGCCAAGCAGTAAATACTACTAAATGGGTACCTGATTTAAGGAAGGTTACTTAACTCTCATCAGTTCAGACATTTTGCAGCCAATTCTTTTTTTTTAACTGAACGGGGTTATGACAGATGACTGATCACAAACCAAAAAAAAATTGCGCAAGAAAACATGCCACATTATATCGTAAAATGTACGTAGATGTTTCTAGATTTTGAATTTGTGAAAACAATGGGTAGAGTCTGGCTGCAGAAGATATTTGTGAGTTTTGAAACAGTAACAGCGAAAAAATACAGAGGATCAGGCAACAAATGTAGAGAGCTGATAACGCTATCAACACAAACCACCAAGGCCCACTCTCTGTGTGCACTGAGAACCCTGCAGTCATAGCACATTCTTTTGGGGCATCTTTTTCCCCCCCTCCTGTAATCTGTCCCTTCAAGGAGGCTACAAACTATAGTGGCTGAATTTTCACACTGTTCATAGAGTACTCCCTAAGATTCATTTTCTTCGCGCTTGAAGCTGGCAAACGAATCTAAGTCGCCAAGCGTCTGGGACGATTTCTTGTATGTGTGTGTTGTAATAATGCTCCTAACGTCAGTTGAAGCAGTGAGGCACCTGGTGCAAGTATAGTCATGATTTGTGTGGAGAAAGTAACCACAGAAGCCAAGTGGACAGGGCTGAAATGATGAGAGAGAGGGATGGGCACTGCTTTCTGTTATGCCATGCCCCAAGCTATGGTGAACTGCTACCAGTTCATTGACCATAGGGATGTGAGACTACAGGACTCTAGCCTATCTACCCCTATGTTAAGTGAACCTCTCACAGTTCCTGCTAGACTACGGCTATGGGACTCTACCTTTTTAAAATCTAGGCTTAAATGAACCTCTCACAAATTCACACTACCAATGTAACTAAAGGCTATAGGACTCAAACTGTTTTTTGAACCCTAACAGTCTAACACTATCCCTGTCGACTAAGGCTACACAAATTTACATATTCTAACTCTATGCTAGGTGAATCTCTCACAGTTCACATTACCCATGTAACCTAAGGCTACAGGACTTAAACTTGTTTAACCGTATGCCCTAGGTTAATGTCTAATACTTTACATTACCCCCGTCAAACTAAGGCTATGGGACTCTACCTTTTTTTGTTGTTGTTTTAACCCTATGCTAGATGAACGTCTAACAGTTTACACTTCCCATGTGGCCTAAAGCTATAGGACTTAAACTTGTTTAACCCTATGCCCTAGGTTAACCTCTAACAGTTCACACTACCCCTGTTAACTAAAGCTACAGGACTTAACCTTTTTTTTTTTTAACACTATGCTGGTCAAACCTCTCACAGTTCCCACTACCCATGTAGCCGAAGGCTACAGGACTTACACTTTTTTTTAAAACCCTGTATTAGGTGAATGTCCTACAGTCTACACTACTCCTGTCGGCTAAGGGTATGGGATCTTGGCTTTTTTCTTCTGCTTTAACTCTGTGCCAGGTGAATCTCTCACAGTTCAGACTACCCCTGCAGACATAAACCTATGGGCCTTAACTTTAAAAAAAACAAACCCACCCAACACTAGAGTCATTCCCCATTATTGACTCTCACAGTTCACACTACTCCTGCAAATATAAACCAATGGGACTTAACCTTTAAATTTTTTTAAAAACCTAATGCTACATTTACCTCCCTTTATAGACTCTTTTCTCTCAAAGCTTATACTACTTCTGCAGATAGAAACCTATGGGACTTAACTTTTTTTTTGTTCAAACCTAATGCTACATTTACCCCCAGCTTATACTACCCCTGCAGACATAAACCTATAGGCCTTAACTTTTTTTTTTCTTCAAAACCTAACACTAGAGTCATTTCCCATTATTGACTCTCACAGTTCACATTACTCCTGCAAACATAAACCAATGGGACTTAAACCTTTTAATTTTTTTTTAAAACCTAAATGCTACATTTACCTCCCTTATATACTCTTCTCTCACAGCTTACACTCCTGCAGATATAAACCTATGGGACTTAACTTTTTTTTTTTTTTTTTTTATAAACCTAATGCTACATTTACCTCCCTTCACAGACTCCCCTCTCACAGCTCACACTTCCCCTGCAGATAGAAACCTATGGTGACTTAACTTTTCAATCTTTTTTTTTTTTTAACTACTGCTAGATCTACCTCTCAACACAGACTCTCCTCGCACAGGACCCACTACCCCTGCAGATGTAGGGGCTGATAACTTTTTTTTTTTCCAACCTGATGCTAGATTGACCTACCCCACTATGTAAACTGTCTTCCTTTGAAGACATTTTTTTTTGTTTGGCAAGAAAGGCGGTTGGTTGGGGAGGGAGGTAAGGGGAACATTTATTTACTTGTCTTCATCCGTACTAGATATACCTACCCATCAAGGTTGTTCTCCCTCGACGACTCATGTTAAAGATTTTTCTTCTCTAAAGCATTTTTTTTGGGGGGGGGGGGGGGGGGGGGGGGTGGGCGGGGGGGGGGGGGGGGGGTGGTTGTCTTGGCTTTGTCCAGATTTACAGTTTCTCTAAAAAGATTTCCCACCTTGTCGAAGGTCCAATTCTGCAGACTTTCCTGAAGATTGTCGTGTACAGGTCCCACTGTGTAAACAGTCCATGGGGTATTCGTGGAATAAAAGGCATGCACCGTACCAGCTCTTCTCAAACCCATCGATATCAGCCATCAAACAAAGAGGAAATGCAGAGTAAATTCACACGGTATGTTCATGAAAAAAAAACACTATTTAAACAGCTTCCTTTGAGAAAAGAAAAAGAGAAGAAGAAAAAGTTTTGAACCCCCTCTCCTTCATTTCTCCTACGTTTGTAGACCACTCCTTCCCAACAATTCCCCTCTCCTCCCCTCTTATTACCACCTCTCCCCCCCACTTCCCACCTCACCAACCAATAAAATGTGTTTGTCATTTTTTTCTCTCCAAAATCAGTCAAAAAACTGAAGACGTCATGTCACCTTACACACACACACACACACACTACACTCACACACACACACACACACACTCCTTCATTCACATATCATTTCACTAATAAACATAGCAAAAGCTCAAGTCTTGGTTTTGACGCTCTGTAGCCTCCCTTGCTCCGGCTGATAACCATCAATGGGTTCACCCAGAGTTTACCGATGACATGCTGGTAAAAACGCAGTACCAAAATGGATCACACACTTGCCAACGAGACAGAGAATCCTGGATTCCTAGAGGAAGCTCAACATGTACAAGAGTGAGCAGAATGCCAGGCTAGCCAGCAGCGTGAGGGAATTTGCCCACAGGCTTACAGTCCCCGCCACAGGGGTAAGCGCATGGGTGTTGGTGGTGTTGGTGATGGTGGTGGTGGCAGCGGTTTGTACACCCATCCACCCATGATCTCGTCAAACAGCTCTCAATTCTTTCGGGAGGAACAAGACTTAGTGCCCTAAAGGCAACGGCAGAAGAAGAAGCGGAGGAGAATTTCAGCTGAATCTGGTCAATCAGGAACCCAGTAAACTTCATAAAGTTTTCACTTCCAAAATCACATCACGTGTCCGATCACCTGTTGACTGCGACACCTCTCTATGAGGCAACTTGAACACGACGGCCTCAATCATACTACAGGTGTAAGGTTCGAATCCAGGCAGCAGCAGCTAATGAAAAGTGATGGCACAAGGCCATACAGGAGTCGTGACCTGGATGCAGTTCAACTGCCTCCGAGTGTTCAGGAGGCCTGACACACTTGCATATTCAGCGGTATTTCTTCTCCAAAGACCAGCTGTGTAGCTCTCTCTCTCTCTCTCTCTCTCTCTCTCTCTCTCTCTGCTCGGAAGAAGCTGTAAATGGAAATAACGCAGTTCTGCTCAGTGTTGTAGTATGCTGTGGAGGAAAATCAAACATGAAGCAAAAAAGAATAAGAAAGCAACAACTGTGGGTAAACGGAAAAAAAAACCCCAAAAAACAAACAAAACTCAGAAGGTAACAGGATGTCTCTAGCGACATGGTGAAAAAGCTTTTGCTAGATGACGTTTGAACCATACATACCCCTGAAATAGCTTGCCCGAATGTTGCCCACAGTGGAAAGCGTGTGTTCCGCCCACACACAAAATGGCAGACATCTAAATCTGATGGTACAGTTTTGCTCCCTGAAGCGAAAAAAAAAAAAAGTTTGTGTGGGAACTTTTTACGCGTCAGTGTCCCAATTTTCACATCTGTGGATTTCAACAATGACTTTAAACGTTGAGCATGAAAGAAAAATTCTCCACAAGTTTCACCTACGCAAATGTCGCCTCGAAATCATGCCTAAGGAACTGCAGATTAAAGGAGACACAATCTCTGGTTCTTAGTTTGAGTTTTAAACAATAACAAACAAACAAACGGAAAAACAGCTTAAAGGAGACACAATCTCCGGTTCTTAGTTTGAGTTTTAAACAAAAACAAACAAAACAACCTTTATCCTGAGACAGAAACATACAACATAAGCGGTTATGACATGACATGCCCTACTGACATCCTAAGACATACAAAATTAGGCGGTGCTGAGGTGAATGCTAGGAATTCTCCTTGGTTTTGTGGTTCCAGATTAGAATACAGCAACAACAACAGAAAAAAATGTAAAGAAATAAATAAAAAAAGAGAAGATTTTGTAACCACAAAAAAAAATTGCATGAAAAATCCATACGGTCAAACAGACACAGCAGAGGGGACAACCAGGGTCACCGTAGACAGTGTACACAGTTTCCACTTCTTCATTGCTAGATAAAAGATGAAAGATGGCGTGTTGTAAACTGCTATCACATTAAAACATTTATAAGAGTTTCCTGAACAACCCCCCCCAAAAAAAGTACACCATAGCAGAAAACACGTAGATGACAAGAGAAAGACAAAAAAAAAAAAAAAAAAAAAAAAAAAAAAGACAATAAATTCAGAGCCAAACAGTGTTAAAGAAAAGAGGAAGTCATTCATTAGCACAGAACTTCCAGAAGGAGTTATCTGTACTGAAAGGACTCATTCCATCTTAAAAAAACAGAAACATTCCATCTTAATACAGAAACAAACAACAAAGTCTCTACCGCTTTACATGAAATAACAGCATGGTAACCAAAACTACTGGCTGTCTTCAGCACGGACTGTGTTGTTGGCGCCACTTATTCTGTTCAATTTTTCAACCCAAGTTTACACAGCAAAAAAGTTGAAAAAAAAAACCAAACAAAGAAAAACATTCAAATACAAAGACAAAAAACCCATACAAAGCTATACAAGCAAACAGACACTGCAGACAGCTAGTGTTCACTCTGCTTAGTGTGCACAGTCTAAAACAAGAGAAGAGAGAGAGAGAGAGAGAGAGAGAGAGAGAGAGAGAGAGAGAAAAGAGAGAGAGAAAGAGAGAGACAGACAGAAAGGCAGAGAGAGAGAGAGAGACCAGGAGAGAGACTGAGAGAAAGAGAAAGGGAGTGAGAGGGCATTCTATAAGCTGTGCACACACACACACACACACACACACACACACACACACACACACACACACACACACACAAAATTCAGCGAATTTGTTTCTAAAACAAAGATAGGAAAAAAATGTTCACAATGGCAGAAAAAACTTTAGATGAAAGAAAAGACAACAACAACAAAAAGAACAAGAAAAAAGAACAGGCAGAGTCAAAATCAGTGACTAAAAAACAAACAAACAAAACAAAAGAAATAGGCAGCACAGAGCTCCCAGAAGACCAGGCCACCAATTGTGCATAAACAGCCTGCCCCCCCCCCCCCCCACTCCTTGCCCCCCCCCCTCCCCCGGCACACCCACACACAGAGGCATAGCCAGAGAGTCCCTTCAAAGGAAATGAGCATGGAGTCAATAACGGTAACCACTGTGCATAGTGGGGGCCGGAATAGCTCAGCTGGTAGAGCGCCGGACTCATGATCTTGGGGTTGCGGGTTTGAATTTCGGTACAGGGGGATTTTTCCCTCGGAGTTAACACTGGTTCTGACTCCATTCCCCATACAGTCCTTCGAATGAGACTATAAACCGAGGTTCTGTGTGTGAATGCACGCACAACATCTTGCACACATGTAAAATCCCATCACCAACTTTCGGAAGAGAAGGCCAGTTTGGCCGTTGGTATGGATGACATGTTACACATAGCATGCACCTCCCCGAAGCTGGAGTATGGCTGTCTTAATGGCGGGATAAAAAAAAACAAACAGTCACACACACAAAACTCCATTGCCTGTCTATACAGGCAGTATCCGCAGGAGTATCAGCCTGCGTACGCAGAAAGAAAGAAAGAAAGACTGTGTATAGCGTTACTTTGGCAACTGTGTCTCTCAGCCGAACTGGACAGGTAACTTAGTGTCTGGCATAGAAAGGGGGCAGCGTTTGAGGTACAGCACGAAATAATCTGGACTAAACAGGAAAAAACAGAAAACAAACCCGTGAGACAGCCAGTCTGTGAGAATGGTTTTTGCAAATGGTTCCTGCTTCTTTTTTGGCCTCAGTCATTCTTACAACAATTAGCGAGAAATGAGAACTCCCAAAATGAAAATTCTACTGAACACACACACACACACACACACACACACACACACACACATCAAACAAAACAAACAAATAAACAGGCAAAAAACAACAACAACAACAAAAAAAACCCCACAAAGATATTAGAATAACAGTACTTACACTTGCATCATCTGGTCTTTTCTCTCTCTCTCTGATCATTTCAAAATCAACACATTTCTATTTATATAGGGGAACACACAAACAAACACACTAACACACACACACACACACAAACACATACTTCCTCTCTTTCTCTAAAATAGCAACGTTCTCAATAGCAGCAAAACAGCAACAGAACTGAAAATACACTTACATAAACACACACACACACATACACATGTATGTGCATACACAACCACACACAGACTGAAACATATACACACTCGCACTCAAAGAATGATGGAGCATGAACAACGGTTACACCCCAAACGTGTTGTGAATGTCTACATGTTATTTTCTCAATACAAAAAGTCAATAAAATCACATGTCCAATCGGAATAACCTCTAATAACATCAATCCAAACAATATCCAAAAATGTACAGAAAACAACTTAATCCCATTTCCAATGTCTCTCCCCCCCCCCCCCCCAATAAATTAATTCAGTTTCACTGGATGGTCTCCCCTCCTCCCCCTCCTCCATTCTATACTTCCAAAGTAAAATCATATCATAAATATCAATAATAAAGGAACAATCATGTAAAGGTAAAAAAAAAAAAACTGTAATGTATGTTTTAGGTCAAGCAAAGCTCAAGAAACACTCCATCAATCTCAAGTAACAACAACAACAAAAAAGAAACTGATATCCATTCAACATGATATCCTAAAATGCCGAGTAACAACAAATTAATATCAAATAAATAAAAAAAAGTTTACAGATCCTCAGAGCGAGATCACACTCCCGCCTCCTTCCTCCAAATAACACCCACAAAAATAAACAAAACAGTTAAAAACTATACAGATCCCCTGAACGAGATCACCCCCCCCCCCCCTTCCCCCAAATAACACACACAAAAATAAACGAAAAACACAAAAAGAAAAAAAAGAATAGAGAGAGAAAAACCTCCAAAACAGCCCCCCCCCCCAAAAAAAAAAAAAAAAAAAAAAAACCAACAAAACCCAACATAATAACACCAGCCAAACACAACAACGACACAAAAACCCCAACGCAGGCTGCTAGCTCTCAGCAAGGGCAAGAACTGTTGGCAGGGCCGTTGTCGTAGTCGCTGTGCACTCCCCTGGCCCGCACGTTGTTGTTGAGGCCATTGCGCGTGGCGGGCAGCTGGGACTTGTCCACACAGCGCTCCATGCGCGCCATCACCATGTCTAGCAGGCACTCCACCGACTTGGCCACGTTCTGACCCGTGGCCGCGCTCGTCTCGAAGTAAGGCAACCTGACGGCACAGCAGCGGGTGATGACGAAATGTACATTCATGTACTCCCTCAATAACACTGTCCTGAAATCAGTATCCTCAAACCCATACCTAGGAATCCAATTCTCTGACAACCTCAGATGGAGCAACCACATCAGCGGCATCACCAAAAAAGCGAATAGCACCCTTGGATTCCTCCGGAGAAACCTCCACCACTGCCCATCAACCTGCAAACGTAACGCCTACCTGGCCCTAGTCCGTCCTCTCCTTGAGTACGGGGCGTTGGTCTGGGACCCGTATCAGAGACAGGATATCGATAAGATTGAACGCATTCAGCGCACTGCAGTACGCTTCATCGCAAGCAACTATCGCTCTACCACCCCTCGCTTTGTTACGGGCCTCCTGACACGACACAATCTCCCGACTCTCCAGGAACGACGTGAACAGCTCCGTCTGACCTTCTTTTACAAGGTGGTTGAGGGGCTGGTGCCGGCAATACCTCCTCATCAGTTCCTGACACCTCAAAGAGCTGGCCGCATGATCAGGTCCAGACGTAACGCAGCAGACTATGTCACCAACAACCCTGTTGAGAACTACATTAGAAACAACGATCGGTGTTTCTTGGTACCACGTTGTCAGTCAGACCAATATAGGCAGTCCTTCTTCCCACGCACCATAATAGCGTGGAACCACTTGGACAATTCGGTGGTCCACTCGCCATCCACTGATTCATTCAAGAGGGCGCTGACCACCAAGCGCCATTAACAACCTCCGCTGCGCACCCCCATCCGTCGCGCCAAAGCCAGTTCACTGGATGTCAAGCGACGTACAGCTACAGCTACAGATACAGATACAGCTACAGCTACAGATACAGATACAGATACGAACGTCAGGGCATGGCGAGAAGGGAGATGAGGAGAAGTTGTAACTTGAGTGCACAGAAGTCACGGCCATAATGATAAGAACGATACGAACTAACGTAAGGTAACGTAACGTTGCTTACAGCCCAGCCCACCGCAAAGGGCCATTATCTGGGCTGTCACCGCGTTCAAGTCAAGTCACAAGGCATGTCCATCTATCTATCTATCTATTTATCTACATATTCATTTATTTAAAAAAAAAAAAAAAAAAGCTCATTCACACAATCTTTTAAACCACACCTAAAAACACACCGAAAATGTTGCTCAAAATCCTTCCTCGTTCAGAAATTCGAAGATCACATCAGGTGGGACATTTCTGAACAAGGTTTTCATGGCGTCTGCTGTAAAATGTTGATGTCTTACATCATGCAAGTTCCAACACTCTAAAAGAATGTGTTCCATCCACTATGAGTGGTATACGATATGGAATGCACCATGGAGCTTCTTCACCTTTTAAGAGATAAGAATGGGTGTAAAAGGAGTGGCCTGTAGGCACACGGCACAACACTGGTTCTTTCGTTACCACCGCCTGGGGAACATGGTCAACACTCTTTCAGGTTTGGACGGATTTTAAACAGTTTGGTATCCGTCTGCAAGTTCCATTTCTCTTTCCAGAGGTCTTTGTGACATAAGCCTGGGTTTTGGGTTTCAGATCAGTGTGAGGAACAGACAATCTTGCTCAACTGTTTCTTTGGAAATCAGGATAAGTTGTACGTTGTGCGCACAGAGGTGATGGCTATAACGATCAAGAACAATGCGAACTGACACAGTGTCTCATTCTCCACGAAGGCTCTGAGGGCTTCAGAGTTGTCATCATGGATGCGTTCGTACATGTTGTGACACAGTGAAAACTACGTTGGCTTTGTGTTTCATCATCATCCCCATCTGCTCTCCACCACCCCCCGCTACGATGACCACCACCATCACCAATCCAGTCCATCCCCCCTCCCCTCCCCGTCCCCTCCCCAACACCTTCAACTCACCCTCTTTCTCTCCCCTAGAAAAAAAAAACCCTCAACGAATGTAACTGAATGTTTGTGTATCTTCTATGGCTACTTCAGGACTAGAAAAAAAAACACATGTTTGCTTGATGTATCATTTCTGGTCTGTATGGAAGTGTTCTTACAGAGTCCAATAATTTTGGTATTGGAATCCATACAGAAGGGGGTTAAAACAGGGTACTGAATATATAAGTACCAGATACTGGATGGGCACAGGCGCATGCTATATTTCGAGAATATCTGATTGTCCACGCATACGGCAAAGTAACGTACAGGGATAATGATCATGAAAGTACGGAACACACAGGTACAACAGTATGAAAAACACGACAATCGGGATCATACAGCTTGTCTCAAAGTACAGCAATGTAATATCTATTACAGGGACAATAATAATAATAACAACGAAAGTATGACAATGATTTATCAGGAATTTCGCCTTGAAGTATGGCAACCTGAGAGCACAGTAACTGTGGTGATGGTATTAGTGGTCAATGTAATGCAGATACTTGGTGACGAACAGATCGTTGGGGCCGAAATAGCTCAGCCGGTAAAGCGCCGGACTCATGATCCTTAAAGGTTCGAATCTCCTCCTGGCAGTTTCGGTACGTGGAGATTTTTGCTTCGGAGTGACTCCATTTCCCCAAAAATCCTTTGAATGGGACGAGAAACTGAGAACACATGCATAATATCTTGCACACACGTAAAATCCTGTCACCAACTTTCGGAATATAAGGTCAGTTTGGTTGTTGGTATGGATGACACATATTCACGTTGCACGAACCCTGCGTTGATGGAAAATGAAAGGACAACTGAGTGACTGATTTTAGATTGAACGTAACAGAAAATGACTGAAATGTAGCGCCAGCAGGCAGCTCTTCAGTCGGCTCTACACAGACTGGCAGCCCAGTGGTGTAAACGAAAGCGTGGATTGTAAAATGGTTAGAGTTTAGTCTCTAATTGAGGATTGTTTCCATACAAATATTTCAATAATAATGATAATTATTATAATCATCATCGTCATCATCATCATAAAGAAGAAGAAGAAGAAGACGGAAAAACAAGAAACCATCTTTCCATCTTCATAAGTCTATCTATTCTAAGAGATACATCCTGCCTACTAACCTCCCCTTACTACTCCATCCACACACGCCCTTCACTGCCCCCCCCCCCCCCCATCCCCCCACATACCCAAACTTCTCGGCCATCTCCCTGGCCCTCTCCTCAGAGACGGTTCGCTGGTCCTCGAGGTCGGCCTTGTTGCCGCAGAGGATGACGTCAGGGTTCTCGCAGTAGGCGTGGGTCTGCAACTGGGTCAGCCAGTTGCGCGTGTTGAGGAACGACTGCTCATTGGTCAGATCGAAGAGCAGCAGGAACCCCATGGCGTCACGGAAGAAAGCGGTGGTCAGGCTGCGAAATCTGAAGCAGAGTTGAGTTTTTTTTGGGGGGGTTTCTTTAAAAGTTTGAGTAAAAAAAAATACACCCGAAGGTACAGGTGGGACCCAGAGAAGTACTGTCCTCAACTGCCGAACAAACCATGAGCTGGGAGCAATCCAGCAGCACCCTTGGAAGCCTGTGCCGTGTTCACGCACACGGAATTCCAGTTTGACGTCCAGGGACATAACTGCTCCATGGCAGATGCCATTGGCCACTAGATGTGACACGAAAGAACCTCCACGGGGGCGTCCCCATGGGTGTACCAGCCCATATTTCTTGACTGCAGAGCCCTCTCCAGACTCCAGAGCGAAAAACGCATCCCGCAGCCTCACTCGTTGCTGTTCATATGACAGATGAAGACAGTACAACTCCAGACACGGCCAAGCTTTCGCCATGACGTCTTAACGTGGATTTTGATCGCTTTTAAGTCAGAACAATATACAAGGAATACAACATAACAAGTATGATACTGTGGGTTTTTTAAATCACTTTTTAGTCAGTACAATATACAAGAAACACAAAATAATAAGTACTATACAATGTTGATCATTTTTAAGTCAGTACAATATGCAAAAAACATAAAATAACACGTATTATATTTGGTTTTTGACTGTTTTGAAGTCAGAACAACATACAAAGTACACAAAATAACACGTACGATTCTGTGATTTTTTGATTGCGTTAAGTCAGAACAAGATACAATTAAACACAAAATAACAAGTATTATACAATGGTTTTTGATCGCTTTTAAGTCAGTACAACATACAAGGAACACAAAATAATAAGGATGATACTGTATGTTTGTGTTTTTAAAAGCAGTACAATACACGAGGAACATAATGGTTTTTAGGTCAGTATAATATACGAGGTTCACAAAACAACAAGTATCACACAGTGCTTTTGATTATTTTTAAGCCAGTGCAATATAACAATAGGCTTTTTTTGGTCAGTACAGTATACATGGTACACAAAATAACAAGTATTATACAGAGGTTTTGATCACTTTTAAGCCAGCACAGTACACAAGGAACACAAAGTAAAAAGAACTGCACAACATTCTGTTTTCAGGATTTCAGTTTCACTATAGTCCAGCCGACCAAAATGAAGCATTTTCCCGACTGTCACCACATAGAAAAGGCGAGTACTGTCATAGTTATAAAACAAACAAACAAACAAACAAAACTCTTTCAAGACGATCCCCAATTGTATTCCAGTGGATTCCATCCCATTGTGGGATCACTGGGAAGGAGAAGGCTGACGCTCTGTCCAAGGCAGGCAGCAATGTGGAGCAGTTCAGCGACCCGGTGACCTACAAAGAAGCCACAACTATCATCCACAACCAATATCAAAACCAGTGGAAGAGAAGGCTGGGTGCAGACAGTGGTGCTGATCCAATCCATCAGCTCCAGAGATACCAGCAAACAATCCTCTTCAGACTGAGAGCTAGCCACTGCCGACCGCTGAGCCACCTCAGCCGAATTAAGATTGCCCACACAGACGAATGTCCATGTGGCACTGGATCTCAGACCCCAGAACACATCCTCCAACACTGTCCAGCCCATGATGTTGTACGGCGTCAAACCTGACCGGAGGGCGCAGAACTGCAGATGCAGTTCTGGGGCAGCCGTCAAGACCTCAAGAAGACTGTGGGTTTCGTCATGGTGACAGTATTTAAGATCTGACGCAAAAAAACAACAACAAAACAACAAACAAACAAACCGACCGCAGAAAAAAAAACACCACCACCACCACCACCACCAAACAACAACATACATGTGATAGTGTATAACAGATCAAATAATCTAGAGGCAAAGACAAAAATATCAAAATATAAACTTTAAAGGGAGGCAATCTTATTTTGGAGGTCAATCCGTTATCAACAAAAAAACATACAACTCTTCCATATAAACACATCTTCGAAGGGAAGTAATCTTTATTGGGAGATAAATCTGGTCAGTTAAAAAAAAAAAATTCATGTTCAAGACAATCGAGTCCGTAAACTGAATGAATTTTTGGGTGTAAATGAAGAATCTCCTCGTGGTCCTCTGTGCTGCCTGATGAGCTGACATCCTTTGACACCGATTCATATCAACATTCAACAGGCTTGTCGTTTGCCCAGCGCTTCATCTTTCCATCCAGTCTGGTTCAAAATAAATCTGCAGTTTTAAAGTTATTTTATAAACAGACAGACAAACAAACAAACCAACAGATGAGATGTCAGTGAAAACACAACCTCGCTTGTGGAGGTGAAAAAAAAAACAAAAGAAAACACACACACACACACACACACACAACACACACACACACACACACAACACAACACAACACAACACAACACACACACACAAAACCAAAAAAAGAAAAACAGAAAAAAGGAAGCTGCAACTAACATATCCACGCTATGAACATGATCAATCATATTCAACGCCCATCTTGCGCCGAATTTGACCAGATAAGTGATTAATTGCTCGTTCATTTTCGTTGTCCTGAGTGTAGTGTATCTTGCCTGAAGAAGATCTAAGAGGTCGAAACGCGTCGTGTTTTGTCTTGTGATTCGTTGGTTCGTGCCTGGCGGATTTATTACATAAACTTTTTTTTAAAGATATGATCAATCACTTCAAACGAAGGGAGATAATTATTGGAGGCCAAAGGGGAACGGCACAGAAATACAAACAAAGAAGCGTTCTACTCTAACACCACTGAAAATGTGGCCTTTCCTGTAGTGATAACAGGCTGGGTGGGGGCAGACTTGGTAGAGAGAACAGGGAAGAACAAAGTATTTCAATTAAGATGGATTCAGAAGAACGGAGACAAAGAATGAGGAAGATTTGTAACGAAATCGTCTACCATCACATAATTTTGTGAAATGACGTAAATTGAAAGTATTACTACTACTACTACTGCTACTACTACTACTATTACCGCTGCTACTACAATTGTGACGAAAGAAAATTCAGATCGACGATTCACAGAAAAAAAAAAAGTTAGAAATACTGTATGCGGCCTGTGTTCTGACTCGGTGAAGTTGTTGTGTGCGTGCACCTGCTGCATGTGCGCATGCTTTGTGTTCACAGTCACCTGACCCCTCAGCCCAGGCCAGACTGAATGCCAGCCACAATGGGGGCATTGTCGCACGGGTCCTTTTATATCAAGTGAGACTGAATAGTAGACTAAAAAAAAAAAAAAAAAAAAAAAAGACCCCACATTCAGTCCGTTGAAGAACTCCAATGAACAAAAGAATGGAAAAAAAGAAGGCCCTCACATCCATTCCGTTGAAGAACTCCAATGAACAAAAGAATGGAAAAAGAAGAAGACCCTCACCTTCATTCCGTTGAAGAACTCCAACGAACAACAGAATGGAAAAAAAGAAGACCCTCACCTTCATTCCGTTGAAGAACTCCAACGAACAACAGAATGGAAAAAAAGAAGACCCTCACCTTCATTCCGTTGAAGAACTCCAACGAACAAAAGAATGGAAAAAAAGAAGACCCTCACCTTCATTCCGTTGAAGAACTCCAATGAACAACAGAATGGAAAAAAAGAAGACCCTCATCTTCATTCCGTTGAAGAACTCCAATGAACAACAGAATGGAAAAAAAGAAGACCCTCACCTTCATTCCGTTGAAGAACTCCAATGAACAACAGAATGGAAAAAAGAAGACCCTCACCTTCATTCCGTTGAAGAACTCCAATGAACAAAAGAAGGGAGGATGATGGAGAAAAGGAAGAAAGACAAAAAAGAAAAACGCAGGAGGTCGAGAGGGGAAGTGAACAGTTTCAATACTTTCCTAGACAGCAGTCATGGCAACACAGGACAGACTGAACGGCTCTTTGGAACACAGCTGTGTGCATCTGTGGCCTGCAACTGTTCTTCTCTCTCTCTCTCTGACCGATTTAATCTAAAGTGGCGGCGGCGGTCAAGACAAATGTCGATATCATTTTCTTGGATTATCCTGTGTACTGGTGTAACTCTCTTACTCTTTGCATCAGAGAGAGAGAGAGAGAGAGAGAGAGAGAGAGAGAGAGAGAGAGAGAGAGAGAGGAAGACAGGGAGAGAGAGAGAGAGAGAGAGAGAGAGAGAGAAAGAGAGAGAGAGAGAAAGGAGAGAGAGAGAAGATCGAGAGAGAGAGAGAGAGAGAGAGAGAGAGAGAGAGAGAGAGAGAGAGAGAAGATAGAGGGGGGAGGAGGTAGGGGGAAGAAAGAGATAGATCCTGACGAGTTATCTGAAAAAAAAGCAGAGAGAGAGAGAGAGAGAGAGAGAGAGAGAGAGAGAGAGAGAGAGAGAGAGAGAGAGAATCCTGAAATGTTATTTTTAAAAAACACATACGTACAGAAAGCAGCCAATGCCAGACTTTGCTTCTGCTTTTTCTAACTGACGATCTGCTTTCCCTTCTTCTCCGCTGTCATTCATAACTTCACAGTTTTGTGAGGTAGAGAGCACTGTGACATCTCGTCCATCACAACGGCTAACGTTGGCTCAGCGGTTACTTGAATGCCTGGGATCAACTGTATTCAATGCACGGGTAAAGTGCTGCAGGACTCACAATAACCTGCGAATATCTCCATGTCCACTCTTGAATGCCGACGGGTCACGACGTTGTCTACTTCATTCCCCCAAAGAAGACCCCCCCCCAAAAAAAAAAACAACAAAAAAACACACACACACACACACACACACACACACACACACACACACGCCTAAAGAAATATAATGTTCTCTACCCAAGTTTTTCTTCCTGGGAATGAACCAGAACTGATCAGTGTAGTCTTGTGAACCTGGTGAAGGAGCAAGACATCTCTTTCATATTGGCTTTTGCCAATCCGAGATGAGTCTCAACTGAATACTTCAATGCCAAAAACTGACAGCTGCAAAAAATTGACCACGGTGCTGCTGCCACTTGATCTGACCACTTTCTGACCCCTAACTCTTCCACACCCCTTCTCCTCCCTCTCTATCCCCTCACCCCACCCCCATTTCCCGCTACTCGGTTCCCTTAGAAGAAGAAGAAGAAGAAAGAGAGAAGGAGAAGAGGGAAAGAAGGAGAAGTAAAGAAAAGGAGAAGTATAAAAGAAGAAGAAGAAGAAGCAGAAGAAGAAGTAGAAGAAGAAGAAGCAGCTTAAGAAGAAGAAGTAGTAGTAAACAGGAAGAAGAAGAAGAAGAAGTAGAAGAAGAAGAAGTAGTAAATAAGCAAAAGAAGAAGAAGAAGAAGCAGTAAACAAGCAGAAGAAGAAGAAGAAGTAGTAGTAGTAAGTAGTAGAAGAAGAAGAAGAAGTAGTAGTAGTAGTAAACAAGCGAAAGAAGAAGAAGAAGAGGAAGAAGAAGTAGTAAACAAGAAGAAGAAATAGAAGAAGTAGAAGAAGAAGAAGAAATCACTGGATCAAAAAGCCCCCCCCCCCCCCCTTGCATTCTGTTCACAGTTTGCTTCAACAGCCATCTCTGTGTGTCATCAGCGTCACAGTCAACGTCAGATGTCTAGGATGACGCGAACCGGTTGAAAAGAATGGGCATTGCACGGAATGGGCATTGCACGATTGGCTCTAGCGGTCACAGCCATCAGTGGGAAGGCCTGTAGGTTTGGGGTCAGATGCAGACTGACTGAATTTGTGTAAGACTTGAATGTATGACCATCCACTATGAAACTGTCAAAAGAAATTATGATTAATCCCCGAACAAAAGGGACGACAAGTTACAAGACAAAACACGATGCATTTCGACCTTCTTCAAGCAAAATTGAAAACAACAACAACAACAAAACATTCAGGACAATTAAAATGAAGAGCGAGCAATTACCTGTCTTTTCCAACTGTGCGCAAACGTCGTGTTCTGTCGTGTAATTTGTATGCCCCCTTTTGCTCAGCGGATTATTTATAATTTCTCTAAATTTCTGCCTACGGTCACCTCCCTTTGAAACCATCCCCCTGTGAAACGATTCATTCTGGAAATCAAATCTGATATCATTTTAGACAGAGGCGAAAAATGTACAGGCAGTCGGGGCCAGGGTAGACCTCTACCAATATCAAAAAGTCTTTTGTTCTCTGGGTACCGGTTGTAATTCAAATCCTCATCAAATGGTGTAGATATCAACTGATCTAACAAACGTGATTTTTTTTTCTGTAGTATCTTTATATTATTTTTTGAAAATTACAATTAAAAAAACAAACAAACAAAAATTGATGGTAAATCTGCCAGAAAACAGAGACAAACATATCATACGACATAACACGACGCGTTTCGACCTCTTAGGTCTTTTTCAGGCAAGGTAAACAACATTCAGGTCAATGAAAACGAAGAAAAAGCAGTCACCTGTCTTCTCGAATTCGACTGCAAGATGGGCGATGAATCAGGAAAAATACGTAAACATTCAAGATATACCCTATCTTGCAATATCAAAATGATTTTTCAAAAAATGGTGGATCTGTCTTTGGTCTGGACCCTCACCAAAATTTAATGGACGGGTCCTTTTACCAACTTCTACCTCTCCACCAAATTCAAATAACATCGGATTGGTGTTTTTCTTGTTTCTGCAAAGTCTTTCTGTCAGACAAACAGCTGGAGATGGCGTATGTCAGGAAAAGTCTACCCCGTGAAACAAAAAAAAAAAAGGTTGGAATGGAGCAGGTTTTTTTTTTTTTTAATCTCTTACAGATGTCCAGGTGTATCTTGCACGAAAATGAAAAAAAAAAAAAAAAAAAAAGGCTCTGTTTCTGGACAGCACGGAGAAAAATCATCAACGCCCATCTTGCGCCGAATTCGAGAAGATCATTGCTTGCTCGTTCTTCGTTGTCATTGCCTTGTTCGTCCTTGTTTTTGGCAGACTCACTAAGAATGATTCTTGAAACACGGAGAAACACAACTAAGACAGATATATATAATATATATATATATATATATATATATATATATATATATATGCCTCTGTTGACTTTGTGCTGATCTCGCTGGTATCCATGGAGACGGTCATTGGACAGATGTGGTGGCGCGCTCCGCACGAGGAGGTTTGCTCACGCTGGTCCCACAATGAAGCCAGCTATTGTTGTCAGCCCGAGGCTTAGTAGGTGGTGTTCTGCTTATGCTAGATGAAAACAAGTTAAGTCCCACTGGTGGCCCCACCATACCTCGACACTGACTCGCCCTGTGGCTACACACAACAAAATGAACGCGCCAAGGCCTTGCTTAAGGAGTCGAGTATTCATAGACTGGCGGGCGCAATGAGATTGTTTTGAGATTTTTTTTTTTTTCATATTGTGTCTGAAAGTTGATTCTCCTTATTTTCTTTCATATTATGGCCATCTCGGTACAAGCCAGGTGGTTCCTAACAGACAGATCAAAATCAAAGGAATGGGACTATTTCGGCTCTTTGAGCTGGCGCAAAGATACGGTCAGGGGTGAGAGCAAAGGCCTGAAATATGCGTCATCTAGGGGGAGTTCGTGTATTTGAAGACTGTTTGTGATTTCATTGGTGAAAAAAAAACAACAACAACAAGGGAGATAACTGGTGGAGAGTAATTCTTGTGATCAATTATCAGTTTAACATTTAAGGAGAGTTATTCTTGTGATCAGTTATCAGTTTAACACTAAATGCTGGCTGAAATTTATGCTAGGCCTCAAAACGCTTACACGGGTTCTATAGTGATTTAGTGGCACCATCCTAACTGTGGGCTGTGGCCTGTGCATTGCTAGTGCCGGAGGACCGGTGTAACAGCCCATTCTTACCCCCCCCCCCCCTCTGGAACTTACCCCGGGGTAAGTCTGGGCTAGCCTGCTTTTACCCCCGGGGTCATTCCAGGACTAGCTGGAACTTCCACCCCCCCCCCCCCCTAGTTGGAACTGACCCCCCAGTCATCTACATTGTACAAGGTACACAGGCACTCAGGAGACATTAATTAGCTGTAAAAATAGTTAAAATCTCTGATATACATTAAAGTGACCAATGGTCAGTGTCACTGATTACTGGTTGTCTGCATTGCACAAGGTATACAAACACCCATGAGACACTGATTAACTGTAATTTAGTCGAAATATCTTATTTACGTCATAGTGACCAGTGGTCAGTGGCACTGACCACCAGTCGTCCATTGTACAAGAAACACAGGTACTTGAGAGACTATAATTAGCTGTGAAATAGTTAAAATCTCCGATTTACGTCATAATGACAAGTAGCCAGTGGCACTGACCACAAGTAATCTACATTGTACCAGGTACACGAGCACTCGGGAACACTAATTAGCTGTTGAATAGTTAAAATCTCCGATTTACGTCATAATGACCAGTGGTCAGTGGCACTGACCCCGGGGTAAGTTCCAGAGGGGGGTAAGAACGGGCTGTTACACCGGAGCTGCGAAAGGATGTGCCAGAACTGACTGTGTAGTGGGAGCTGAAATGAATGGGGATAATGCCACTGGAGCTGCACACAAGAAGAACTAGAAAAGAAAAAAAAAAAAAAAAGAAAGAAACGAACAAAAATACATCTCAAGAACCACCTCCAGAATTCCTTAAAAATCTGGATGTTCAAGGAGGTGATTTCTGTGGCGACATAAGTTCATAAAATGGATGCAAATATACTGAATTATGAACATTTAGTTATTAATTTGTTGGGCATTTTCTTGCTCAGAGAAAAATGTGGACACTAATACATCGAGCAATAAAGTACTTCTGGCATATGTTAAAAAACAACAACAACAACAACAACAACAAAAAAACTGATAACATTGTTGAATTTATTTGATGATATTCAAGTTGGACTATGATTAGAAATAGGAATTTTTTTTTCTCCAAACGTACGTTTTTCGTATGTGTTTGAGTAGCAGATTCCAAACAGAAGTACACAAAGTGAAAAGATCAACAGTAACTAGTTAATTTTAGAGCCGAGGAGTTCTGTTATAAAGAATCCCCTCCCCCCCCCCCCCACACACACACACACATAAAAGCAGTTCCTTCACAAAATGAATAAGTGCAGAGTTTTATTATGGCCTGCATATGGCACGACTTGTTCCTTACATGTCTCCCCCACTGCCCTTCCCCGAAACCCGCCCATCTCCTCCATGCTCCACGTCTCTCTCTAATCTCTGAACATGAAATCGTTTCTTTTAGTTGACTCCTATCACACCTGTTCTTCGTTTTGTTCTTGTTTCTCTGTCCATTTTAGTCTGAACATGTATGAAAATAATTTGAGAGAGAGAGAGAGAGAGAGAGAGAGAGAGAGAGAGAGAGAGAGAGAGAAAGAGAGAGAGAAAGAGAGAGAGAGAGAGAGAGAGAGAGAGATACAACAGACACAAAGGACAACAGAGAGGGGAGAGAGAGAGAGAGGGGAGAGAGAGAGAGAGAGAGAGAGAGAGAGAGAGAGAGAGAGAGAGAGAGAGATCTACTCTAGACACAGAGGGAAAAAAGTCTTAACATCTCCTTTGTTCCGAAACCAGAACTCCAAAAGCTTCTCTACTGGGCGAGATTTTTTTTGTGTGTATTTTAACAATTTTTTTCATACAGCCATTAAAGCATTCCATCTTCAGGGACGACAATCACACAGGGCACTAAGAAGCCTGCGTATCCTGTCATCACTCTGTGTGTCATCCATTCCCAGCAGCACAGGATGGTTTACTCTGTACATGAAGGATGGAAGTGCACACGGATGAAACAGAAAAAGAAACCAAAAGAAAACAACACAGGCACTCTGAAGAGCACCAGGCTGGGACGATCCAGGGACTATCATCATTGGATGCCAATTTGCCCTTCTGCAGTTTTTTTTTCTTCTTTCTTTTAATTCCACCATGAATGTATCCTATCTTTTGGTTTGTTCTTGAGCCACATGTTTCTCTTTTGCCATTCGGTTCACAGCTGATTCAGCAGTGGTCGCATGATCTTGCCGACAGACAGACACACAAACAAACGTACACACGTGACGGAAAACTTAGCCTCCTTGGAGATGTCACAGAAGAAAGGCAACAGTGACAGAACAGACGAGACTACGCAGGCAAGGTGAGGTGATGTTGCTTATAGTCGAGCCGACCGCAAAGGGCCATATGAGGGCTGTCACCGCGCTGGTCAACCCACAAGTCATTAAAACAAGATGCAAAGCATATATCCGTACTTCTAGTTTATCTTCCTCAAAAAAACGTCAGAATCAACCATGCGTCATAATGTATTTGACGTCACAATCAAACATGCGTCATAATGTATTTGTTGTACATGTCAAGAGATATTTCATACAGAAGAAAAACCGTTTTGGGCCGTTAGTAACGGCTATTCTGGTAAAATAAAACATCGGGCATCATCCGTGACCCATAATGAACATACCCACAAATTTTCAGAAAGATCGGCCCAGACGTTTTGTCTGGAGCGAGTGGAACACATTTTGGCCACGGACAGACACACAGACAGCCACACAGACAGCATTTCTTCGTTCCCATTGTAAAGTGCTCTCTGTTCTATAAGAACTGGGAGAACAAAAAGACTCAGTCACACAACCCTTTGAAATACACCTTCGAAAAACACCAGAAATTTGATAAAAAGTCTTTCTTCTGTGAAATCTCAGATCAGATGCATCTCTCTCTCTCTCTCTCTCTCTCTCTCTCTCTCTCTCTCTCTCTCTCTCTCTCAGATATTCAAGAATCACATCACATGGGACATCTCTGAACAGGGTTTCCATGGCGTCTGCTCTAAAATGTTTCTGTCTCACATCATGCAAGTCCCAACACTCTGAAAGAACGTGTTTCACTGTGAGTGGTACATGACATGGAATGCACCATGAAGCTTCTTCACCTTTTTAAAGATAGGAATGGGTGTAAAAGGAGTGGCCTGTATGCAAACGGCACAAAACTGCTTCTTCTTTACGGCCGCCTTGGAAGCGAAAGTAAGCAATGCATAGGAATAAAACTATTAGCACTGCACTACTGTTACAGAAACAGAACACACACACACACACACACACACACACACACACACACACACACACACACACACACACACAACATACACATTACTTCACAACAAAAGTCATTGACAGATAAACCTTTATACTGACACGGACAGAGGATCTTTAGAAACATGGCTGACCTCTACAAAGTTTCCCTTTTCTTTTCCTTCTTTTTTTTTTTTTCTTTTTTTTCCCCCCAAACTGACGTTTTGATGAAATCAACTAGAAATCATTGCCGTGCTTGGGTT
>CM065744.1:37405980-37418480 GCA_033310375.1 Conus canariensis | reverse complement strand
CTGGCGAACAAAGAAACAAAACAGACACTGGTAAAATCACAACCGCCATTAGTGAACAGAGAAACAAACACACGGACACTGGTGAAACATACATTAACCAACCAGCATTGCTGGTGAACAGAGAAACAAACACACGGACACTGGTGAAATCACAACCGCCATTAGTGAACAGAGAAACAAACACACGGACACTGGTAAAATCACAACCGCCATTAGTGAACAGAGAAACAAACACACGGACACTGGTAAAATCACAACCGCCATTAGTGAACAGAGAAACAAACACACGGACACTGGTAAAATCACAACCGCCATTAGTGAACAGAGAAACAAACACACGACACTGGTAAAATCACAACCGCCATTGGTGAACAGAGAAACAAACACACGGACACTGGTAAAATCACAACCGCCATTGGTGAACAGAGAAAAACACACGACGTAAATCACAACGCCATGTAACAGAAACACACACGGACACTGGTAAAATCACAACCGCCATTGGTGAACAGAGAAACAAACACACGGACACTGGTAAAATCACAACCGCCATTGGTGAACAGAGAAACAAACACACGGACACTGGTAAAATCACAACCGCCATTGGTGAACAGAGAAACAAACACACGGACACTGGTAAAATCACAACCGCCATTGTGAACAGAGAAACAAACACACGGACACTGGTAAAATCACAACCGCCATTGGTGAACAGAGAAACAAACACACGGACACTGGTAAAATCACAACCGCCATTAGTGAACAGAGAAACAAACACACGGACACTGGTGAAATCATAACCACCATGGTGAACACAGAAACAGACACACGGACACTGGTGAAATCATAACCACCATTAACGAACAAAGAAACAAACTCACGGACACTGGTGAAATCATAACTGCCATTGGTGAACAGAAAAACAAACTCACGGACACTGGTGAAATCATAACGCCATTGGTGAACAGAAAAACAAACACACGGACACTGGTAAAATCATAACCGCCATTAACGAACAAAGAAACAAACACACGGACACCTGTAAAATCATAACCGCCATTAACGAACAAAGAAACAAACACACGGACACCTGTAAAATCATAACCGCCATTAACGAACAAAGAAACAAACACACGGACACCTGTAAAATCATAACTGGCATGAACGAACAAAGAAACAAACACACAGGCAATTGGCCAACAAAGAAACAAACACATGGACACTGGTAAAATCATAATCGCAATTAGCGAACAAAGAAACAAAGACACTAGTAAAATCATAATCGCAATTAGCGAACAAAGAAACAAAGACACTAGTAAAATCATAATCGCAATTAGCGAACAAAGAAACAAAGACACTAGTAAAATCATAATCGCAATTAGCGAACAATGAAAAAACCCACAGAAACTGGTGAAATCATAACCAGCATGAGCAAACAAAGAAACAAACACACGGACACTTGTAAAATCATAATCGCAATCAGCGAACAAAGGAAAAAACACACGGACACTAATAAATCATAATCGCAATTAGCGACCAAAGAAAAAAAAAACCCACAGACAATGGTGAAATCATAACCGGCATGAGCGAACAAAGAAACAAACAAACACACGGACACCGGTAGAAATCATTTCCAGCATTGGCCAGAAAAGAAACGACCACAACGAATACTTGTCAAATCATAACCGCCATTGACGAACAAAGACACAAACACACAGGCAATTGGCGAACAAAGACACAAACACACAGGCAATGGGCGAACAAAGACACAAACACACAGGCAATTGGCGAACAAAGACACAAACACACCGACACCAATAAAATCATAAACGCAGTTGATGAGAGCAAGGAACCAAATACACAGACATCGGTAAAAATCATAATCGCCATTGGCGGGCAAAGAAATAGAGCAATTCAACAACCGCCAGTGGCAAGGGACGCAACGCCATAGCGCAGGATCGCGATACGAAAGGACAGTGAATCCACAGGCTATTTATTTACCCAGAGCCAGGAACTTGATGAGGTAGTCGTAGTCGGCAGTGCTGTCTCCTTTAGCACCTCCCCCACCCAGCGACGGAGTGGGCTCCACCATCTCGAGATCTGAAACCAAACCATCCACCAGTCCATTACTTATTCATTTTTTCTTCTGCGTACGCAGGCTGATACTCATGCGAACACTCCCCGTCAGACAGACAAGGATTAATCCCATCTACCCAACAAAGGGAGTGGAGTTTTTTGCGTGTATAACCGTTTTTTTTTTTTTATCCCGCCATTAAGGCAGCCATACTCCAACTTCGGGAAAGGTGCATGTTATGTGTAACGTGTCATCCATACCAACGGCCAAACAGGCCTTCTCTTCCAAAAGTTGGGGATGGGATTTTACGTGTGTGCAAGATGTGTGCGTGCGTTCACACACGGAACCTCGGTTTATAGTCTCATTCGGACTGTGTGGGAAACGGAGTCAGAACCAATGTCAACTCCGAAGGGAAAATCCCACTGCAGCGAAACGACCCGGCGGAGATTCGAACCCGCAACCCCAGGATCACCAAGATTACGAGTCAGGCGCTCTACCACTGGGCTATTGCGGCCACCAGTCCATCAATTAATCGAACAGTCCATGCAAAGGCTGACCAGTGTATCGCGTTTATGCGCAGTCAGTCATTGGCCGAGTCTTGTTCATATGACTCCTGTCCCTAATCTTCTCTTTATTATTCATTCACTTGTTCACTGGTCTTACTAAAGCATAACAGAATGAATGTATACAGATTGATGAGAACAATTTTTTTTTTACTCAATCAATATAACAATTCATCACTCAGTGACTGTAAACAATAATTCACCACATTTTAAAAAGTGTTTTTAAGGCTCCGCCTAAAAACGTACACAAACAATTCACAAGACAAAACACGACGCGTTTCGACCTCTTAGGTCTTCAACGCCCACCTTGCGCCAAATTGGATGAAGATAAGTGATTGCTCGTTCCTTTTCGTTGTCCCGAGTGTTGTGTATCTTGCCTGAAGAAGACCTGTGAGGTCAAAACGCGTCGTTTTGTGATTCGTTTGTCTACGTTTTTTCGGCGGAGCCTTTTAAATACTTTTTGAAATTTTATTAAATTTCCGACTGCAGTCGCCTCACTTTGCAACTAAATCTAATAATTCACCAGTCAATCTATCTTTTAAACGACCAATCACTACAATCAACAATCCATCAGTCCATATAATAAACAACTGATAGCTAAATCAACAAGTCTATACTATACACACCCAATCAATCAGTCGATGGACCTATGAATCAACTGGGTAACGGCCGGTCAAAATGAACAATTAAGTCATGATTACCATCGTTAATCACCTCTATGTTTGAACCACATCCAGTCCACGGGTTTCTATAGATATCTGCCTAATCACTAGATCACGTATTAACAAATGTTTCTGTGATCACGACACTCTGTAGGTGTCTCTAATCACAAGACAACCCTTTACAGATGTTTCTCTGACCACATTGACACAGGTGTCTCTGTCCGCAAGATATTCCTCTGAAGTCTATGATCAAAACAACGCTATAGATAGATGTCTCTCAGATCACAAGACAGCACTCTAGAGATAAATCACAAGACAGCACTCTAGAGATAGATCACAAGACAGCACTCTAGAGATAGATCACAAGACAGCACTCTAGAGATAGATCACAAGACAGCACTCTATAGATGTCTCTCTGATTACAAGACAACGCTTTACAGATGTTTCTCTGATCACAAGACAGCACAGCACTCTAGAGATAGATCACAGACAGCACTCTATAGATGTCTCTCTGATTACAAGACAACGCTTTATAGATGTTTCTCTGATCACAAGACAACAGTCTATAAACGTCTCTCTGATCACAAGACAACACTCTAGAGATGTCCCTCTGATTACAACACTCTATAGATGTCTCTCTGATCACAAGACAACACTCTATAGATGTCTCTCTAATCACAAGACAACACTCTATAGATGTCTCTCTGATCACAAGACAACACTCTACAGATGACTTTGATCACAAGACAACACTCTATAGATGTCTCTCTGATCACAAGACAACACTCTATAGATGTCTCTCTGATCACAACACTCCATAGATGACTCTCTGATCACAAGACAACACTCTATATATGTCTCTGATCACAAGACAGCACTCTATAGATGTCCTTCTGATCACTAGACAACATTCTATAGATGTCTCTCTGACCACTTGACAACATTCTATAGATGTCCCTCTGATCACAACACTCTATAGATGTCTCTCTGATCGCAAGACAACATTGTATAGATGTCTCTCTAAACATGAGACAACACTCTATAGATGTCTCTCTGATTACAAGACAACATTCTATAGATGTCTCTTTTATCACGAGATAACACTCTATAGATGTCTCTCTGATCGCTAGACATCACTATAGATGTCTCTCTGATTACAACTCTCTGTAGATGTCTCTCTGAACACAACACTTTTATGTCTTTCTGATCAAACACTCTATAGATATTCTCCGGATCACAAGACAACACTCTATAGATATCTCTCTGATCACTAGATAACATTCTAGAGATGTCTCTGTGATCACAAGACAACACTCTAGAGATGTCTCTCTGATCACAAGACAACACTCTATAGATGTCTCTCCGATCACAAGACAACACTCTAGAGATGTCTCTCCGATCACAAGACAACACTCTAGAGATGTCTCTCTGATCACAAGACAACACTCTATAGATGTTTCTCTGATCACAAGACAACATTCAAGAGATGCCTCTCTGATCACAAGATAACACTCTATAGATGTCTCTCTGATCACAAGACAACATTCAAGAGATGCCTCTCTGATCACAAGACAAGAAACTCTATAGATGCCTCTCTGATCACAAGACAACACTCTCAAGCTGCCTACTGCTTAGTAATTGGTTTTTTGTTGTTGTCTACCTTAAGGCCCCGAGCAGGTGATGCCCTATCTTTTCTGGGTCACAACAGACACCACGCAACACCATCCGAGTAAACACAGCAGCAGAGCAGAGACTCCACTAGTCGGTGGCCTTCCAACAGCCAGCCAGCCTGACATTGATAACTAGCTCTCAGTGGACGACTGGCGCCGACACTCGATAGAATGAACCTGGCTGGGCCTCTACAATGTGAAGCAGGGAGTATGGGGGGGGGGGGGGGGGGGGGGGGGGGGGGGGGGGGGAGGGGGGGGGGGGGGGGGGGGGGCAGGAATGGCAGGCCAACGGCGAAGGAAGGAGGCGGAATGAATGGCAAGGGAACAATGTCACAGGGTCCCCCCCCCCCCCCCCCCCGACAAATGAGACAGAAAAAAAGAAAGAAAGAAAGAGAAACAAACGTCCACTTTCACCGCCCCCCCCCCCCCCCTCCAGAGAAATAATGGGAAAGTCGTTCAATCCCGAAGAGCCGGTTTAATTGGAACACCATCGAGGTTTGGTGGCTTCCAGGAAGGCAACAGGAGAGTAAATGTGACAGTCTGTATTAGCCGATTGCCCTCCTTTGCCATGAGTAAAAAAACAAACAAAACAAATAAACAAACGAACAAACAAACATTACAAAGCTAAAGGGACTAGACGTTTAGATAAGCTAGCGTCCTAGTGTGTGAACACGCATGCACATTAATTGTCCACTGGCGAGCAATTTCTCTCCAACTGGTGGATCACAGTGGCGCGTGTGTCCCAAGTACCGCAACATGTCTTCTTTCTGTGAGTGTCCACCTTCATCGAGTTGAAGATTCTGACACTTTTGTGTGTATGACCGTTTTTTTTTATCCCGCCATTAAGACAGCCATACTCCAACTTCGGGGAAGGTGCATGCTATGTGTAACGTGTCATCCATACCAACGGCAAAACTGGCCTTCTCTTCCGAAAGTTGGTGATGGGATTTTACGTGTGTGCAAGATGTTGTGCGTGCGTTCGCACACGGAACCTCGGTTTATAGTCTCATTCGAAGGACTCTATGGGAAATGGATTCAGAACCAATGTTAACTCCGAGGGAAAAATCCCCCTGTACCGAAATTCGAACCCGTAACCTTAGGATCACGAGTCCGGCGCTCTACCAACTGAGCTAAGTCGCTGGAACACCTACCAGTCCCAGGCTCATGGTGGATGTTGCCGAAACAGGCTTGATGAAACCACGTCTGAAGGACTGGGCTTCACTCAATCCACAGTAACAACGGCAAAAGGCACGCAGGAGAACGCAGACCTTCGCTCAAACCACCGAATCCAGGATCCATCCTTGAATCCGATTCAGCATCACGGATCCGGATTCGCGCCAGAATTTCATGGCTTGGTTCTCAAGGCCCACGTTTCGTAGTTCCATCCAGTTTCGTTAAAGTGAGGTCAGTACTCTGGGGGCGTCAGCGTACTGGACAGAACGCAATTCGGCCACTTGATCTGGATCCGTAGCACAATTTACATAGGCGGGTTCTTTCTTGGGCCACATTTTATCTTGACCATCAACTCTCGATGAAATCGGCTTTGGCGTGTGTGTGTGTGTGTGTGTGTGTGTGTGTGTGTGTGTGTGTGTGTGTGTATGTGCTGTGTGTGTGTGAATGATGAATGTGTGTGTGGTGTGTGTGTGTGTGTGTGTGTGTGTGTGTGTGTGTGTGTGTGCGTGCGTGCGTGCAGGTGTGTGTATGTGTGTGTGTGTGTGTGTGTGTGTGTGTGTGTGTGGTGTGTGAATGTGTGTGTGTGTGTGAATGTGTGTGTGTGTGTGTGTGTGTGTGTGTGTGTGTGTGTGTGTGTGTGAGTGTGTGTGTGTGAGTGTGTGTGCGCGCGCGTGCGTGCGTGCGTGTGTGTGTGTGTGTGTGCGTGTGTGTGTGAATGTGTATGTATGTGTGTGTGTGTGTGTGTGCGCGCGCGCGCGCGCGTGCGTGCGTATGTGTGAATAAGTGTGCGTGCGTGCGTGTGTGCGTGAATGTGCGTGCGCGCGCGTGCGTGCGTGCATGTGCAAGCGCGCGTGTGTGAGTGAGTGAGTGAGTGTGTGCGTAATCTTGCACTCGTGTGGTCTTGCACTCTTGTGAAACCACAAATCTTCTTGGGGGGAAGGTGACAATACAACTCTGGTAAGACAACCAACCTATGGACACACAAGAACCGTGCAAGTCTGTCCGCCTTTCCTTCTCAATCCTAGCAGGCTCCGACAGGACCCAAAATACAACGGAGAAGCCAAGAAGAAGAAGACACCGAGTTACCCCCCCCCCCCCCCCAACACACACACACACACACACACACACACACACACACACACACACACACACACACACACACACACACAAGCACACACACAGCCTGGGGGCTGGCTGGCCGGCCTAACAGGCGGATTACGTCCATGGTGGACCCTGGCTTGCACTCACTTTGTCAGGGGAACATTAGCATCTTACAGGCAGATCAAAGGCTCGCGACTTCCCATCACAACTTGGAAAATCACTTTCTCCTCCCTCACCCCTCCCGCCGATCCCCTCGGGAAGACGGTTCTGTCTTCACCTGTTCGTTGCTTTGTCTGTCTGTCGGTTTCACTTAATCCGTGTTCGTTGCTTTGTCTGTCTGTCGGTTTCACTTAATCCGTGCTCGTTTTTGTCTGTCTGTCTGTCTGTCGGTTTCAGCAGAATCGCACGAAAACTACTGAAGCGAGGTGACGGAAACAGATGGAAATAGGAAAGGTGACTATCATGCTGCGCCCCGGAAAAAAAAAATCCCCCCACCCCACCCCCTACCCCCTGTTTGTGCACTTTGAATCAGCAGCCCTCCTCTGCAGACACCTGGCATGTTTTGAGGAGAACTTGAACTGGAGGGACTGAAAACTCACCTTTACAGGGGCTTGCTCCTCGGTGATCACTTCTTTCAGATAGGGATTTGTACTCCTGGGGAAAAAAAAAACTGCCCGTCACTTTGGCGGAAGCAGCGGATCAGCTAAGTGGAGAGAGAGAGAGAGAGAGAGAGAGAGAGAGAGAGAGAGAGAGAGAGAGAGAGAGAGAGAGAGAGAGAGAGATTAGCAAAGAGAAGAGGATGAAGAAATATGACTTAGACAGAGAGAGAGAGAGAGAGAGAGAGAGAGAGAGAGAGAGAGAGAGAGAGAGAGAGAGAGAGAGTTGAACACTTAATTATTTGTAGGCTCGTAAATCACCGATCCTAGAGGCCAGTACCCTGTACATTGGAGATGTTACTTGGACATAGCCTCTCGCAGCCTTGACATGCTTCAGGAGCAATGAGCCTTGAATTCTCAGCCCCTCGCAGCCTTGAGATGCTCCAGGAGCAATGAGCCTTGGATTGTCAGCCCCTCGCAGCCTTGACATGCTTCAGGAGCAATGAGCCTTGAATTCTCAGCCCCTCGCAGCCTTGAGATGCTCCAGGAGCAATGAGCCTTGGATTGTCAGCCCCTCGCAGCCTTGACATGCTTCAGGAGCAATGAGCCTTGGATTTCAGCCCCTCGCAGCCTTGAGATGCTCCAGGAGCAATCAGCCTTGGATTGTCAGCCCCTCGCAGCCTTGAGATGCTCCAGGAGCAATGAGCCTTGGATTGTCGCCCCTCGCAGCCTTGAGATGCTCCAGGAGCAATGAGCCTTGGACTGTCGCCTCTCGCAGCCTTGAGATGCTCCAGGAGCAATGAGCCTTGGATTGTCAGCCCCTCGCAGCCTTGAGTGTTTTTGAGATGCTCCAGGAGCAATGAGCCTTGGATTCTCAGCCCCTCGCAGCCATTAGAGAATGTTATTTGTAGAATGCTCCAGGAGCAATGAGCCTTGGACTGTCACCCCTCGCAGCCTTGAGATGCTCCAGGAGCAATGAGCCTTGGACTGTCAGCACGCAGTCGCGGTCATACAGAACTCTCTTCATGGGAAAGAATGGCTGCTGTCGAGAGAAACTTTGGATTTGGAAATTTGATGACATGACTGTCCTCAGCGAAAAGTATGTATTTATTTTTTGGTGACTGAAAAGAAAAGAGCGTCCCCCTCCCCCCCTTTGTGGAAATTTGTGAGAATGATTGACCTCACGAAAAGAATGTATCATTTTTGGTGACTGAAAAGGGATTTTTTTCCCCATTGGAAATTTGATGAGATGATTGACCTCACGAAAAGAATGTATATTTTTGGTGATTGAAAAGGGAGTTTTTTTCCCATTGGAAATTTGATGAGATGATTGACCTCACGAAAAGAATGCATTTATTTTTGGTGACTGAAAAGGGAGTTTTTTTCCCATTGGAAATTTGATGAGATGATTGTCCTCACGAAAAGAATGTATCATTTTTGGTGACTGAAAAGAAAAGGCAGTCCCCCCCCCCCCCCCCCCCCCATTGGAAAATATAAAAAGAATTGGGTTCTGTGAACCTAGAATGGATTGTGGTTTATGTAAGGCAAACTGGTCGTCTGAAAGACCTGAAAAGAAGTTTATCAAATAGGCCAATGCACTGAAGCCAGTCTGACCTTGATATATCTCTGTGACAACAGTGTTCACACTTCGTATAAAATGGGAAAAAAATACTATTGTTGTTACGTCTTGTTGAATCACATATTGGGAAAATAAAACAACAAGAGGAAATATGACCCCCCCCCCCCCCCCCCCCACCCTGGCGCCAAAGAAGTGAGGGCGAATAGAAAGAAGGGAAAAAAATATAAACAAAAAATCTTTTTTTATTATTATTTTTTTTTTTAAGTACCGGGGGAGAAATGTAAAACTGCATTCTAGTCTGCTACATTGAAAGAAAGGAGTCAGATGTGTTGTTGCGTGCAGGGCGAATGATTGTCTCTGCGTGCATGTGAGTGTGTGCATGGGGACCGTACCGTCACGTGACAGTGGTGACCCCGACATGTGACAGTGACCCAAGGATGAACTCTTTAGAATTTTTAGGTGCGGATCCGTTTTTTTTTTTCTTCTTCTCCACATGACCTGTGTTTGATTCCATTCTCAAAGGACAGATTAGGGGTCCGACCAGCACAATGACATGAACACTAGGAAGCAGATGTTCAAACCAACTTGATGGACGAACGGAATCTGGCTCGTGAACGAACTCGTTAAATCTGGGTACGGATCCTGGATCCGTTCAACCTTGGTAGAGGTCTGCGATTTCCCCGAGTGCCCTTCTGCCTCAGGTTGAGTTAAAGCACTCTCTCTCTCTTCCTCTCTCTCGTTGTCTCTCACATTTAGTTTACGGCACTGTCTCTCAATCTGTGTGTGTGTGTGTGTGTGTGCGTGTGTGTGTGTGTGTGTGTGTGTGTGTGTGTGTGTGTGTGTGTGTGTGTGTGTGTGAGAGAGAGAGAGAGAGAGAGAGGAGAGAGAGAGAGAGAGAGAGAGAGAGCTATTCCGACTCCCAATCTTAACAAGACTCCCTAAACGCCTTCGCATATCCAGTTTGTAGAGCGAGGACACTGCACCGCAGAGAGTGCTGTACATCACAATAGTACTAACGTTTCAAGGACTGCCTCGAAGTGTCCCTCAAAGGCCTGGACATCAACCTCAACACCTGGGAGTCTCTTGCCCTGGACCGCCCAGCTGGCGAAGCAGCATCACAAAGGGTGCATGTACATCAGAGAAGAGACGCACAGCAGAAGCTGAGAGAAAGCGAGTCGCGCGCAAGGCCAGAGCTACCTCCACCTCCACTGTAGCACCCACCCACATGTAGGCGTTCCTTCCGGACCCAGATCGGCCTCACCAGCCACCTGCGGACCCACACTCTGCAATCTTCCATCTGAGATTGAAATCATGGTCATCTTCGAAATCGAAGGACGAACAACCAACCACTAACGTTCCATTGGTTTTCTCTCTTCCTCTGTGGTCATTTTTTTGGTCACGTCAGATCTTCAATCCTGTCGCCACGACGAACCCCCACAGGCTTCTCAAGGTCTCCACGGCTGCCCCCAAAGCTGCCTCTTGCAGCTCTGGGCCCTCTGGCCAGGTTTGACGCCGTAGAACATCATGGGCTGGACAGTGTAGGAGGAGGATGTGTTCGGGGATCCAGTGCCTATTGGTCAAGGAGCCGCTAACATTTCGCTATTGGACGTGAGCAGACAAAAAGACTCCGTGGACCATTATGTACCAAAGAATACTGATGGCTATCTTCACAAGAAAATGGACCCTCAGAATAGGATTCTGAAGGGTCAGCGGACTCTCGTTTTCTGCGTGGAAAGGATCTAGACAGTCGTACATTCACCGTTTTTTATTCTTCTAAAAGTTGACTGTTGAAAACAGGGAGCTATACTGCTATAAACCAGTAAACTTAGGAATTTGTGTGTACACTCAGAACAGGATTTTACAGGTCATCAGACGCCCGTTTTCTGTACTGAAAGGATCTCGACAGTCGTGCACTCACCGTTTTCTAAAAGTTGATTGTTGAAACTAGGTAGCTAGTTCCTGTTAAAAACCAACAAGATGCAAAGCGTATAAACGTACTCCCAGTTTATCTTGAATACGCTAGGTGGGGAGGTGAAAAACGTCACAATCAAACATGCGTCAAAATGTATTTCGTCACTGAGATATTCCATAAAGAAGAAAAACGTCACAATCAAACATGCGGCATAATGTATTTCGTTACTGAGATATTCCATAAAGAAGAAAAACCCGTTTTGGGCCGTTATAGCCGTTAGTAACGGCTATTCTGGTAAAATAAAACATCGACATCATCCGCGACCCGTAATGAACATACCCACAAATTTTCAAAGAGATCGGCCCAGAAGTTTTGTCCGGAGCGAGTGGAACACATTTTGACCACGGACAGACACACAGACAGCATTTCTTCGTTCCCATTGTAAAGTACTCCCTGTTCTGTAAGAACTGGGAGTACAAAAAGCTCGGGTATAAACGTTTTCTTTCTTACTTTTCCTTTTCTCTTTTGCCCCTTTTTCTTCTTTCAATTTTCCTACGTAAAAATTGCTGTTGAATGAAATAAAATTGTCTTCGAAACATGTCCACTGACGGAAAGGGTTAGGGAGTTGGGTAAGGGGGGTTAAATCAAGTGTGGCCTGTGTGTCACTGGTGTGTCTCTCGCTCTCGTGAGGGTGCTTATGCATCAGAGTGCGTGTGCGTGCGTGCGTGCGCGCATGTATGAGTGCGTGCGTGTGTGCGATACAGACAGAGGGTGGGGGACACTTTACAGCCAACGACTCTTGTGATCGCTGTGGGTCTAGTATGTGAGGTTGGCACTGATGAAAGCAGCCATTACATTTAGAAATCCTCATTCCCCGAAGATGGAGTATGGCTGCCTTAATGGCGGGATAAAAAAAAAAAAACGGTCATACACACAAAACTCCACTGCCTGTCTTATAATACAGGCAGTGTCCGCAGGAGTATCAGCCTGCGTGCGCAGAAAGAAAGAAAAGAAAGAAATCTTCAAACATAAACTTGCATGTATGTCTGTTTCTCTGATTAGAGGGGGGGGGGGGGGGGGGGGGGGGGGGGGGGGGGGGGGGGGGGGGGGGGGGGGGGGGGGGGGGGGTATCTGTGTTTACAGCGGTGTTAAGAAATAAACTGCATTTCT
>CM065744.1:37390980-37400980 GCA_033310375.1 Conus canariensis | reverse complement strand
ACACACACACACACACAACTCCAACACCCTTCTCGCCGTTGTTTTCTTTTTAACCGATTTAGTCATTTTCCTTTTGAATTAATGTTGACAGCGAACTACGATCCGCCCACAGTTTGTTCTTTCTTCCTTCCTTTCTTTGTTCTTTCTTCCTTTGTTCTTTCTTCCTTTGTTTTTTCTTCCTTCCTTTCTGTTCTTCTCCTTCCTTCTTGTTCCTTCTTCTTTTCTTGTTTTTTCTTTTTCTTGTTCTCTTCCTTCCTTTCTTTGTTCCTCCTCTTCCTTTCTTTGTTCCTTCTTCCTTTCTTTGTTCTTTCTTTCCTTTCTTTGTTCTTCCTTCCTTCCTTTGTTCTTTTCTTCTTCCTTCCTTTCTTTGTTCTTTCTTCCTTCCTTTCTTTGTTCTTCCTTCCTTCCTTCCTTCCTTCCTTTCTTCTTTCTTTCTTTGTTCTTTCTTCCTTTCTTTGTTCTTCCTTCCTTTCTTTCTTTGTTCTTCCTTCCTTTCTTTCTTTGTTCTTTCTTCTTCTTTCTTCTCTTCCTTTGTTCTTCCTTCCTTTCTTTTGTTCTTTCTTCCTTTCTTTCTTCCTCTCTTTCTTTGTTCTTTCTTCCTTCTTTGTTCTTCCTTCCTTCCTTCCTTTGTTCTTCCTTCCTTTCTTTCTTTGCTCTTCCTTCCTTTCTTTCTTTGTTCTTTCTCTTCTTTCTTCCTCTCTTTCTTTGTTCTTTCTTCCTTTCTTTCTTTGTTCTTTCTTCCTTTCTTTGTTCTTTCTTCCTTCCTTTCTTTGTTCTTCCTTCCTTCCTTCCTTCCTTCCTTTGTTCTTCCTTTCTTTCTTTCTTTGTTCTTCTCCTTTCTTTCTTTCTTTGTTCTTTCTTCCTTTCTTTCTTTCTCTCTTTCTTTGTTCTTTCTTCCTTTCTTTCTTTTTCTTCTTTTTCCCTTTCTTCTTTTCTTTGTTCTTCTCCTTTCTTTGTTCTTTCTTCCTTCCTTTCTTCTTTCTTTGTTCTTTCTTCCTTTCTTAGTTCTTTCTTCCTTTCTTTCTTTGTTCTTTGTTCCTTTCGTATTGTGCTCTCTGAATGGCTATGGTTGTCTATCAAGTGTTCTCCGTTTGAAGTTGCTCGTGACACTTATTTCCTGTCAAAGGCACGGGCAGAATGAAAGCAAGATCATCATTACCATCCTCCGCCTCCTCATCCCCCTCTCTCTCCTCTCTCTCTCTCTCTTTGCCTATCTGTCTGTCTTCCTGTCTGCCTCTCTCTCTCTTCCTCTCCAACCCCTCTTTCTCAAACGTACATGCAACCATTTTATAACTGCGAGGATGGAGGTGGGTGGGGATGGGGTGAGGTTCTAACTTTGCCCCGAAAGCAATGGCAGAAGCGGCAGAGAGGTGTTCAAGCTGGATCTGGTCAAGGAGGAACAAAAGTGAACTTCATAAGGCTTAACTTTCCTACAAATGTCAGGCGCCCCAGTGGCTCAGTGGTTAGAGTGCGAGACATTAAGTGACAATCCCTAAAATGAGCATGTCCAGAGGGTCATGGGTTCAAATCCCAGCCATGGCTCGTCCCAAGATGGGAAAAAAGGGGCAGCAGAGGGACATCCGGAGTCATGAACCGGTGTGGCCCAACCCCCCTAGAGTGTCAGGAGATAAGGGCCGAAACACTTGCTTGAAGGGGGCTTCTCTTCTGAGGACTCTCTACTGCCACGACTCTCCACGAGCCTCTGTCTACTGCTTCATTATTTTCATCGTGACATTACGAGACGGTTTACAAGGCATGGCATTCCAAAAAGAACTTGGTCAGTTTTTCCATTTAAAAAAGAACAGTAAACCTTGCTGGGGAAGAAAAAAGGGGTGAGGGTTAGGGGTTGGGAGAGAGGGGTAGGGGAGAAAGCCTTTCTTTGCAACGTCTACAAACCAGCAGAGCGGCGGCTGGGATGGTCAAACACGTTCATTTATGATATTCATCTGAGTAAAGCTCCAATCACATGGTTCAGCGAGTCACTATCTGTGTAAGGTGACAACACGCTCATGGGTAATTATTGTAACGGTCTGGTGCATTTCAGTTCTCTTTGTTCATTCTGCCCTTGAGTTTACTCAAAATCAGTAACCTATTCACAGAAATCGCGCGCGCGCGCACACACACACATACACGCACGCACACACACACACTCTCTCTCTCTCTCTCTCACACACACACATACTCTCTCTCTCTTTTCTCTCTCTCTCTCTCTCTCTCTCTCTCTCTCTCTAGCACTTCCTTATTCATTCTTCACGTTACTGTCATTATTATTTACTGTCATGAACATTCCCCTCAGCACCACGTCTATCAATGGCCAATGGCAAACAAACTGTCAGGTTTTACGCTGGAAAGACTTGGCCCAAACACCACGCAGACCGCCCTCTACACCAGGCGATTCGCTGACGTAGACAGTATTCGTTCGGAGTTAACGGGCCTGTAATTATTATCACCACGGGAGCAAGAGTTAGCCTTCTTGTTTGTTGTTCTTTACTGTTCCCTGCCTCATTTTAAGATTCCCTTTCATTTCGATGAAATCGAGGTTACCTGTCTTTGTTACTGTTCGTCCCTGTACTTGTCTGACTACATTCAACATCGAAAAGTTTGTGCCAGTTTTGAATAAATGTTAATTTTGTTCAGTTCTCCAGTTGTTGTTGTTGTTGTGTAGATGTGTCCAGTACAGGGTATTTAGGAAAGCTTGGAACATCCTTTTAAAGGGGGATGTTTCCTTGTTTGTTCTGTGTGCTCTGTGTTGTCATTTCTGCTCGTCAGTTCAGTGTCGTGAGCAGCATTCGTTTTGGAGCGATGGGCGTGTGTTTGTTTCCTCGTGGGAGCAGGAGTTGGCCCGCTTGTTTGTTGTTCACTGATTGCTGTTCTCTCCCTGACTTAAGATTTCCTTTCAACAAGAGTCAACGTTTATCACTACTTCAACGTTTATCACTACTTCAACGTTTATTACTATTTCAGCGTTTATCACTACTTCAACGTTTATCACTACTTTAGCGCAACAAACCCTGTCCGGCTATCAACTGGAAAGGTTTTGCAAAATACACTGTGCAGACTGCCCACAACAGCAGCAGTCCACGTGTAGCATTCATTACTCCCGCCACGGAAGTGGCGTTGTCTCTGAAGCTGGTTGGTCTGTTTGCCTGTCTGTTTGTCAGCAAGATGATGTCATACCTTCTGAACCGATCTGAAAGAAACTTTGATGAGAATGTGGCACGACCATGAACCCGTGATAGATTGAATTCAAGGGCTAACCCAGGAACGCCCAATCCCCCCCCCCCCCCCCCCCCCCCCCGCTCCTTCACTTTCCTTAACATTACGGGGCCACTACAATGTTACATGTCACATTCTGGCACATTGAATACATTGAAACATACGAGCTTGTAGGATCTGGTGAAGATCCAGTTCAATGCGACTGCATCCGGGTTTTATGTGACCCTGACTTGCAGCACAATGTGCTCATTGTGAGGATCCGGTACACTGTCATAGCAACCGGGTTGTAATCCGGACTCGCAGCGGATCTTACAAGCAAACATACAGCGAATCCAATGCACACATTATATATATATATATATATTATGTGTGTGTGTGCGCGCACACGCGCGTGCGCATGTGCGCGCGCGCGTGTGTGTGTGGCTAGGGATCGCTATTGATTTTACTGGAAAACAATGTTTTTGCACAATACTTCGCAACAAACAAGAACGTGCAGCATCAGTATGTATGCCATGAGGTTTTTTTTTTTTCTCTCCATTTCGGGACCCGAAAGTGAGGAGAAACCTTCGCTACTCACTTCAGATCACAATGAAAGACAGAATCAGAGCGGCCTGGGTTCTCTCCCTCTCCGGCTTTTCCTCAGTTGCTTTCCTTGGCGTGTTTCTGATTGATTGGTCTTCTTAGTAACGTTCGCACGCGCGCGCGAGCGTGCACACACACACACACACACACACACACACACACCACACACACAAGCACACACATGTGCGTGCGCATAGACCGACCGACAGACAGACAGACAGACAGACAGACACACACACACACACGCGCGCGCACACACATCAGAACCAAGCATAAATATGCATGCACAGACAGACAGACAGACATACATACAGACAGACAGACAGACAGACAGACACACACACACACACACACACACACATACACCACACACACACACACACACACAGAGGGAACCAAACTCATACCCACAGACAACGCTGAGTTCCATTTCCTTCCCAGTTTCTTATTGTCATTATCGTTACCATCACCATTTATCTACGCCAAAAAAAAAACAAAAAAAAAAAGCGCCACCACCATTAGTGCTAGCAGACACTTGGAAAGATAAACGGTGGGGGTGGGGTGGGGGTGGGGGTAGGGTGGGGAGCAAAAGGGATGGAGTGCGGGGAAGCAGAGGGTGGCGGGTAGGGGTGTGGTGGTGGGCAAAATGGAAGTCCACGGTGGAAGAAGAATATGCCAACATCATCAGAAAAGTCCCCCCCCCCCCTCCCCCGTCTTCTTTCCCCTCCCCATATCCTTCCGCCCTACTAAACCGGCAAACCGCAGACTGTGTACTCGGCAACAATTCTGTGTTGGCTTTAACGTGTGTCTGTGGATGTAAGCGAGCGAGCCAGAAGAGAGAGAGAGAGAGAGAGAGAGAAAGTGGAAGCGGAAGTTTAGCGGAAGCGGAGAGAGAGAGAGAGACAGAGAGAGAGAGAGAGAGAGAGAGAGAGAATACGAATACTTTTATTGAGGGTAAAATGGATAAGCTAACAGCTTTTGTTGCACCATGCCCTCAAGAAGAACAACAGAAGCAACAAACAACATCAAAATGAACATAATCATACATGATACACGAAAAGGAAACAATGAACAAAAGTGAGGGAGGGAGGGAAGGAGAGAGGGAGGGAGCGAAAGAGAGAGAGGGAGAGAGAGAGAGAGAGAGAGAGAGAGAGACAGACAGACAGACAGACATATAGAAAAAGAGACATAGAGACAGACAGGCAGACATGCAGACCGACAAAGAGAGAGAGAGAGAGAGAGAGAGAGAGAGAGACAGACAGACAGACAGACAGACAGACACAAAGAGAAGAGAGAGAGAGAGAGAGAGAGAGAGAGAGAGTAGTGAGTGCAAGATATAATTTGTGGAGCGGTGTTAATAGCCCTCTACAGATGAATAATGCACTGTGACATTATGCCTGGCGTTTGCCGAAGGGACCGAAAAATAATTCCTTGTAAAAACGCCTTCCTACCTCAAACACACATGCGCGCGCACACACACGCGAACGTACAAGCGCGCGCACACACACAGACACAGACAGACAGACAGACAGACAGACACACACACACACACACGCACATAAACACAGGCGACAGCACAAATTGACGTGAGTCGATTAGCAGGGTGGTGTTGTGTTCTCTATACAATGTGACAACATGTCATATGAAGTGCGGCCTCGCACTCAGTCTGCCAGAAAACTTTCCAACAACAACAACAATAACAACAACAACAAAAGAAAAGAGAAAAAAGAAAAAGAAAAGAAACCCTTTCTAAGACAACCCCTCCTCCACAACACATCCTCCAACCACTGTGTATCAGGAACATTATCTCTGTCTCCCTTTCTGAAACATTCTCACCCTCACACACACACACACACACACACACACACACACACACACACACACACACAGAAGTACATTCTCTCTCTGTCTCTCTCTCTCTCTTTCTATCAAACCTTCTCTTAAAGAAATACGTGACTGGTGTTTTTTTTTTTTTTTTTTTTTTTTGGGGGGGGGGGGGGGGGGGGGGTGATGGCTTGAGAGTTGATTTTAACGTGGTGACAGCCCTGATATGGCCCTCTGCGGTCGGCTGGGCTATAAACAACATTACCTTATCTTACCTTTCTTCTGTATCAGGTACCCATACTCTCTCTACCCCCTGTCTCTCAGGAACCCATACACACACAAACACACTCTCTCTCTCACTCGGCTGGGCTATAAGCAACATTCTCTCTCTCTCTCTCTCTCTCACTTTCTCTTTCTTTTTTCTTTGTCTACGCCCCCCCCCCTCTCATTCTTCTCATGCCACAGGTACCCATTCTCTCTCTCTCTCTCTCTCTCTCTCTCTCTCTCCTCTCTCTCTCTCTCTCTCTGTCCGGTCCGGCGGAGATTCGAACCCGCAACCCCAGGATCACCAAGATTACGAGTCCGGCGCTCTACCGCTGAGCTATTCCGGCTCCCGCGACGCGTTTCGACCTCTTTGTTCTTCTTCAGGGCAAGACAAACAACAATCAAGACAAGGAAAACGAAGGACGAACTATCTCCTCAAAACTGGGCGCAGAATGGTTGATGTGATGAAGCCCGCCGCACACGTAGCAAGTGTGGAGGTTTGACAGGCTGAGCTATAGGGTTTCCAGCATCGGCCGCACCAGCTCGTAGTCTTGCGAGTGGATGGTTGGCGGATTAGAACAGTGTTCCGGAGGGGCGGAATAGCCTAGTGGTAGAGCGCCAGACTCGTAATCTTGGGGTTGCGGGTTCGAATCTCCGCCGGGCCGTTTCGGTACAGGGGGATTTTTCCCTCGGAGTTAACATTGGTTCTGACTCCATTTCCCATGCAGTCCTTCGAATGAGACTAAAACCGAGGTTCCGTGTGTGAACGCACGCATATCACCTTGCACACATGTAAAATCCCATGACCAACTTTCGGAAGAGAAGGCCAGTTTGGCCGTTGGTATGGATGACACGTTACACATAGCATGCACCTTCCCCAAAGTTGGAGTATGGCTGCCTTAATGGCGGGATAAAAAAAAAAAACTGTCATACACACAAAACTCCACTCCCTTTGCTGGGCAGATGGGATTAATCCTTGCCTGTCTATACAGGGAGTGTCCGCAGGAGCATCAACCTGCGTACGCGGAAAAAAAAAGGAAAAGTAAAAGAAACAAAACAAAACAAAACAGTGTTGTATTCGGTTATCTCTCCCCCCCCCCCCTCCCCCCACTACCACTATTGACCTTTCAACAACGCCAACAGAGCTTGAAGAAGAAGTAATGACACTGTTGATGTGAATGTTTATTGTCCAGCGCCTGTTGTTTTTATACCCCCTCCCCCCCCTCCCCCCCCCCCCCCCCCCTCCTCCGCCTCTCACATCCCTCGCCGCAAGGCTGAGCGAGAAACACGCCTCGTCAGTTCCCGCGTGGGTGAAACTCGTCTCGGTTGTCACTCGTCCCCAAGGAGAGAGAATCGTGGATCCCCCCCCCCCCCCCAGCTGAGCTTGGTTCATGGCGACGTCCTGTACTCCCGCTGGACCCTCCCCCTCCACCCTCCCTCACCCCCACCACCCCTTTCCACTCCATCTTAAATGGTGGTTTGAGAGCTAGTTCGGGGTGGTTGAAAAAAGTAAAACTCAGATCCCGTGTGCAGCGTAGACCTTAAGAAACCCCAGGACGTCAAGGAAAGATTGGTCATCGAAAGGTCAACAAAAATAAACGCACGAGAAAAAAAAGAAAACAAAAGAAACAAACAAACAAAAAAGTAAACAAAAAACAACCAACCCCCCCCAAAAAAAAAACAAACAAACAAACAAAAAAACAACCATACGTGTGGCGCTGTGCTATGGCTGAAGGCTCATCCAGAGAAGAGCAGCCAGACTAGAAGAGAAATCCGTTCCGAGGTGACAGTGCAATATCATTCTTGCAGTCACGTACTCTGCCCCCCCCCCCCCCCCCCCTTCCGTTTTATTCATGGTTTTGCAATTCAGCACGTAACAAATTCCCATGTGCATTCCCATCCCCTCTCCAAACTGTCCATGCCGTCCCCGCCCCCCCCCCCCCCCCTCATCTACACGTCACATCCACCCGTTCCTCCGACACGTGCACGCACTCTCTCTCTCTCTCTCTCTCTCTCTCCTCTCTCTCACACACACACACAACACACACTCTCCTGCAACTAGTGGTAAAATCGTCTGTCGAACCCTGCCGTCTCCACGTACACTTCAGGACAGACCTCAGAAGACAGTTCTGACGAAATGAAACAGGAGACTGCCGAGCAGTCCCTTCTACTGGGCAGATGTTTCTATTTTTGGAGGCATTGAGCGAAACAAAAGGGGGGGGGGGGGGGGGGGGGGGGGGGGAGAACAAAATGGCCGAACACAAGTCGGAAAAGGTGCCTCTGACCTCTAACACGTTCATGCAACATTGCTCTTAGTCACATTGAAAATGTCATGATTTCCTTCACGGAAAGAAGCTGGATTTGACTCTACGTTGTTGAAAACTTCCTCTGTGTTTTCTAACCCCCCCCCTCTCTCTCCTCTCTTCCTCTCGCTTAGGAATACATTTGTATATGTCTGATGATGTGATTTGCCCAATTCTGTTAACTTCCTTCCAATAACTATGACTGACCCCCACCCCCCACCCCACCCCACCACTCCACCCCTCCCCTCCCCCCCCCCCCCCCACCCCCCCCACCCCTCCACCTCCTCTCCCCCTCCTCAAGATCCGATCAGTCCTCCGTGGTCTTAAAGCTCTCTCAGTACCCACACAGCTTACGAGCTTAAAAAAAGCCGATAATGACAGTGATAATGACTGTCATCAGACGGTGATCATGACGTGTCGACAGCAGTTTTCACGTCGACACAACTTCACTCTGTGAACCCACCAGACACCAGGCGAAACGAAAGGAAACAACCCTGTGACCTCAAGTGAACCCGAGGCAGTGAAAGCAATTCATGATGGCCGTGACATCTAGGCGTTCCTTAGCGCATGCGCATGAGCCACCGTGTTGTGTGTGTGTGTGTGTGTGTGTGTTGTGTGTGAGAATAAAAAGTCAACCATGTTCACGAGTCAAGATCTATTTACCTTCACGAGTCTAAAACTGCTATCTTAATGGTGATCACGCCTGGCTGTTACTCTTGACGAGAAGGCGAGAGAATCTTGGGTCCATAGTTGAGTTTTGTTCATGAGGAGGTCATGTGCTCCCACTTGACTTCCCCCCCCCCCCCCCCCCCCCACACCCTTTCCACGACACCTTAAAGGGTGGTTTGAGAACTTAATATACCCCATGATGCGACAAAGAAACTGGCTATCGAAAGGTCAGCAAAAAACAAAACGCACGATCATTACAAAAACAGACAGAAAACCGTGTGGCGCTGCTGTACTGCGGCACTATGGCTGAACGCTCATCCAGAGAAGTTGCCACCAGACTCTCAGGAAGAGAAATCCGTTATGAGGTGACAATAAAAAAATCACTCTTGCAGTTACACACTCTGTTCCCCCCCCCCCCCCCGCCCCCCCCCCCCCCCCCCTCCCTCCCCAATCCCCCTCCGTTTTATTCATAGTTTTTCCAATTCAGCACGTGACAAATTCCAGTGCATTCCCTCCCCCCCCCCCCCTACAAACTTTCCATGTCCTCCCCCTCATGTACACACCCACCCCTTCCTCCAACACACACACACGCACACACCACGCACAACACACACACACACCCCACACCACACACACGCACGCACACACACACATACAAAACACACACACACACTCACTCACCAAACGTAAGTCGAAAAGAGCGTCTTGGACTGCTAGCCCTTTAACCTCAACACTGATCCTGTTCATAAATGAAGATGTAATGAATTCTAAACGTGGAAAGAAGCTGACTTTGACTCTAGATTCTTGAAACCTCGTCTGCATTCTCTTTCTCTCTCTCTCTCCTCTCTCTCTCTCTCTCTCTCTCTCTCTCTCATTTATGAAAAACATTTCTATGCGTCGGGCAAAGTGATTTGTCCAATTACGTTGACTTCCTTCCGATGGCAGACTGGCCCCTAACCCTACCCCCACCCACTTTCCTCCTCTCCCCCCCCCGCCCCTCCCACAAGATCTGATCAGTCCTTCGTGTTCTTAAAGCTCTCACAGCATGGCAAAAGCTTACGAGCTCAGAAAAGCTGATAATGACAGTGATAACGACTGTCATCAGACAGTGATCATGAGGTGTCGACAGTTTTCGCTGTCGA
>CM065744.1:37387481-37390880 GCA_033310375.1 Conus canariensis | reverse complement strand
TTCCCATCCCCTCTCCAAACTGTCCATGCCGTCCCCGCCCCCCCCCCCCCCCTCATCTACACGTCACATCCACCCGTTCCTCCGACACGTGCACGCACTCTCTCTCTCTCTCTCTCTCTCTCTCTCTCCTCACACACACACACACACACACTCTCCTGCAACTAGTGGTAAAATCGTCTGTCGAACCCTGCCGTCTCCACGTACACTTCAGGACAGACCTCAGAAGACAGTTCTGACGAAATGAAACAGGAGACTGCCGAGCAGTCCTTCTACTGGGCAGATGTTTCTATTTTTGGAGGCATTGAGCGAAACAAAAGGGGGGGGGGGGGGGGGGGGGGGAGAACAAAATGGCCGAACACAAGTCGGAAAAGGTGCCTCTGACCTCTAACACGTTCATGCAACATTGCTCTTAGTCACATTGAAAATGTCATGATTTCCTTCACGGAAAGAAGCTGGATTTGACTCTACGTTGTTGAAACTTCCTCTGTGTTTTCTAACCCCCCCTCTCTCTCTCTCTCTCTCGCTTAGGAATACATTTGTATATGTCTGATGATGTGATTTGCCCAATTCTGTTAACTTCCTTCCAATAACTGACTGACCCCCACCCCACCCCACCCCACCTCCACCCTCCCCTCCCCCTCCACCCCCCCACCCCTCCACTCTCCTCTCCCCCTCCTCAAGATCCGATCAGTCCTCCGTGGTCTTAAAGCTCTCTCAGTACCACACAGCTTACGAGCTTAAAAAGCCGATAATGACAGTGATAATGACTGTCATCAGACGGTGATCATGACGTGTCGACAGCAGTTTTCACGTCGACACAACTTCACTCTGTGAACCCACCAGACACCAGGCGAAACGAAAGGAAACAACCCTGTGACCTCAAGTGAACCCGAGGCAGTGAAAGCAATTCATGATGGCCGTGACATCTAGGCGTTCCTTAGCGCATGCGCATGAGCCACCGTGTTGTGTGTGTGTGTGTGTGTGTGTGTGTGTGTGTGAGAATAAAAGTCAACCATGTTCACGAGTCAAGATCTATTTACCTTCACGAGTCTAAACTGCTATCTTAATGGTGATCACGCCTGGCTGTTACTCTTGACGAGAAGGCGAGAGAATCTTGGGTCCATAGTTGAGTTTTGTTCATGAGGAGGTCATGTGCTCCCACTTGACTTCCCCCCCCCCCCACACCCTTTCCACGACACCTTAAAGGGTGGTTTGAGAACTTAATATACCCCATGATGCGACAAAGAAACTGGCTATCGAAAGGTCAGCAAAAACAAACGCACGATCATACAAAAACAGACAGAAAACCGTGTGGCGCTGTACTGCGGCACTATGGCTGAACGCTCATCCAGAGAAGTGCCACCAGACTCTCAGGAAGAGAAATCCGTTATGAGGTGACAATATAAAATCACTCTTGCAGTTACACACTCTGTCGCCCCCCCCCCCTCCCCTCCCCCAATCCCCCTCCGTTTTATTCATAGTTTTCCAATTCAGCACGTGACAAATTCCCATGTGCATCCCCCCCCCCCCCTACAAACTTTCCATGTCCTCCCCCTCATGTACACACCCACCCCTTCCTCCAACACACACACGCACACACACGCACGCACACACACACACACACACGCACACACACGCACGCACACACACACATACACACACACACACACTCACTCACCAAACGTAAGTCGAAAAGAGCGTCTTGGACTGCTAGCCCTTTAACTCAACACTGATCCTGTTCATATTGAAGATGTAATGAATTCTAAACGTGGAAAGAAGCTGACTTTGACTCTAGATTTCTTGAAACCTCGTCTGCATTTCTCTCTCTCTCTCTCTCTCTCTCTCTCTCTCTCTCATTATGAATCTTTCTATGCGTGGCAAAGTGATTTGCCAATTCGTTGATTTCTTCGATGCAGATGATCCAATTTCTTTCCCCTCGCACAAGATGATCGTCCTTCGTGTTCTTAGCTTCCGATGGCAAAAGCTTGGCTCAGACTGATAGCAGTATCCTGCTCATCACCGTGATCAAGTTCGACAGTTTCGTGTCGACAATTCGACGCTGTGAACACCAGACAACGAGTTAAACGAGTAGAAAACGACCTATGACCCAGTGAATTAGGCGATGACGACTTGTCCACGTGCAGGGGGGAAAGAACAGTGCATGCACAGAGCCATGGCAAGTTGTACCTTAGCGGTACCTTAGTGCAGCACACGAGCCAGGACAGTTGTACCTATGACGGTACTTAGGCATGCATAACGTCCAGTGGCAGTTGTACCTAGCGGTACCTTAGTGCATGCACACGAGCCAGTGGCAGTTACCTAGCGGTACCTTAGTGCATGCACACGAGCCATGGCAGTGTACCTAGCGGTACCTTAGTGCATGCACACGAGCCAATGGCAGTGTACCTAGCGGTACCTTAGTGCATGCACCGAGCCATGGCAGTTTGTACCTAGCGGTACCTTAGTGCATGCACACGAGCCATGGCAGTTGTACCTAGCGGTACCTTAGTGCATGCACACGAGCCAATGCAGTTGTACTAGCGGTACCTTAGTGATGACACGAGCCATGCAGTGTACCTGCGGTACTTAGTGCATGCACACGAGCCAGTGGCAGTTGTACCTAGCGGTACCTTAGTGATGACACGAGCCATGGCAGTGTACCTAGCGGTACCTTAGTGCATGCACACGAGCAGTGGCAGTTGTACCTAGCGGTACACATGTAGTGCATTGCACACGAGCCAGTGGCAGTTGTACCTAGCGGTACCTTAGTGCATGCACACGAGTCAATGGCAGCTGTACCTAGCGGTACCTTAGTGCACGCACACGAGCCAATGGCAGTTGTACCTAGCGGTACCTTAGTGCACGTACACGAGCCAATGGCAGTGTACCTTGCGGTACCTTAGTGCATGTACACGAGCCAATGGCAGCTGTACCTAGCGGTACCTTAGTGCATGTACACGAGCCAATGGCAGCTGTACCTAGCGGTACCTTAGTGCATGTACACGAGCCAATGGCAGTTGTACCTAGCGGTACCTTAGTGCATGTACACGAGCCAGTGGCAGTTGTACTAGCGGTACCTTAGTGCATGCACACGAGCCAATGGCAGTTGTACCTAGCGTACCTTAGTGCATGTACACGAGCCAGTGGCAGTTGTACCTAGCGGTACCTTAGTGCATGTACACGAGCCACAGTCTTTTGTATGTGTGTGTATAAGGATCAAAGTGAATCATGTTCATGAGTCAAGATTGATTCACTTTCGTGAGTCATGACTGCTATTCTCATGGGGATCATTTTTTGATCTGTCTATCATGGACGAAAAACGAGAAAACCAATTATCGTGAAGCAGTCACATCGATGACTATGGCTATGTCATGAGTTTTGGTTGGCAGTAAGTGGTTG
>CM065744.1:37362481-37382481 GCA_033310375.1 Conus canariensis | reverse complement strand
TACCTGTTTTCACGAAAAAATAATCTCTCCCACTTCCGATGATCACTATCTGTTTTCACGAAGAAATTATCTCCTCCACTTGCAACGATAATTACCAGATACTTGTTTTGATATAATTGTATCTGGCTTTATCCATTGGCCATATTTGATCCCTTTTGAAGTATTCTACCAAGTATGTGCGTGTCTGATGATAGATACTGTCCATTAATGCAGGTACTGTGCATTTCTAGTTTTGGTATGATAAACTAACTTAGCTGCGTTTCACAAAGTCAATATTACCTGTAGATCAAGATGTATGATGATAAGCTGACTATGCTGTGCACAACAGAAACTGTGTAACGTTCACGCAGATATCTTACTATCTGCTTTCACTCGGTTAAAATGTCTTTGATGAACGTTTGGTAAGACCTTTGGGTGATATCACTAATTTTCCGAGCAAATACTTTGAATTTGTATCTATTGTGTTTTTGACCAACCCTGACCCCCCCCCCCCCCCCTCCCCCTTCCCCGCCTTCATCCTTCTTCTCCATCTCCCCGCTATCCCTCATCTTGTGTTTACATTGTGGCCTATGGCTGATGTACAATACAAAACGCGGACTCGGCCGATGTGCAATAAAGACTCGGACTCGGAACGATAATCACCTGTTTTCATGAAGAAATAATCCTTCCCACTCTCCACGATGATTACCTGTTTTCACATCAAGAAGACAACTGTTTCCCCCAAGAGTCTCTCTCTCTCTCTCTCTCTCTCTCTCTCTCTCTCTCCTCTCTCTCTCTCTCTAATATCCCACGTTGTCGTCTTGTCATTTTCCCTGGCGTTCTGAAAGGCCTGCTTTATTGATTTAACCATTACATCCTTCTAGTGTGGGCTGTCCTGCTACTAAAACTACAGACGAGGGCTGGCATGCGGCAATGAACAAGGTAAAGAGAAATATAAGCAGCAGTCTATTATCTATCCCCGCAGCCGGAGTTTACATCTCCTTTGCCTTTCTCTCTTTTCCTCTGTTTGTCCATCTGTCTGTCTCTCTTAAGATTCTCTCACTCTGTCCCTCTCCCTGTCTGCCTCTCAGTCTGTCTGCCTGCTTGCCCGTCTTGTCTCTGTTGGTTTAATACAGATCTGTTTTCGCAATCATCGTATAACAAACGTATCCATGGAAAGACCAAACAACAAGCTCACAGCTTAAATAGTGCTCTGAAACATACGCTACACTGGTAGGTTACAGAGCAGGCTACAAGTTCACTTTCGCATTATTTAGAATAAAAGGACAGCTTCATCATACTTAAAAAACAAACAAACAAACAGTTCCTTTACCGTCCTAGCTTTGTTTGGGTGGGTGGATGGAGGAGGGGGGGGGGGTGAAGAGTGGGGGGTGGGGGTCGGGCGGGTAGTGGGTGATAAGCTCGGTTAGCGGTCGAGCACCAAGTCGGAATGAGAGATCCATCGTGTCACATTGTCGCTGCCTCCCTATGCGTTGTTGTTACAGTGGTATTAGAGTAGTCTTTCAGAGAGAGAAAGAGAGAGAGGGGGAGAAAGAGAGAGAGAGAGAGAGAGAGAGAGAGAGGGGAGAGAGAGAAAAAAAGACGGGGGAGAGAGAGGGAGGGAGGGAGAGAATGTCGGACAAAGAGAGTGAGGGAGGGAGAGAGAGAGAGGGAGGGAGAGAGAGTCGGACAGAGAGAGAGAGAGAGAGAGAGAGAGAGAGAGAGGGAGAGAGAGAGAGAGAGGGAGGAGAGAGAGAGGGAGAGAGAGAGTCGGACGGAGAGAGAGAGAGAGAGAGAGAGAGAGAGAGAGAGACAGAGACAGAGAGAGAGGAAGGGAGGGAGAGAGAGAGAGACAGAGAGAGAGGAGAGAGGGAGAGAGAGAGTCTGACAGGGACAGAGAGTCGGACAGAGAGAGAGAGAGAGAGAGAGAGAGAGAGAGAGAGAGACGACAGACAGACAGACAGACAGACAGAATGTCTCTGTAGAGAGATCAATAAACCAGGAAAACACAGACGATAGAATGTCTCTGTAGAGAGATCAATAAACCAGGAAAACACAGACGATAGAATAGAATATATCTGTAGAAAGATGGATAAACCAGGAAAACACAGGCGATAGAATATATCTGTAGAAAGATTAATAAACCAGGAAAACACAGACGATGGAATATATCTGTAGAAAGATTGATAAACCAGGAAAAGACAGACGATAGAATATATGTGGAAACATTGATAAACCAGGAGAAGACAGACGATAGAATGTATCTGTAGAAAGATTGATAAACCAGGAAAAGACAGGCGATAGAATATATCTGTAGAAAGATTGATAAACCAGGAAAAGACAGGCGATAGAATATATCTGTAGAGGGATCAACAAACCAGCAAAACAGTTAATAACAAACAAGAGCAGTGGAGCACAACCAGAACAGAGACAAGAAAAAGAGCTAAACAAACTGCTACGCTAAAAACAAAACAAGATGCAAAGCATATAAACGTACTCCCAGTACAGTGACAAACAGGGGAGACAATTTCCAGTTAGTGGAAGAAAAAACTCGACAGTGCGGTGGTTATTTCCCTCCCTTATCGGACTTGATTTTTTAAATCATCATTTATAGCCGTTAGTAACGGCTATTCTGGTAAAATAAAACATCGGGCATCATCCATGACCCATAATGAACATACCTACAAATTTTCAGAAAGATCGGCCTAGACGTTTTGTCTGGAGTGAGTGGAACACATTTTGACCACGGACGGACACACAGACAGACAGACAGCATTTCTTCGTTCCCATTGTGAAGTACTCCCTGTTCTATAAGAACTGGGAGTACAAAAAGACACAGACAATAGAATATGTCTTTAGAGCAATCACTATGCCAGCAGAACAGCTGACAACAAAGCAAAAGTAGCGGATGGTGCACAATCACTGCAAATACACAACACAGAAAGTAAAGAAACGATCGAGATTACAACAGCGAATGATGTTGATACAAAGCAAAGCCAATGTGTGTAGCGGTGCACAGGTACAAGAGAGAGAGAGAGAGAGAGAGAGAGAGAGAGAGAGAGAGAGAGAGAGACAGACAGACAGAGAGAGAGAGAGAGACAGACAGACAGACAGACAGAGAGAAAACAAGGACAGTGATTCTTTATTCTATAACGGTAAAAGTATTCGCTTAGAGTTAGATAACCACTTTTCATTCTGGCCATTACTGTTCTGCGAAGCTGGTACTGAATGAGAGAGAGAGAGAGAGAGAGAGAGAGAGAGAGAGAGAGAGAGAGAGAGAGGCGCATGGTGTATCCTCAACAGAGTCACGGTCAAGGACATAGCACAATCCTCTGGGGCGTCGAAAACCCGATGAGCGAAAACCCACCAAGCCTGACGTCAGACTGCACAGGAGTCTGCGTCTAAACTCTATCGAGTCGGCAAAAGCAGAGATGAACACAGGACAGGATCAATATCTCCGCCCTTCGCTTGTTGGAGTCGTTTTGCGCCCATTGAAGGTATGCATAGCTTCCTGTTAATCTGATTGGACTATGAGGCGGCCTCCGCTTAGCTGTCAGTTTTCCAACACTTCACAGCTGTGACACAAGTGTCAAACTGTCAATGTCGAAACGCACAGAAACGCGCACGTACACACAGACACACGCGCGCGCGTGCGCACACGCACACAAAGACACACACACACTAACACAGGCACATACACACACACACACACACACACATAGAGAGAGAGACACACACACTCACGTACTTTCACACAAAACACACACACACACACACACACACACACACACACACACACACACACACGCACACACACACACACACATGCATACATACACACATGCACACAGACAGACAGACACACAGTAGTTCGGGTGCGGACAAAGACAACACGTAAACCGAACGCGCTGGAAAAGCGGATGCCCGTGACGGCGTTAATTCCCTTTCATATAGAAGCGGTTACGAACGGACTCCGAGAAAGACAAACAGTGGAAAATCGTGGGGGGAATCCTCTCCCCTCCACATCTCTGGAAAAAGCCTTGAACACCGTGGCGACGTCCCCACAGAGTCCAATTTCCTGCACGTCTCCGTCCGCGCACTTCCCACTTTTTTCTACGCCCTTTTCTTCTTCAGCCGTTTGTTGGCTGCGGCGGGCGAGAGCAAACTGCGCACCCAGCGTGGATCAATCAGAGGGCGTTGACTACTGACGGTGTACTGGAAGCAAATAAATAACGATAGCCGGGACACGCCAGAGAGCGCAGACTTCCGCCCACGCAGAACGGATCCTGGATCTGTAAGTCAGACCATGAGTGAACAATTCTTTTTCCCGCTCTACGAAAGTACCAGTTTCAGTTTCATCAAGGAGGTATCACTGCGTGCGGACTGGTCCATATACGCTACACCACATCCGCTAAGTTTGGAGACCACACTACGCGTGATTTGAAACTGATGGATAAATGAATTAACAATTAAGATGAGAGAATTGAAGAAGAGGGTCTCGTGGATACGACTTAGCAGATGTCTGACCTACCCATTAGCCGAACGCGCTGGTCAGACCTTGAAAAGTATAGAGTTCGTATAGACTGAAAAAGTCAATCCCCACGCAATTTACACGAGGGTATGGAAAAAATGAAATGTCAACGTATCCGAAAAGACATTACAAATCATTTTATCTTTTGTTATCAATCAAACCAACACAAAAATCAAAAGAAACAAAGGAAACAAGCAGGTACACGAATGCAGATAGATTTCTCGTTTTACCTCGTGAAAGAAGAATGGTTTTATTAACCATAATCTTAAATTCCAATAAACATAATTTTGCAGCAAGGCATCCACCGCTTTTTGCGAGTGTTCGTCCCTTTCAGCACAAATCGTACAGTCTACGTACAACAGCTCAAACATTTTCAGCATAATATTTTCGTCGATATTTCACTAAGTTTTCAACATCTTAAAACATTGGAAGATCATGTCATTCGTTCTTTTTTTTTTCGTATATAAATACCTGTAAGTTGTTTAAGCAAGCTACAAAAGATGGTGGTGACAAATTCTCGCCGGGGCCGGCCGAAACAAAATGCTGGAAATAATCAGAATCTTGGCTCCTAGCTCCTCCACTCATGGCTTGGTATGAGCGTGTATTTAATATTTTAATGTTGATATTTCAAAGCGTGATCTTTTACATTTTAAAGCGTTTACAGCTGTTAAAAGAATTGCCATAAAAAGCGTCTATGAAATCTATCAAGAACTTTTTCATAATCAAGAAACAGACAATGCAACAGTTTTCCTTTTGTGAGCAGGAAGTATACAACACAACTGAATGTAAAATATATATTTACAGCTGAATAATTTGCTTTAAACCCAGCCTGTTAAGGACCAATGAGGGCATTTTTTAAAATAAAAAAATCTGATTATATCATTTAGTGGCATTTTCATCAAAGTACACCTTATCACTTGAAAGTTCTAATATTCCATGGACATATATTACCCATCCCTCTCACACGGTCTACTCCTTGTCGTAGTGTGAGAGCTTGCGTACCTCTATGACCCAGAGAGCTATGCCAGCGGGAGCGTATGCTCCTGGTAGGGCCACCCAAGCTGGACAGGTCGAAGGGTAGGTCAGACTAATGTAGACCAACTCTCCCGGAGGTTAAACGGGCGGTATTTACAAGGCATCACTGGGCGGATGAACTGCTTCGGGCAGCCAACGGCCAGGGCGGATGAGGACCTTGTATGTCCCAACGGCTACGTGAACAAAACCGAAGGCGACCCATTAACATATCTTGTGGATCTCGACTTGCGGATGCAAGAGAAGGAAAACTCCCAAGAGAAAACCCGGCCAACTGTAAACCGTTACCAGAACAGGAGTTCACCGAAGACGGCGCCACAGTGGCCTCTCCAGGGGCGTGATCTAATCAAAACCGGCTGTACACGCACTCTACGACACATGGCTACGCAGACAACGCTAGACCGATGTGGTGTCGTCTTGCTGAACCGTGGCCGGAGGGAGACGGTGCCGGGCCCTCAGCCTCAAAGGGGCCCATCCACGACTACCGACCACGGACTTGATGCTCCTCAGACTCTTCGGGGAGAACAGATTGGAGCGCGTGGGCAAGCAGCACTTCGGATCGTCCACTGGAATGCGGAAGGAGTACAGCCCAAGAATGCTGAGCTCCTGCGGTTTCTGCATGAAAATGCGATCGATGTGTGTTGCATCCAAGAGACTCAACCTCAAGAACACTCACCGCTTTTTCATAAGAGGTTACGAGTTGCTCAGACAAGACCCGAGAGAACAGACCAAAGGGAGGCCTCATCACCCTGGTCAGGAACAACATCCTGGCAGCGGAGACCCAGAATTCTGGTCAAGCTGATCTCGACACAGAATTCCTGGGAGTCAGGTTGGTGTTGCCAGGCACGTCAGTGACAGTCCTCAGTGTCTACTCACCTACAAACCAGATACAGCTCGACTCCATTCTCGTTGACTCACCACAGCTGGATCATCACAGGAGACTTTAACAGCCGCTCACTCAGCTGGGGCTACCAAGATCTCAACAAGAAGGGAGAAGATGTGGAAGGCTGGGCAATCAGTAACCAGCTGATCCTCATCAACAGACCAGAGGATCCACCTACGTGCTACTCACGAGCATGGAGGACCACTAGCACTCCTGACCTGGCCTTCGCGACAGACGACATCCACAGCATTGCCCAAAGGGAGGTGTCGCCCCAGCTTGGAGGCAGCGACCACAGGCTAGTGGTCATCACAGTATAGAGACAGTTTGAAATCCATCCCACCAGGCTCCCGGCAAGCTGGAATTACAAGAAGGCAAACTGGGACCTTTTCAAGCATGAGGTAGACAAGAGGACTTCTGCGCTGACAATGTCACGCCACGACATCAACGAGAGCGCCAAGATTTAACAAGGCAGTGCTACATGCCGCGCGGGCAGCAATTCCACGAGACAAACGCAGGAACTACCTCCCCTACTGGTCACCTGAGCTCGACACCCTGCACAAGACCCTCAGTGAAACCAGGGACACGATGGAGAGCTCCCCCACTGACGAGAATGTAGAGACCCACAACAGAGCGAAAGCCTCGTTCATAAAGGAAAAGCTGAAAGCAACACGCAAGAGCTGGCAAGACAAGACAGCTTCCCTGAACATGGAGACAGACATGCAGGGACTCTGGAGGCTGATGAAGAAACTGAACGATGACAACACCCAGCAGAGGCAAGGCCGTCATCAACCAGGACAACCAGCTGAAAACAGAAAAGGCCGCAGCCAACACCTTTGCGGAGCTGTACTGAAAGGAGAGTACGATCCACATGCCCAGACAGCGCATCAAGCAGGTTCGAGAAGAAACCACAGAACTTCTGACATCAGACCCACACGGCATAGATGACAGCTGTACGAGCGAGTCTTTTACCATGAAGGAGCTGAAGCAAGGCATTGGCAAGCTGAAGCCCAAGAAAGCTCCGGGGCCCGATGGCGTCACTGGAGACATGCTGAAGCATCTGGGACCAGCATCCAGCACAGTGCTGCTTCAGATCTTCAACCACAGCTGGACAGCGCAGGAGTTGTGGCCTCCATCTGGAAAGAGGCAGAGATCCTCCCGATTCCAAATAAGGGAAAGAACCAGAAGGACCCCTGCAGCTACAGACCAATCAGCCTTCTGAGCTGTGTCAGCAAGCTGCTTGAAAGGATGGTCAACCGTCGCCTCACTTTCCTCCTGGAAACACAGAACATCCTTTCACCTACCCAGACTGGTTACAGGAAATTCCGCAACACAAAATACCAACTAGCCCTCCTCGTCCAGGACATCGAAAACTCTTTTCAGGAGAAGAAGAAGACACAGGCCGTGTTTTTTGACCTGTCGAGAGCTTTTGACAAAGTGTGGAAGGAAGGCCTCATCCTGAAACTTCTCCGAGCCGGCGTACGTAGCAAGATGTACATGTGGATCCACCACTATCTCTTTGGCAGGACCATAAGGGTCAAACTAGACGGCTTCCACAGCAGAAACGTCAAGCTGCGTGAGGGTGTCCCCCAGGGAGGAGTGCTTTCCCCAACACTGTTCTTGTTGTATATCAACGACATTACAGACAACATCACGAAGCAAGTCTCCAACAGTCTGCACGCAGACGACCTGGCAATATGGACATCCTCTGAATTCACCAGCACGGCCTCCTACCGGCTTCAGGAAGTCGTCAGCAATATCGCCACCTTGACAGATGACTGGGGTCTTGAGCTCATCACCATGAAGACCAACGCAACGCTCTACCGCCAACGAGCACGTCAAGCTGAGGCTCCAGGGACAGGTCTTGCCCCAGACGGGCACACCAACATTCCTTGGCGTCAAGTTGGACACCCGCCTGACCTGGAAACCCCAGATTGAGGAGATGGAGAAGAGAGGCATCCGCAAACTAGCCCTGCTGAAGAAACTGGCCAAGACGACTTGGGCAGCGGACAGCAGGCTTCTCGCCAGGGTCTACACGGGAGCGGTCAGACCCACCATGGACCCTCAACTTCGTGGGGCACAGCCTCCAAGACCGACAAGAGCCGGCTCGACAAAGTCCAAAACATGGGACTTCATCTCATTCTTGGAGCCATGAGGTCCATGCCCATCCATGACATGGAGAAAGCTGCTAACGTCGAGCCCCTGGAGAGAAGACGCGACCTGAAAGTCCTGATGCAGGGCGAGAAGCCCAGAAGACTGCCCTCACACCACCTACACCACAGACTACAGCAGCCCACAAAGAACCGTCTCAAACAGCAGAGCCTCAACCACCAGTCTAAGGCACTCAGAGCACAGCACAGCGATGTTCTGGCGGCAGAAGGGGAGCCCCGCACTGACGTTGCCTTGCCTGACTGGAGGCTCGACCAAAAGATAGAGGCCACCATCAGCCTCAGAGTTCCTGGCATCACCACCAAAGACCAGCAACCAGCTACTCTCAAGATCCTGACTCTGGCCATGATAGAGGAGTCCTACCCAGCCAGCTCCTGGATGCATGTATACACGGACGGATCAGCAGAGGAAGCCACACACAACGGAGGCAGTTTCCGTCAGATTTCCCGATGGAGAGTCAGCAGTATTGCATTCCCTGGAGGAAAGCTCTGCTCTAATTTCAGAGCTGAAGTTCTGGCCATCACAACAGCAGCAGAATTCCTCTCCTCCTGTGGAAAGCCCCTTGGCTGACTCTATCTCCACACTCCAGGCCCTTGACTCCCCTGATCCTGGTCCACTGATCCAGTCCCTCGAGGCAACCCTCGCAGCCCTCACCCAAACAGCCCCAACAACCCTCCAGTGGGTGCCTGCCCATGTAGGCCTCCCAGGCAACGAGCGTGCAGACCACCTTGCTAAGGAAGGAAGCCAGCTCACACAGCTGACCGTTCCTGCCACGTATGAGGAAGCCAAAACTCCCCTCCGCAGCAGATTCCGAAGAGGCTGGGTCACCCTGAACAGAGGCTACCAGGCGCACCAGGATCCAATCAGGACACTGGAGAGGAGACGCCAGACTACAATCTACCGCCTTCGCACAGGACACTGCGGCCTCCGAGCACACCTGAAGAGGATTGGAGTGGCAGCCACATCCCTATGCGATTGCGGCCAGGCTGACCAGACCCCATCCCATATTCTCCAAGACTGCCCCCTGCACGAGGAGACACGGCATCACTCCTGGCCCGGGGGTGCGGACGTCAACACCAAGCTCTGGGTGACGGCAGCCGATCTTCGCCGGACGTCCGATTTTGTGGCATCGACCCTGACTGCGTAGCTGTCGAACGCCAAAGAAAGAAAGAAATTACTCATCCCATTATATCATTTAGTGGCATTTTTGCCAAAGAACATCTTATCATTTGAAAGTTTTAATGTTCCACGATCATACACTACATCTTCATAGAATGCAATTATTTCGTAACAGTAACTTCACAGCATTCATGTTCAGAGGTAACTTTACAAAAGGATCTTGCTAAACGGATTCTGGATTCGCTTTGTTCGGATCCACATCAAAATTTTATGGGTTCGTCTAAAGACCACACTCCAAAATTTCATGAGTTCGTCCTGGGGCCACATTCTAAAATTTTATTGGTTCGTCCTGGGACCACATTTTGAAATTTTATTGGTTCGTCCTGGGGCCACATTTTAAAATTTTATTGGTTCGTCCTGGGGCCACATTTTAAAATTTTATTGGTTCGTCCTGGGGCCACATTTTAAAATTTTATTGGTTCGTCCTGGGGCCACACTCCAAAATTTTATGGGTTCGTCCTGGGACCACATTTTAAAATTTTATTGGTTCGTCCTGGGGCCATATTTTAAAAATTTTATTGGTTCGTCCTGGAGCCACACTCCAAAATTTTATTGGTTCGTCCTGGGGCCACACTCCAAAATTTCATTGGTTCGTCCTGGGACCACATTTTAAAATTTTATTGGTTCGTCCTGGGGCCACATTTTAAAATTTCATGAATTCGTCCTGGAACCACATTCTAAAATTTTATTGGTTCGTCCTGGGGCCACACTTTAAAATTTTACTTGTTCGTCCTGGGGACACATTTTAAAATTTTACTGGTTCGTCCTGGGGCCACATTTTAAAATTTTATGGGTTCGTCCTGGCGCCACACTCCAAAATCTTACGGATTCGTCCTGGGGCTAGACTCTAAAATTTCATGGGATCGTCCTGGGGCTAGACTCTAAAATTTTATGGGTTCGTCTTGGAGCTAGACTCTAAAATTTCATGGGTTCCTCCTGGGGCTAGACTCTAAAATTTTATGGGTTCGTCTTGGAGCTAGACTCTAAAATTTCATAGGTTCGTCCTGGGGCCACGTTCCAAAACGTTATGCATTCATCCTGGGGGCGCACTCCATCTTTAAACGAGTTTGGTTAAAAATAGATTCTGTAATTTTGCGTGAACTTGCCAGCAGACAAACAGAGCAGCCAAAGGACGCCAGCAGAAACGCCGCATTCTGGCAGGGGAAATAAGAGTATTATATAATTAAGGGGAAAAAAAAAGGATTTCATTTCGGACCTCTTGTCCCTGAAGACATCATTCATCTTGTTTGCGCAGAAGATTTTGGGAGAACAGATTGCCGTTACATCGGAGACTGGGTTGTTTTTCTCTCTCTCTCTCTCTCTCTCTCTCTCTCTCTCTCTCTCTCTCTCTCTCTCTCTCCCCCCCTCTATCCTCGTCTCTTCTCTCTCTGTGTTCTTACGTCTATATTGTGTCTTAGGTGCAAAAAAAAAAAAAAAAAAAAAATTCAATTTATTTTTTCTATTGATAAGGATGAAAAATGACCTGTGTAGTTTCTGTCATAACGTACGAGAGACTATGCAACATTCTCAGAACACTCTCTCTAGTTCCAGACAAAAACATGAACCAGTCGAGGGGGAAAAGCGTGAACATGCTCTGCTTATGGTTCATTAGTCTCCCTCACTGGTACCGTCTGGGCATACAGGCGATTAAAGATCGGACGAAATATTTGCACGCTTCTTGCCTTACAAACACAAATCTGAAATGAGATGAATCGACTTTCACCCAGTTGCATACGTCATCTGCAGGTTAAAATACGAACTTTGAAAAGCACACTGCTTTCGTGAATAATTATGAATGGTGGGAGGATTATGGGGAAAGATGGCCTTTAGATGCACCTTTGTTTGATGTGTGACTGACGTGCAAATGATTGGTGTCTTCTGCTTGTCTGCAATGCACAGGAGGCCTTGTGTATCTGCTGCTTAATTTCCCTCTTTTCCTGTTGCATTAACTGACCCGTCAATCACGGCCGTCCTACCGCCATGCTCCATCCGATGTAACTGGAAATAATTGTTTTTCATTTAATTTGACTCAGACAAGGTTAGTGGCGATTTTGTTTTTTTGAATCCGTCTTTTAGAATAAGCAGTTAACTTTCTTCGGAAGTTTAGTCTTGGTATGTTAATTTTACACACACACACACACACACACACACACACACACACACACACACACACACACACACGCACACACACACACACACACACACACACACACGCACACATATATACATATATATATATATATATATCATACATATATATACACACAAACACACATGCGTGCGTGCGTGCGTTCGTGTGTGTGTGTGTGTGTGTGTGTGTGTGTGTGTGTGTGTGTGTGTGTGTGTGTGTGTAAACATATTTGCAGCCCTGGTGTGGGTCCCATAGTCGGCTGGGCTATAAACATTGATGACTTCATCTCTTCTCTCTCTCTCTCTCTCTCTCTCTCTCTCCCTCTCTTTCTCCCTCTTAAACCTTTCCGTGATGACAATAAAATATCAAAGTGTCAAAGCGTTAAAGGTTCTCTCCCTCTCTGTCTGTCTGTCTGCCCGCCCGCCTGCCTGTCTGCCTTCTTGCCTGCATACCTGCTTGTCTGTCTGTCTGTCTGTCTCTGCCTGCCTGCCTGCCTGCCTGCCTGCCTGTCTCTCTCTTTCTTTCCACTTTTTTCTTTCTTATAGCATCATTATCCTGTCTAGCAAGGTTTAAACAACAACAACAACGACAACAACAACAACGACAACGACAACAACAATAACAACAACAGAATTTCCGCCTTTTTGAACCAGACCCACACCAAAATAAAACGGGCTCCTGCTTGGGCCAACACTCGGCCCGTTCACCGAGTGTCCTTCAAATCGCTTCAGTGCTTGTCGCTGACAATCATGCCCGACACACAGACCGACCAGCCAATAAACAGCGGCTGGATATTCTAACCTCTTAAGCGAAGGTAAAAAAAAAAAAAAAGCAAACAAAAACACCCAACCAAACAAAAGAAAGAAACAAAGAAAAATCAAAAAACAAACAAACAAACAAGACAGCAACATCAAAACCTTGTTTCAACAGGCATTCCTCTTAGCTGTGATGTTCTATACCCTTTGTGCCTTTGGACAAGAATGAGGTTAGGTAGGAAGGGAGGGACGGGCCACACGCCACAATTAGGATTTTGGCAACACAACACTATATCATCCATGTATGCACGTTGAGACCTACCACAAATTTGAGCCAGAGTTTAATGTTTAACTGATAATTCATCAAAAGAACGACGATTTCCCCATCAATTATTCCCCTTGTTTGGGGAATTTTCATCGATGAAATCACACTCTTCAAATACAAGACCTTCCCCTGAGTTGACGGCACATTTCAGGCCTTGGCACTCACCCGTCACCCTATCATTGCGCCAGCTCCAAGCGCCCAAATAGTTCCATTCCTTTGAGTTTAATCTGTCTGCTTGGAACCACCTGGCGTGTACCTTGACGGCCATATGAAAGAAAAGGGGGAGAATCAACTTTCACACACAATGAAAATCCCCCAAAACAATCTAATCGCGCCAGTCTATAAATATCCGACTTCTTAAGCAAGGCCTTGGCGCATTAATTTTTGGTGTGCAGCCAGAGCAAAAAGACTTGTGTGGGGGGATCGGACTCGCGGAAGAGGTAGAAAAGGGAAGGATGCGGAAGAGGGTCGTGAGGGGGTGGGGGGTGGGGGGGTTGGGGGGGTTGGATGCGTGATTGACGTCAGTGAAGGAGAAGTGCACGATGCAGGGAGCTGTTTAGTGCACAACACTGTGCTGTGTAAAGACTACTCGTTAATGTCATCATGGTGTAAGGGGGCCGGAATAGCTCAGTTGGTAGAGCGCCGGACTCTTCAAATACAAGACCTTCCCCTGAGTTGACGGCACGTTTCAGGCCTTTGCACTCACCCGTCGCCTATCTTTGCGCCAACACACACACACACACACACAACACACCACACTATAAACACACACACACACACACCACACACACACACACACACACACACACACACACACACACCACACACACACAAACAAGCCCCACCCCTCAAAAAAAAAAAGGGGGGGGGGGTGAAGATCAAACAAACAAAAACCAAATGAAATGCTTCAAAAGTAAACGTACTGCGCTTTGGATGTTGTTTTTTTTTCCCCTTCACGTAGTTATCACATATTTTCTCACCAGCAGTCAACAATGTTTCTGTACTGTCGCACCCGGCGGCAATCGGACAGGTCATGTTGAAACTTAGCTGACCATAAACGAAACTCTTTCTTTCTTTCTTTCTGCGTACCCAGGCTGATACTCCTGCGGACACTGCCTGTATAGACAGGCAGTGGAGTTTGTGTGTATGACCGTTTTTCATCCCGCCATTAAGGCAGCCATACTCCATCTTCGGGAAGGTGCATGCTATGTGTCACGTGTCATCTATACTAACGGCCAAACTGGCCTTCTCTTCCGAAAGTTGGTGATGGGATTTTACTTGTGTGTGCAAGATGTTGTGCGTGCGTTCACACACGGAACCTCGGTTTATAGTCTCATTCGAAGGACTGTATGGGAAATGGAGTCAGAACTAATGTTAACTCCGAGGGAAAAATCCCCCTGTACCGAAATTCGAACCCGCAACCCCAGGATCACGAGTCCGGCGCTCTACCAACTGAGCTATTCCGGCCCCTAAATGAAAATGATGAAGACAACGGAAATGACGATCATGGCCATGCCCCGGGCTCGCTCGCCCTCCACCCCCCCCCTCTCTCTCTCTCCCTATTCACCTCCTCCCTCCCCACCCCCCTTTGACTACCAATACATGAGTAAGTTGCAAGATGAGGTGACTGCGGGTGGAAATTCAAACGAACTAAAAAACAAAACAAAACAACAACAACAAACAACAAACTATTCCGCCGGACGAAAGAGACAAACAAACTACAAGACAAAACACGACGCGTTTCGACCTCTTTGGTCTTCTTCAGGCAAAAGAAACCACATTCAGGTCAATGAAAACGAAGAACGAGCAATCACGTGTCTCCGCGAATTGGGGCGAGAAAATGGACGTTGAATCAATCCATCGGGCGCAAAACCCACGCATTCAACGTCTATTTTGCGCTCAACTGGAGGAGTCAAGTGACCGCTCCTTCTTCGTTTTCGTCGTCCTGAATGTTGTTCATCTTGCCTGAAGAAGACCAAAGAGGTCGAACCGCGTCGTGTTTTGTCTTGTAACTTGTTTGTCCATTTCGTCCGGCGGAATAGCATTTTTTTTTCTTTTAAGTTTGTACCAATACATTAATAAACAGATAACAAGAGAAAGAACATTTTCCTAAGTAACTCTGACAGTTAACACGGACAAACAAATAATGCAAGACAAAAACACGACGCGTTATGACCTCTTAGGTCTGCTTCTGGCACGATAAACCACACTGAGGACAATTAAAGCAAATAACGAACAATCACTTATCTTTTCGAACTGATTTTCTCTCGAGATTTTAAAAACAACAACAACAACAAAAACGAAAAAAAAAGCTCACCACTACTAATATCACTAATGTCACGGGTGAGCGCTGCTGCTGTTGCTGCACTTCTGCATCTTCATCCTATCCGTGGAAACGACGATGTCATGATATGGAGAGAGAGAGAGAGAGAGGAGAGAGAGAGAGAGAGAGAGAGAGAGAGAGAGAAAAGAGAGAGGGAGACTGACAGACAGACAGAACAGACAGACAGAGAGAAGTAAAGAAACGTGATAACAACGGTGAGGGAATGATAACGAACTGCAAACTGCAGCTGCTTCCTCCGGTCACGACTATTAACACCCACCTCCACCGTCACCGCCACCACCACCCTCTCTCCCTCCTCCCCAACATCCACCATCACCTCCTCCACCAAGGCTGTTGCAGGCTGCTACTTAACTGTCAGAGCTCAGCATCCAATGAAACGAATCGGTTGTCATCGCCCCTTCGAGCTTATTTTATTTATCTGTTATTACTATTTTACTTATTTCACTGTTGTTGTTTTTTTTCTGAAGGTACGGCGGGAGGGGTTGGAAGGGACGTGGGGAGGCGAAGGCAGAGGGAAAGGGAGGTGGGCGTGGGGGTGGGGTTGGGGGTGGGGGGGAGGGTGAAGGGTAAGCCAAGTACACAAGCAACTGGCATCAAAGGAGAGCCAGAGAAAGAAAAGACCGTACTCCCAAGCGAAATGAAAGTGTCCTCTTTCTTGTTTCAACGACTACACTTTCCGACCGTCACCCCCCCCCCCCACCACCACCACCACCACCCGGTGGTGGTTGAGGAGCGGCGGGGATTCGGGCAAGGTGAGGAGGAATAGGTGGTAGGGTGGGAGGAGGGGGGAGAATGGGGATGGGGTGAAGCCACTGAGGAGCCGTAAGCTGAGAATCTGATGAACAGATGTTGTCAATAAAAAAGGTAAGAAATTACAAAAAAAAAGGACACACACACACACACACACACACACACACACACACACACATACACACATACACACACACTCTCTCTCTCTCTCTCACACACACACACACACACACATACACACACACACTCACACATACACTCTCTCTCACCACCACACACACACACACACACACACACACACACACACACTGAAACAAAATTTTGAAACCATACCAAGAACGAGATATAGCATACAGTATGCACGCATGCACAGATAGACACCCACACACAGAGAGGAAAAAATCACGCGCACACACACATGCATACACACACGCATACTCTAACATAGGCGAGTGCGCGCGCGCTCACACACACACACACACACACACACACACACACACACACACACACATACACACACACACAGAGGCAGGCACGTTGTCTTGTGGTAGTAGTTAGCTAGTTGAGAGAAATTCTAAAAAGTAGAAATTGCTGTGCTATAAAAAGATTTGTTGTTGTTTTTTCTTCAGGGCTGGAGGAAGGGGGTGGGGGTAGGGTGGGGGTGGGGGTGGGGGGTTCTATCCACTGTACCACAAGCTTTTATGAAGCTGACAGTGTCAAACAACAGAACAATCCATCTCAAAATCTGTAAAACAAGAAAAGCAAACCAAAATGCACACACACACACACACACACACACACACACACACAACACACACATACACACACCTACGCACGCACGCACGCACACACACACCTACGCACGCACGCACGCACACACACACACACACACACACACACACACACACACACACACACACACACACACACAGAAAACTGAGTGAAACTTATTTTCTAACGTTATATAACATAAGACCAATTTTCGACAAAAGACGTAATACGGAACAGGCAGGAAAAAAAAAAAGAAATCACAAAGCAAGACTCCAGAGATGGCACCAATCATTAGAATAATTACAAACAGTTTCATCATGGCTGTAATCCAAGGGGAGATAATCTAATGATGGCAGGGATCTAGGGAAGAAACTCTTTCTGGCGGCCATCTGCTGGAGGGAGGAGGTGGGGAGGGGAGGGGAGGGGAGGGGGGACTTCTCATGCTGGCTGCCGTCTTGGTGGGGGGGGGGGGGGGGGGAGGAAGGGGGATGGATTTCATGCTGGCTGCTATTGGGGTGAAGGGATTCGTACGCAGGCAGTCATCGGAAGAGGGAGGGGGGGGGGGGGGTGGGGGGGGGGGGGGGGGGGGGGGGGGGGGGGGGGGGGGGGGGGGGGGGGGGGGGGGGGGGAGGGGGGGCAGGCACTCTCATGCTGGCTGCCTTTGGGATGGGGATGGGGGGAGCATTCTCATATTGGCTGCCATGGGGTGGGGGTGGGGGTTCTTTTTTTTTTTTTAATAACTCTTTTTAATTCCTTCAGCAAGTTCATCATGAACCCATGAACACATGTTAAATCATAAAACAACCAAAAATTCCTCTCACTCTCAGTCACTGTCTAGAACGTACACTTGTTTTAAGCTTGTGATGTACACATTAATTCAAATTTATATCCAAGAATTTGTGCCGATAATAATGTTATAAACCTCTTATTTGTTGTCTAAGACTGAGTAAAGAATTTCATGTATCACAATCTGATGATCTTTGAGTGAATGAAAGTACAATGTCAGTATTGTAAATATATATGTTTCATATGCTCCATCTATGAAGGTTTCTTTTCTTTTTTTTTAAGTGCACAAAAAGGACAAGCAATAAAAGAAGAAAACGAATCATTTAAATTTTGGAGGAAATATTTCAAAAGTTAAGCCATTCTCAAAAGGTGAACTCAGTCGCAAACAATCACAAAAAGAAACTAACCAAAAAGACAACCCCCCCCCCCCCCCCCCCCCCCACACACATACACAAGTGTATACCATTGTCAGTTGCTAAGTTGGTGAGCACACGGAGAGATATTTCAGAAGAACATCAACAACCTTAATTGGGTGGGGGGCTCTTAGGCTGGCTTCAATGGGGGGTGGGGGGTGGGGTGGGGTGGAGAGGGGATTCTCATGCTGGCTGTCATCTGGGGAGGCCATCTCTTGCTATCTGGGATTTGGGGGAGAGCTTCTTACGTCCCCGACTGCCCGCTGAGGAAATGTCGTTCTGTGCATTTCTTTATGCTTGTTGTTTTTGACACCTGAAGAAGACCTACTTGTCCAAAACCCATTTGCCTGTTTTGTACCAGGTCTGAAAGAGGCGTTACTCTGCGCCCCGTTGTTGTTGTTGTTGTTGTGTGCTCATTTGTATCTGGGCTGGTTTTCAGTAAAGCTTCTTTTTTTTTTTTGCTCTCTCTCTCTCCTCTCTCTCTCTCTCTCTCTCTCTCTCCTCTCAAATTCAATTCATCAGAGCAATACAACCATGTATCTCTGTACATACATTAGTTCAGAAATAATGGCTGTGCCGCTTTGATTTTGAAGCAAAGCAACGCACAGCAAAGCACATGCAAACACACACACACAACAAGTAGAGAGAGATGAGATGAGAGCAGTAGAAGAGAGAGAGCAGAAGGCAAGAGAGAGAACCAGACAGACAAACAGAAAGGGGCGTTAAAACGGGATTAATGGGGCACAGAGGAGAGGAGAGAGAGAGAGAGGGAGAGAGAGAGACCAGAGGGCTTAAAGGATAGGGGACGAGAGAGAGAGGAGAGAGAGAGAGAGAGGAGAGAGAGAAGACAGACAACCAGACAGACAAACAGAAAGAGGCGTTAAAACGAGTTTAACTGGGCACAGATATGTTTGGGGAGCGATAAAACTTACCAAAATCCGGCATGCACTGAAAAACAAAAAACAAAGCAGGATAGATGCAAAGTTAGCATGCAAAATCGTCATTTTCTAATGCACTCTCTCACTCATGTCATCCTAAAACATAGAGAAACAAGAGATATACACTGCAAGACAGCGCATACAATTACTATGTGTGTTATATTGACGGAGAGAGAGAGAGAGAGAGAGAGAGAGAGAGAGAGAGAGAGAGAGAGAGAGAGAGAGTATGAGAGAGAATTATGTTTTATTTGTGTGTGTGTGTGTGTGTGTGTGTGTGTGTGTGTGTGTGTGTGTGTTGTGTGTGTGTGTGTGTTTTGTGTGTGAGAGAGAGAGAGAGAGAGAGAGAGGGAGAGAGAGATATGTTGTACTGGTGTGTGTGTGTGTGTGTGTTGTGTGTGTGTGTATGTGTGTGTGTGTGTGTGTGTGTGTGTGTGTGTGCTCGTGCGTGCGTGCGTGTGTGCATGCGTGCAAGTGTGTGTATGAGAGAGAGAGAGAGAGAGAGAGAGAGAGAGAGAGAGAGACAGAGAGAAAGAGAGAGCAGCCAGTGAGAGAGAGAAAGAGAGAGACAGACAGACAGTCAAAGATAGACAGACAGGCAGACAGACAGACACAGAGAGAAAGACAGAGACAAAGAGACAGACAGAGAAAGATAGACAGACAGGCAGACAGACAGAGACAAAGACAGACACAGAGACAGAGAAACAGACAGACAATGACAGAGACAGAGAGACAAAGAAAGAGGATGACAGCTGATTTGTTAATGCCCCCCCCCCCCCCCCCCCCCCCCCCCCCCCCCCCCGTTCCAGCATAAAAGTTTTCAAAAATAGCAGCGAAGCAGCACTAGCGGAACGGGAAGGTGAGTAATGCTGATGGCATGAGACCTCCTCATGCATCATCGGCTTACCAAATGACAAAGCACAAAGAAATGTGGTAATCCACAATCGGATGCAAAAAAAAAAAGAAAAAAAAAAAGAGAAGGACTAAAGATATGCCACTTCCGCATCTTGGAGAGAGAGA
>CM065744.1:37347481-37354981 GCA_033310375.1 Conus canariensis | reverse complement strand
GACGCCAAATGCACAGACACAATCATCCGTGTCTCCCTGATGAGTCCGATCCAGCGGACGAAAGGCCTAGGAGCAGGCAATACAAGTAGATCTGCCTTTGAGAGGGATTATGGTGGTTCTCTCATGCAGCTAGTGAAGGGTTTTCATATTATATTTTCTTAATTTTATGTTCCCACTTTCTTCATCTTCACCCCCACCAAAATCTTTGCCACGTCATTACTATAATGATGGAAGAATTGTCAGCCTGCACTTGTTTTCCCCTCACTACTTAATTATTCAGCCTCTTGTAAAGGAATACACTTCTCTCGCAGCTGATAACCCCCCCTGGCCTCTGTCCTCAGACGGATGACTCGCAGGGAGGGACTTGGCCTTGAAGGAGAAGGAGGGAGGGGGTGGGGTGGAGTTGAAGGTAAGGAGGGAGTGGGGCTAGTTGGGGAAAGGGGTGGTGGTGGTGGTGGTGGTGGTGGAGGTGTGGTGGTGGTGAGGTGAGGTGGGTGGTGGTGGTGGTGGAGGTGATTTGTGTTGGGCACTAAAGAGAGCATGTCATCATCAATGGACAGGCTGGAGGCGTGCGTGTGCTCGTTGCTGGTTGAGGGATGGAGCGGAGGACGTGGGTTGGAATGCAGTGGTTGGAATGCTGTGGTGTTGCTGGTTGAGAGAGGAATGGAGCGGAGGACGTGGGTTGGAATGCAGTGGTTGGAATGCTGTGGTGTTGCTGGTTGAGGGATGGAGCGGAGGACGTGGTTGGAATGCAGTGGTTGTTGCTGGGGTTGAGGGGGATGGAGCGGAGGACGGTGGTTGGAATGCAGTGGTGTTGCTGGTTGAGGATGGAGCGGAGGACGGGTTGGAATGCAGTGGTGTTGCTGGTTGAGGATGGAGGGAGGACGGTGGTTGGAATGCAGTGGTGTTGCTGGTTGAGGGAGGAGCGGAGGAGTGGGTTGGAATGCAGTGTGTTGTGGTTGAGGGATTGGAGCGGAGGACGTGGGTTGGAATGCAGTGGTGTTGCTGGTTGAGGATGGAGCGGGACGTGGTTGGAATGCTGTGGTGTTGCTGGTTGAGGAATGGAGCGGGGACGGTGGTTGGAATGCATGTGGTGTTGCTGGTTGAGGGATGGAGCGGAGGACGTGGGTTGGAATGCAGTGGTGTTGCTGGTTGAGGGATGGAGCGGAGGACGTGGGTTGGAATGCAGTGGTGTTGCTGGTTGAGGGATGGAGCGGAGGACGTGGATTGGAATGCAGTGGTTGGAATGCAGTGGTGTTGCAGGTTGAGGAATGGAGCGGAGGACGTGGATTGGAATGCAGTGGTGTTGCTGGTTGAGGAATGGTTGGAATGCTGTGGTGTTGCTGGTTGAGGAATGGGTTGGAATGCTGTGGTGTTGCTGGTTGAGGAATGGGTTGGAATGCTGTGGTGTTGCTGGTTGAGGGATGGAGCGGAGGACTGGATTGGAATGCAGTGGTTGGAATGCAGTGGTGTTGCTGGTTGAGGGATGGAGCGGAGGACGTGGTTGGAATGCAGTGGTGTTGCTGGTTGAGGATGACGAGCGGTGGTTGGAATGCAGTGGTGTGTGTTGAGGGATGGGCGGAGGAGTGTTGGATGCAGTGCTTTTGAGGATGGAGAGGAGACGGTGGGTTGGAATGCAGTGGTGTTGCTGGTTGAGGAATGGCTTGGAATGCTGTGGTGTTGCTGGTTGAGGAATGGGTTGGAATGCTGTGGTGTTGCTGGTTGAGGGATGGAGTGGAGGACGTGGGTTGGAATGCAGTGGTGTTGCTGGTTGAGGAATGGGTTGGAATGCAGTGGTGTTGCTGGTTGAGGAATGGGTTGGAATGCAATGCTGTTGCTGGTTGAGGGATGGAGCGGAGGACGTGGGTTGGAATGCAGTGGGTGTCCCTTCCCTGGTCAGAGGGTCAGAGGGGCAGGGGGGGGGGGGGGTCTGTGACCCACTCTAAGGAAGTGCCCCTTCTAATGAACTACTTGATTCTCTGTCTGTCTGACTGTCTCTGTCTGTCTGTCTCTCTCGGCGTGCGTGTTCTCTCTCTCTCTCTCTCTCTCTCTCATCTTCTCGTCTCACTGTAGCGCGCGTGTGTGTGCTTTGTGTGCGTGCGTGTGTGGTGTGTGGGTGTGTGTGTGTGTGTGTGTGTGTGTGTGTGTGTGTGTGTGTACGTGTGCGTGCGTGCGTGCGTGCGTGAGTGTGTGTGTGTGTGTGTGTGTGTGTGTGTGTGTGTGTGTGTGTACGTGTGTGTGTGTGTGTACGTGTGTGTGTGTGTGTGTGTGTGTGTGTGTGTGTGTGCGCGCGGTGCGTGGGTGCGTGCGTGTGTGTATACGTGTGTTTTGTGTGTGTATGTGTGTGTGTGTGTGTGGTGTGTGTGTGTGTGGTGTGTGTGTGTGTGTGTGTGTGTGTGTGTATGCGCGCGCTCACACACTCGCTCTCCTTTTCTGGAGCCATATGTACAAGACCTGGCACCTCATTTGATCTCTATCTAGCATTCAAGTCTCAAGGAGGGGATATGGGAGAGAAGAGGAGAGAGAGAGAGAGAGAGAGAGAGAGAGTGAGAGAGAGAGAGAGAGAGAGAGAAGAAGACAGAGAGAGAGAGAGAGAGAGAGGAAGACAGAGAGAGAGGGACGAAAGACCGAACCATTTTGACTTCTAGAGAGAGGACGAGAGAGATGACCAGAGAGAGAGAGAGAGAGAGAGAGAGAGAAGAGAGAGAGAGAGAGAGAGAGAGAGAGAGAGAGAGAGAGAGAGAAGAGAGAGAGACAGACGAGAGAGAGAGAGCGAGACAGAGAGAGCGAGAGAGAGAGAGAGAGACAGAGAGCGGCTTCGCCTGGACATCAAAGGAACCACCCAGCAGCCCCTCACGCCACGCTGTCAATATTTCAAATCATTACACCTGATGCATCACCGACTTATTGATCACCATCTGTTTTTCTCTCCCCCTCCCCCCCACCCCCCCCGCCCCCCCACCCCCTACCTGCACCCCCTCCCCTTCGTCCCGCCGTGGTCTCTTGAGGTTCACCGTTGATGAAATGTTCACTGAGCAACCGTTTGTCTACCCCCCCCACCCCCCCCCCCCCCCCCCCCCCCCCCCCCCCCCCCCCCCCCCCCCGATGAGGTAGCCATTATTTGGTCGCTGAGATGATGACTAATCACGACACCAGCGTCCATGTATTGTATTATTATTTTCGTGTCTTGCATGCATCCCACTACTACTGGACTTCAACGCGGTGACAGCCCTGATAGGGATGGCCCTCTGCGGTCGGCCGGGCTATAAGCAACATGACCTTACCCTACCACAAGACTGCCGCCCACTCTTCTCCGAAGGGTGAACTTGGATGTATTATTGTGCGTGCAAGGTATTTTTTCGTAGGTGTTCACGCACGGAACTTTGGTTTAAAAAGTCTCATGCGAAGGTAAGGTAAGGTAAGGTAAGGTAAGATAAGGTAAGGTAAGGTAAGGTAAAGGTAAGGTAAGGTAAATTAAGGTAAGGTAAGGTAAGGTAAGGTTGCTTGTAGCCCTGCCGACCGCAAAGGGCCATGTCAAGACTGCCACCTGCCTCAAAGTCAACTCACAAGTCATTAAAAAAAAAAAAAAAAAAAAAGCAAAACCTCATTCACACAACCCTTTAAGATACACCTTCTAAAAACACACACCGGAATTTTTTTTTTTCCTGTACAATCTTCGATCACACGAAAAATGTTCATCACTTTCACAGAAATTCAAAGATCACATGAGGTGGGGGGACATCTCTGAACGAGGAGGCTAGGAAGGGCCTGCAGTACACACAGTTACCCCCAAAGAGGAACTCTCTTCCAGCCTGGCTGTTTCCAATGGGATTCGAACCCTAGAACTTCGGAACATGAGTCCGATGCCTTACCCACTGGGCCAACGAGGCCCGGACCAGCATCTTACCCTGAATCTCTTATATTCCGCAGATTCCATTCTCTTCGACTTTTCCGCCGATTGGATAATCTCTGTATTGCAAAATTTGAAAAAGTAATTATAACGACTCCAGCGAACGACGTTGACAAACGAGTCACGAGACAAAACACGACGCGTTCCGACCTCTCAGGTCTTCTTCAGGCAAGATACACACCATCAGGACAAACCAATATGAAGAGCCAGCAATCCCTTGTCTTTTGTTGAACTCGGCGCAAGATGGGGGCGTTGAATGTTGAATTTTAACAAAGACAAGTGACTTCTCTCGCCTTCAGTTTCGTTGTCCTGAGCGTTGTAGATCTTGCCTGAAGAAGACCTAAGAGGTCGAAACGCGTCGTGTTTTGTCTCGTGATTCGCTTGCCCATACTGTTCGGTACAATCTGCTGAAGAAGAGGTTCAGGGCAAAGATGCTGGCCCGGGCCTCGTTGGCCCAGCGGGTAAGGCGTCAAGTCTCATTGTTTAGATCTCCGCTTGCGGTCGCCTCCCCTAGCAACTCACTCTGTATTGCAACGCAGTCCGGCCGCCAGGATACAGCCCCCACGAGACTTCTGGCTCTGCAGAGCCCCTCTCCAGTTTCTCCCATAACCTGAAAGATCGCTGCCAGCCAGACCACTTCATTTACTCCCCCCCCCCCCCTCCCCCATTCCCACTCCTGCACATCGATCTTGTATCACCAGGAGTGGCTCTCCAGTCTCTTCTCTCCTGGGGATAAGTGCGATGTCGACACATTCTAGTCGTCCCCCCCCCCCCCCCCCCCCCCCTCGCTGACGAGATGAGCTCTATACCTGCATGGAAGGGGCTCGACAAAGCTCGCCGTCATCGCTGCTTGACCCTAGCTATCACCCACGTTCTCCCAAAGTCTTAGCAATCATTGTAAAACACCCCACCCTCCCTCCAAAGCACGAGTCCTATCGACTGACACATTATAGGCCTTACTGACACGTTACAGGTCATAGTGACACATTACGGGCCCTACTGACACATTACGGGCCCTACTGTCACATTACAGGCTCTACTGACACATTATGGGGCTTACTGACAAATTACAGGTCGCTGTCACATTACGGGCCCTACTGACACATTAGGGCTCTACTGACACATTACGGGCCCTACTGACACATTACGGGCTCTACTGATACATTACAGGCCATACTGACACATTACAGGTCCTACTGACACATTACAGGCCCTACTGACACATTATGGGGCTTACTGACACACTACGGGCCCTACTGACACATGACGGGCCCTACTGACACACGACGGGCCCTACTGACACATGACGGGCCCTACTGACACATGACGGGCCCTACTGACACATTACAGGCCCTACTGACACATCACGGGCCCTACTGACATATCACGGGCCCTACTGACACATCACGGGCCCTACTGACACATGATGGGCCCTACTGACACATGACACATTACAGGCCCTACTGACACATTACAGGCCCTACTGACACATTACAGGCCCTACTGACACATGACGGGCCCTACTGACACATTACGGGCCCTACTGACACATTACGGGCCGTACTGACACTCTACGGGCCCAACACTCCAGATTATGCGCTAAGACCTAATCCATCAATAGTCCCGAGTGTCCCATCTACTGTTTCCATAACTGACCCAATCTTCCGCAGGACGGGTCACATCGACTGACCACCAACTCTCCACAGAACATGTCCTGTCTCTATGACACAGGGACAATCATCCACTTCACGTGTTGTTCTTTGTGCTGACACATTACCGCTTCCAACCTCCCCATATCAACCGCTCAAAACTGACGGGCCCAACACTTCACAACGTGTGTCCCATCTGATGATGCATGACAGAGCTAACTTTCAGGATGACGTGTCCCATCTGATGACACATGATAGATCTAACGTTCAGAATTGACCTGATGTCACCATCTGATTGGACACATGATAGATACTTAACGGTCCATCAGAAATAGAACGTTGTCCCATCTGATGACACATGATAATCTAACGTTCAGAATGACGTGTCCCATCTGATGACACATGATAAATCTAACGTTCAGAATGATGTGTCCCATCTGATGACACATGATAGACCTAACGTTCAGAATGACGTGTCCCATCTGATGACACATGATAGACCTAACGTTCAGAATGACGTGTCCCATCTGATGACACATGATAGATCTAACGTTCAGAATGACGTGTCCCATCTGATGACACATGATAGATCTAACGTTCAGAATGACGTGTCCCATCTGATGACACATGATAGATCTAACGTTCAGAATGACGTGTCCCATCTGATGACACATGATAGATCTAACGTTCAGAATGACGTGTCCCATCTGATGACACATGATAGATCTAACGTTCAGAATGACGTGTCCCATCTGATGACACATGATAGTCCTAACCTTCAGAATGACGTGTCCCATCTGATGACACATGATAGTCCTAACTTCAGAATGACGTGTCCCATCTGATGACACATGATAGTCTAACCTTCAGAATGACGTGTCCCATCTGATGACACATGATAGTCCTAACCTTCAGAATGACGTGTCCCATACCTGGATGACCAACATGATAGATCTATAAACGTTCACGATATGATTCGTGGGTGTCCCATCTGATGACACATGATAAATCTAACGTTCAGAATGACGTGTCCCATCTGATGACACATAGACTAACTTCAGAATGACGTGTCCATCTGATGACACATGAAGATCTAACGTTCAAAGAGTGTCCATTGAGCACGATATATTAACGTTCATGAGTGTCCATCTGATGACACATGATAGATCTAACGTTCAGAATGACGTGTCCCATCTGATGACACATGATAGATCTAACGTTCAGAATGACGTGTCCCATCTGATGACACATGATAGATCTAACGTTCAGAATGACGTGTCCCATCTGATGACACATGATAGACCTAACGTTCAGAATGACGTGTCCCATCTGATGACACATGATAGATCTAACGTTCAGAATGACGTGTCCCATCTGATGACACATGATAGATCTAACGCGTTCCATGAGACACATATAGCTACGTCAGATGACGTGTCCCATCTGATGACACATGATAGATCCTAACGTTCAGAATGACGTGTCCCATCTGATGACACATGATAGATCTAACGTTCAGAATGACGTGTCCCATCTGATGACACATGATAGACTCTAACGTTCAGAATGACGTGTCCCATCTGATGACACATGATAGTCCTAACTTCAGAATGACGTGTCCCATCTGATGACACATGATAGTCCTAACCTTCAGAATATGATCGTATGTCCACTTGATGACACTATGACATAGTCCTAACCTTCAGAATGACGTGTCCCATCTGATGACACATGATAGACCTAACGTTCAGAATGACGTGTCCCATCTGATGACACATGATAGATCTAACGTTCAGAATGACGTGTCCCATCTGATGACACATGATAAATCTAACGTTCAGAATGACGTGTCCCATCTGATGACACATGATAGACCTAACGTTCAGAATGACGTGTCCCATCTGATGACACATGATAGATCTAACATTCAGAATGACGTGT
>CM065744.1:37327481-37334981 GCA_033310375.1 Conus canariensis | reverse complement strand
ATAGTTGCACTGTAACAACTGTTCATAAACATTTGAACAAATCGGACTGGCTGTTACTTTATGTTCAACGCTGAGAACTGAATTCTACTTTACTTTGTGTTCAACGCTGAGAACTGAATTCTACTTTACTTTGTGTTCAACGCTGAGAACTGAATTCTACTTTACTTTGTGTTCAACGCTGAGAACTGAATTCTACTTTATGTTCAACGCTGAGAACTGAATTCTACTTTACTTTGTGTTCAACGCTGAGAACTGAATTCTACTTTACTTTGTGTTCAACGCTGAGAACTGAATTCTACTTTACTTTGTGTTCAACGCTGAGAACTGAATTCTACTTTACTTTATGTTCAACGCTGAGAACTGAATTCTACTCTTTTCCGTGATCTGGTTTCCTCATCAACGCGAACTTTGCTGCAAGATGTCGGTCATGTTTTATTTCTAGGTTTTCGTTAATGCCTCCTCTCCCTTCTGAATGGGCTTTCTACAGCTTGCCACAATAAATCACCTTTCACTCTCTCTCCCTCTCTCTGTCTCACCACACACACACACACACACCACACACACAGTACACACACACACACAGTACACACACACACACACACAGTACACACACACACACACACACACACACACCACACACGCACTACACGCACACACAACTATTTTCATCCCATTCATGATACACCCCCCCCCCCCCCCCCCCCCCCCCCCCCCCCCCGCTCCTCCTACCCCCCCCCCCCCCCCCCCCCCCCCCCCCCCTCCTCTCCACATCTATCAGGCTCCTGGCTGCGGACAATCAGAACAAATCACCCAATAATGCTGACATTACTTCTCCCTCCTCAACCTCCTTCATTAATCTTCTCCCCCCCCCCCTCCACACACACACCCTCTCTCTACCCCAGTTCTACTCCCGACCCCCCCTCCGCCCATATTTTCCTCCCTATTAGGTGCCCAGCAAACCGTGCACGCTCAGAACTAATTACCTAATATATGCCCACCCTTCAGCCTCTCCACCCCCCCCCTCTCTTCCCTCCCCTCCCCGATTCCTCCCACCCCCACCCCCACCCGACCCTCCTCCCTCGCTATCCTCCTTCCCCTCTAATGGGATCGGAGCTCAATGGGGCTTGCCAGCAATGTGCCGTGGAATGCAGGGCGGAGATTTTGAGGAGAGGCCACAGGATGTCCGTTGGAACAGGGATCGCTGTGCTGCTAGTGCCGTGTTGTGCAGTGCCAGTGAGCTGAGTCAGTACTCAACAGCAACGCTTGTGAGCGTCCTATGCTCACAGCAGAACCTTATCCTCACAGCAGCAGTCTCACACACACACAGAGCATTCTGTGTTGATTTTCAGCACTTCTGTCCATAAATCATGAATACGTTTATTGTGATTCATGCACTGAGTTCGGAATTGAAGGCGAAAAAGGCTGTTATAATAAAAGGAAATGCGATATCAGTAGTAAAACAGTACTGCACCCCCCCCCCCCCCCCCACCCCCAGATGGACGAATGAATGCCATAGTAGTATAGTCTGCTTCATGCGCGTTCAATGAAAACTGGGCCAGTGCCTTTGTCCGCGCTATCCCTGGTCACTGTGACAGACAGAGAGACAGAGAAACAGAGAGAGAGAGAGAGTGCACGCCGTTAAGTACGGTAAAACAGCATCTTCCCCAGCCAGGGGAATTTCGCTGAAGGCGCGCGCTGCCAGCTGGAACTGGCTCTGTGACGGACGACACCACGGTCGTGCCATGCGCGCGGCTGTGGGGAAAGAACGAGTGGGCGACATCCGTTAGGGAGTGTGCATCGCTGTTAACTTACGGTCGGCTGTCAGCATAAGGCCAGGGCCCACACACACGCTCCCTCCAGTCTCCATGTCACAGTAACCTTGACCTTACAGCGCTGACGTCAGAAAGGGAGAGGATGGGGTGAGGGGTAGTGGGTGGGGGATAATCTTTATGATGATGATGGTAATCTTGATTTCCTGGGTAAGCATACTCATGCTTTTTTTTTTATTCCGGCACTTGCCCCGCTAAGGGACGGCTAACTAAGAATGATTAGTGACTAAAGCTTACAACGCTTTTTAACAAACATATATATCTTCAAAAAATACATAATGACTAAAGCTTACAACACTTTTTAACAAACATATATATCTTCAAAAAAATACATTAAAATGTGGGTGAATTGATTCTCCATTAATATTGACACATTGAAGAATTTAAAGACATTTGAATGAAAAATTGAAACAACAAACAAGAATAAATGAATTGATTATAAAGAAGAAAAAAAAAAACTCTGCACACACAGACGTAGAGAAAGCAATCCTCCTATTACTTATCAAAGGAGTCAGACTGAGAGAGAGAGAGAGAGAGAGAGAGAGAGAGAGAGAAGAGAGAGAGAGACAGAGACAGAGACAGAGAGAGACAGACAGACAGGCAGAGACAGAGACAGAGACAGAGCGAGCGAGCGAGCGAGCGAGCGAGCGAGCGAGAGAGAGAGAGAGAGAGAGAGAGAGAGAGAGAGACACACACACAACAACACACACACAGATTATGAACACTCCTTTTCTAAAACACTAACATACTACATACTTGCTAAGGATAGAGGTACGGGAGAAGGGGAAAGAAATATTAGTGACACAACGCACTCTACCGACGCACACGCTCTCGCAAAAACGCGTACATGTTCATCACACGAAAAAGCGCACTGATGACTCAGAGGTTTCGAGTGATGTTCACCGCCCGGCTGACCACGAAGGCTTCATTACGGCTTCTGAGCCTGACACGACTCTCTGAACAGCGGCTAACTACACCCGGGTACAATCACTCCCCATTCTTCTCAGAACGGTGAAAGCGTTGTTCAGGAACAATGTCTTCCATCCAGCCCACCAAACCTCCAGACAGCCATATTGATGGCTGACAGAAACCAGGCGGGTTGGACTTCAGCAACGATGGATTTCTGTGCACCTGTTGAGCAATCGGCCGTGCGGCGCTAAGGGATCGAAGCTGTGGCATTTTGGCCGTGAGCATTTGATGATCACGCTGATCGCTTCCAGCCCAGCAGCTTTACAACACTCACTGTTCAACGGTTCTTTCTTTTCGCATCCTTGGAAACGCCCGTGACAGCTTGTTAATTAACATTATTGTGCTATCAAGGCTTCAGAATGTGAGTGTGTGTGTGTGGTGTGTGTGTGTGTGTGTGTGTGTGTGTGGTGTGTGTGTGTGTGTGTGTGTGTGTGAATATGCGCGCGCCTACTGTTGTGTGCGTTGTTGTGAGACAGTGTATGTGGGATCATGCGTGCGTGCGTGCGTGCGTGCGTGTGTGTGTGTGTGTGTGTGTGTGTGTGTGTGTGTGTGTGTGTGTGTGTGTGTGTGTGTGTCAATATGCACTCCTGTTTGTAGGTGCATGGTACGTATTGCAATATTTATCTACTCATCAGTTTCAGTTATGCTTTCTTCAATCTTTTCTGCATTTGTAAGCGCTTAGGGCTTACGTCAGATCAAGCACCATGAATAATCATCATCATCATTACCGTTATCTACTGTCGTCAGTATAGATCTGAACTGTCAACCACCCTGAACATCACCAAAGGGGATAACAAGCAGCCATGCCAGGCCTTCGGCGGTGAGTGGCCCCTCGGCGACCTGTCACCGACAGGTGCCATGCAGCAGGTGGCTGATACTACGATTCTGACTGGACGGGGGGCCTGGATGTGTTCCGCATTGCTGGGAACCGGGGAATGAGGAGCAATGGCGACGTGACAAGCACAGGAGCTGGGACGATGCAATAATAAAAAAGCTACACGTGAGAAAGGCTTGTGAAAGGTCAACACCGACATCTAGCAAACACCATTGGACTTACAAAGAAAAAAAAAAAGAAATAAAAAAAAAAAACCACCCACGCATTTGGGAAACGTATGTCTTCTCCTCCAACCCCCCCCCCCCCCCCTCCCCCCTTCTGCGCATATTGATTCTGTAGACGAACTTGGTCCCCCCCCCCCCCCCCCCCTTTTTTTTTCTTCTTTTCTCTATTTTTTTCTTTTTTTGTCCCATTTTTGTTTTCTCTTTTTTTCGCCCTTAAAGAACCTTTTCTAGTGTGGGGGCTGGATGTAATATTGTTCACCGGTTCTCAGCTTGAAAGGCATTTCTTGTCCCAGTCGCTCATCACTTCCAAACTCCAAGCCATTCTTTCTCTTTATCGTTCACCCAGGATTACGGTGGGTCTCCCCTCTATCTTTTCTCATGGCTAGAGATCAAAGCCACCTCGAATTCGAACATTGAATCCTTTTTTTTTTTTTTTTTTTGTTCTGCATCATTTACCTGCTTAACTTTATAACCCTCTCTTTCTCTCTATTGTGATAGGTTTCTGTCTCCGCAAAACTCTTCTTTCTTTCTTTCTGCGTACGCAGGCTGAAACTCCTGCGGACACTGCCTGTATAGACAGGCAAGGATAATCCCATCTACCCAACAAAGGGAGTGGAGTTTTGTGTGTATGACTGTTTTTTTTTTTTTTATTATCCCGCCATTAAGGCAGCCATACCCATCTTGGGAAGGCGCATGTTTATGTGTAACGTGTCATCCATACCAACGGCAAACTGGCCTTCTCTTCCGAAAGTTGGTGATGGGATTTTACGTGTGTGCAAGATGTTGTGCGTGCGTTCACACACGGAACCTCGGTTTATAGTCTCATTCGAAAGGACTTCGCCAAACTCAAAACCATTTCTTCTTCCCTCACAAGCCTTTCCGTTCCTGTCTCTCTCTCTCACACAAAGTCCACCCATTCTTCTTTCTCTCACAAACCTTATAAAACCATCTCTGTCTCTCTACTGTTATAGGTTTCTGTCTCGCAAGCTTCAAACCACCGCCCTCTCTCCTCTCTCCTCTCTCTCTCCCCCTCTCTCTCCTCCCCTCCTCTCTCTCTCAGAAGCTCCATTCATTTTTTTTTTTTCTCACAATCTCAAAGTCTAATCTATCTCACAAATTCAAAGCCATCTCTCTCTCTCTCTCTCATTCCCAAAGCCATTAACTTTCCGTTTCATGAGCTCCCAGAAGCCATCTCTCTCTCTCTCTCTCTTCTTCCTTCCTCTCTCTCTTCTTCATCTCTCTCTCTCTCTCTCTCTCATCGTGTCCTCCTAATTCCTCCTCCCCCAATCCTTTCTTCCTCAACCCTGATATGGCAACAAAGGCGGATGCAGCAACAAGGATTACATTTGATTTATGCATGTGAGTATGTTGATGGTGTTAGAGAGATGGGACGGAGGGGAGAGGGAGGACGGTGTGGAGAAGGGGAGGTTGGGTGTAGGTTGGGAAAAGGGACATTGCGGTTGGTCCAGTTGTTACGGGGATTTCACGATAGTTTTCTTCGTTGCTAATTAAACATAGATGAAAAATTGGGTCAGGAGTTATGGACATCTCCCTCGTATGTTCGTGTGGTATTATTCTCTCTCTCCTCTCTTTCTTCTCTTTCCTCTCTCTCTCTCCTCTGTGCGTGCGCACACGCGCGCGCGCGCACGTGTGTGTGTGGTATATTGCGCGTGTGTGCATGTTGTTGTGTGTGTGTGTGTGTGTGTGTGTGGGGGTGTGCGTGTGTTTTGTTGTGTGTGTGTGTGTGCGTGTATGTGGAATTTTTGTTTTTGTGTGTATGTATGTATGTAATGCAAGAGAGAGAGAGAGAGACAAACAGACAGACAGAGACAGGAGGCAAACAGAGACAGAGAAAAGAGAGAGAAGACAGAGAGAGAGAGAGACAGACAGAGAGAGAGAGAAGAGAGAGGAGAGAGAGAGAGAGAGAGACAGACAGACAGACATACGGACAAAGACAGAGACAGAGTTTGTACATCCTGGGTAAGCCTTTGCTATTCCTTTGCCTCCCTGGGTCCATATCTTCAGTTCTGTGTCATCAGCGGTTTTCTAGTGCAAAATGTCTAGCGTTGTTTTGGTACAAGCTCAGTCGTTATTCACCCTTGTCTCGGACAATGCGTCCATTACCCTGCACGCTGCGGTTCACCCCTTGTCTCGGACAATGCGTCCATTTTCCCTGCACGCTGCGGTTCACCCTTGTCTCGGACAATGCGTCCATTACCCTGCAACGCTGCGGTTCCAAACCCCTTTTCTCGGACAAAGCGTCCATTACCCTGCACGCTGCGGTTCACCCTTGTCCTGACAAAGCGTTCATTACCCTGCACGCTTGCGGTTAACCCCTTGTCTCTGACAAAGCGTCCATTACCCTGCACGCTGCGGTTCACCCTTGTCTCTGACAAAGCGTCCATTACCCTGCACGCTGCGGTTCACCCTTGTCTCTGACAAAGCGTTCATTACCCTGCACGCTGCGGTTCACCCTTGTCTCTGACAAAGCGTCCATTACCCTGCACGCTGCGGTTCACCCTTGTCTCTGACAAAGCGTTCATTACCCTGCAACGCTGCGTTCACCCCTTGTCTCTGACAAAGCTTCATTACCCTGCACGCTGCGGTTCACCCTTGTCCTCTGACAAAGCGTTCATTACCCTGCACGCTGCGGTTCACCCTTGTCTCTGACAAAGCGTTCATTACCCTGCACGCTGCGGTTCACCCTTGTTTTCTGACAAAGCGTTCATTACCCTGCACGCTGCGGTTCACCCTTGTCTCTGACAAAGCGTTCATTCCCTGCACGCTGCAGTTCACCCTTGTCTCTGACAAAGCGTTCATTACCCTGTACGCTGCGGTTCACCCTTGTCTCTGACAAAGCGTTCATTACCCTGCACGCTGCGGTTCACCCTTGTCTCTGACAAAGCGTCCATTACCCTGCACGCTGCGGTTCAACCCCTTGTTCCCCTGACAAAGCGTCCATTACCCCGCACGGCTGGCGGTTCAACCCTTGTCTCTGACAAAGCGTCCATTACCCTGGCACGCTGCGGTTCACCCTTGTCTCTGACAAAGCGTCCATTACCCTGCACGCTGCGGTTCACCCCTTGTCTCTGACAAAGCGTCCATTACCCTGCACGCTGCGGTTCACCCTTGTCTCTGACAAAGCGGGCCATTACCACCCTGCAACGTGCGGTTCACCCTTGTCTCTGACAAAGCGTCCCTTACCCTGCACGCTGCGGTTCACCCTTGTCTCTGACAAAGCGTTCATTACCCTGCACGCTGCGGTTCACCCTTGTCTCTGACAAGCGTTCATTACCTGCACCGCTGCGGTTCACCCTTGTCTCTGACAAAGCGTCCATTACCCTGCACGCTGCGGTTCACCCTTGTCTCTGACAAAGCGTTCAATTACCCTGCAAAGCTGCGGTTCAAACCCTTGCTCTGACAAAGCGTCCATTTACCCTGCACGCTGGCGGTTCACCCCTTGTTCCTCTGACAAAGCGTTCATTACCCCTGCACGCTGCGGTTCACCCTTGGTCTCTGACAAAGCGTTCATTACCCGCACGCTGCGGTTCACCCTTGTCTCTGACAAAGCGTTCATTACCCTGTACGCTGCGAAGCACTGAGTCATAGTATGTTGTTTTCGGGTCCCTTCTGTGCAACGGAA
>CM065744.1:37320511-37323011 GCA_033310375.1 Conus canariensis | reverse complement strand
TTCTTTTTTTGTCTGCAGTCCGTTGCAATCCCAGTGCGCTTGCTCGTGAATCATAATCCCCCGTTTTCACGAGGCGTAAACAATCACCTTTTTCTTAATTCCTGTTTTCATAGTGATCACGTATGGCAGCCCCATCACGCAAAAAAAAAAAAAAAAAAAAAAAAAAAAGAGCAGCAAGTACGCAATCGAATTAATCATCACGATGACCAATTTTTAAAATGAAAACAGTGACTGTCGTTTTCCTGCTGGAGAAGTTTGCTGTTTTTTCACGAAGAAGACGGTTTTCATGTACTTTTGACTATAGTATTTGCCATACCCTTCGATTCTCTGGACCTAAAGCGACCTGTGGCGCCACCACAGTCAGGGGTCTGTGGGTGCCTCCTCCCTTCATTCCAACGCGGCCCCATTGGGAAAGTCTCCATAGTAGCCGGTCAGGTCCTGAACACGCCGTCTCTTCTTCGTCGTCACATCCTTTTGTTTCGTCTTCAGCTATTGCTCCGATGTTCATCAACACATGAGCGGCGCGAGTCTGCGTATGTGACCGGTGTTGTGTGTGTGTGTGTGTGTGTGTGTGTGTGTGTGTGTGTGTGTGGTGTGTGGTGTGCGTGTGGTGTGTGTGTGTGTGTGTGTGTGTGTGTGTGTGTGTGTGTGTGTGGTGTGCGTGTGGTGTGTGTGTGTGTGTGTGTGTGCGTGTGGTGTGTGTGTGTGTGTGTGTGTGTGTGTGTGTGTGTGTGTGTGTGTGTGTGTGTGTGTGTAAACCTGTCCATTAAGGTAGCCATCCTCTGCCTCCAGGGATGAAGCATAAACACGAAACTCTCTCTTTCTGTCTGTCTGTCTGTCTCTCTCCCCTTATCTCTCTCTTTCTCTCTCAGTGTGTGTGTGTGTGTGTGGTGTGTGTGTGTGTGTGTGTGTGTGTGTGTGTGTGTGTGTGTGCGTGTGTGAATCCTTCAATTAGGAAGACAGAGATGGAGGGAGGGAGGGAGAGAGGGGGAGACAGCGAAACGCACGCGCACACACACACGCAGAGAGAGAGAGAGAGAGAGAGAGAGAGAGAGAGCGAGAGATAGAGAGAGAGAGAATGTGTGTATTCAAGTGTAAGTGTGCGCGAGTGTGACCATGCGCGCGTGTAAATATGTGTGTGTATGGGTGTGTGTGCGCGCGTGCGCGTGCGCGTGTGCGTGTGTGTATGTGTGTGTGTGTGTGTGTGCGCGCGCGTGCATACATATGTGTGTTTATGTACGTGTGTGCGTGCGTGCGTACGTGTGTGTGTGCGTGCGTGCGTGCGTGTGTGTGTGTGTGTGTGTGTGTGTGTGTGTGTGTGTGTGTGTGTGTGTGTGTGTGTGTGTGCGTGCGTGCGCGTGTGTGTGTTGTCTGTAGCAGTCTTCAGGGCCGATACGCGTTGCCACTTTGTTATCATTTCCGGACGTTCGTTTCGTTTGCAGGTTCTGAATGATGCGACGATGCCCTGTGTGGCCGGTAGGGGAGACTTCAGACTTCAGACTTCAGATTTTTATTCAGAAAGGCCATCGGCCCATTTGAAGGGGAATGAGCACAATCATTCACATTATAATGTGTAAGAAACAAAATCAATAGTCACGAAACAAAAAACAAAAACAAAAAGAAACAACTATACCAATAAGAACATCAACTAAGACGTCATTATTTCTCTAATCTTAGACGCCTTACACAAAAACATACCTAAATTCCTAATTACCTTATAACTGTTAGAGCTAAGTAGTAACTGTAATCGAAACATACACGGGCGCCTATAATATTTCTGTGGGATAAATTTTTGGCGGAGATCTTCCAAGGCTGGACAAAGGAACATAAAATGTATTTCATTTTCCTCACCTTGCATACACAATGGACAAACCAAGTCAGTTCGTGTATGTTTCCTGTATCTTAAGTAATGAGTCCTTATTTCAGAAACACCGACTCTAAATTTAGCAATTAATCTTTTCAAACACATGTCCAAATCCAGTTTTAGATAAGGCTGAATATATTGGAAACTAGAATAATTTCTGTATAAATCATACCGTTCACTAGTTTGGATATGGTCATCCCACATTTGCCATCTACAGTCAATCAACCTTTGGCGAAAAGCACGAATAAACTGTTTTTGATTTCCAACACCCTGAGTCAGCCAAACATCCCCAAAGCCATGCTTACACAGAAACAAACGCACATTTGAAACCCAGTTCGTTTTTCCCCCTTTACATCCAATTCAAACAACATCTCATAAGACTTACGAGGCAACCTATAATGATCCATGCGTAAGAGCTTTAACCAATACCGCACACATCTAACGGCTGAACCAATGAACAGTGGATATCTGTTGGACTCTCCATACACCAAATCATTAGAGATACGCCTGTCGAGACCTAGAAACCTCTTCAAAGCAAATAAATGCACAGCCTCACAGTGAACAACGGCATTATCTAAACCCCCAAATTTCAGCCCCATACATCAACATAGGCTGTATCTGGGAATCAAATATTTT
>CM065744.1:37310511-37315511 GCA_033310375.1 Conus canariensis | reverse complement strand
AGCTCTCGACTGAAATGGATACCCACAGCGTCGTCATAGCGTTGTCAGCTTTATTTCTCACGTTCTTGACAATAATGCCATGTTGTAACAAATATTAACCAATCTTCTCTCTCTCTCTCTCTCTCTCTCCTCTCTCTCTCTCTCTCTCTCTCTCCTGTTGTCTGTCTGTCTGTCTCCCTCTCTGTCTCTGTCTCTCTCTTATTCTCAGGGTAACTTCCCTTGTCTGGCTGCAAGCAAGTCGAACTTTCCAAAGCCCCGGAAAAATTTTGTCTGTCTTTACAAGAAAACTTCAAAAATGCTTGTGGGGTCACCGGGAATGAGAAGGCTGACGCTCTGTCCAAGGCAGGCAGCAGTATGGAGCAGTTCAGCCACCCAGTGACTTGCTCAAGAGGCCAAAACTAGCATCCACAAGTTTGTAGCACAGTCAGCGACAGCAGGCGGAGATCTAACCAAATATCAAAATGTAATTATAATGACTCCACCGAACGACGTGGACAAATGAATCACAAGACAAAATGCGTTTCGACCTCTGAGTTCTTCTTCAGGCAAGATAACCAACACTCAGGACAACGAAAATGAAGAAGGTGCAGTCACTTCTCCTTGTCAAATTCGGCGAAAGATGGGCGTTTGATACAGACCTACAAACCGTCGACGACTACGCCGCAGACTTCCACTGAAGCCTCCGTTGCAGAAGCAAATCTGTGTGAGAGATGATGGCAGTGATCATAGAGACATTTTGTTTTAAAGAGAGTACTTATATAGCGCCTATCCCCGGCCAGAAACCAAGCTCTAAGCGCTTTACAATCAGCATTCTCGTTTACACAACGGGCTGCCTACCTAGGTAGTGCCGACTGGAGAGCTGCCTGCTGGCGCTTCATTCAGTCGTTTCCCGTGTTATTCAGTCAATATCGTTCATTCAAGTTAAAAAACTCTTTCATTCTTTCGATTTTTCACGCAGTTTGCATGCTATGTATAACGTGTCATCCATACCAACGGCCAAACTTGTTTAAATTGGTGATGGGATTTTACGTGTGTGCAAGATGTTATGCGTGCGTTCACACATGGAACCCTCGGTTAAAAGTCTCATTCGAAGGACTATTTGGGAAATGGAGTCAGAACCAATGTTAACTCTGAGGGACCCCCCCCCCCCCCCCCCTCCCGTACTAAAACGGCCCGACGGACATTCAAACATTGTATTAAGAGATATAACGATACTTTTGGAAGAAAACAAAGAAAAGTCAATGAGCGCTTGTCTGCCTTGAAGGAGAAGGCGAAAGACAGAGCGACACACCACACAGAGGTCGATAACCGAAATCCTGGCGATCGATCCGTCGTGGGGATAGTTGCACTGTAACAACTGTTCATAAACATTTGAACAAATCGGACTGGCTGTTACTTTATGTTCAACGCTGAGAACTGAATTCTACTTTACTTTGTGTTCAACGCTGAGAACTGAATTCTACTTTACTTTGTGTTCAACGCTGAGAACTGAATTCTACTTTACTTTGTGTTCAACGCTGAGAACTGAATTCTACTTTATGTTCAACGCTGAGAACTGAATTCTACTTTACTTTGTGTTCAACGCTGAGAACTGAATTCTACTTTACTTTGTGTTCAACGCTGAGAACTGAATTCTACTTTACTTTGTGTTCAACGCTGAGAACTGAATTCTACTTTACTTTATGTTCAACGCTGAGAACTGAATTCTACTCTTTTCCGTGATCTGGTTTCCTCATCAACGCGAACTTTGCTGCAAGATGTCGGTCATGTTTTATTTCTAGGTTTTCGTTAATGCCTCCTCTCCCTTCTGAATGGGCTTTCTACAGCTTGCCACAATAAATCACCTTTCACTCTCTCTCCCTCTCTCTGTCTCACCACACACACACACACACACACACACACAGTACACACACACACACAGTACACACACACACACACACAGTACACACACACACACACACACACACACCACACACGCACACACACTACACGCACACACAACTATTTTCATCCCATTCATGATACATCCCTCCCCCCCCCCCCCCCCCCCCGCCGCTCCTCCTACCCCCCCCCCCCCCCCCCCCCCCCCCCTCCTCTCCACATCTATCAGGCTCCTGGCTGCGGACAATCAGAACAAATCACCCAATAATGCTGACATTACTTCTCCCTCCTCAACCTCCTTCATTAATCTTCTCCCCCCCCCCCCTCCACACACACACCCTCTCTCTACCCCAGTTCTACTCCCGACCCCCCTCCGCCCATTTTTCCTCCCTATTAGGTGCCCAGCAAACCGTGCACGCTCAGAACTAATTACCTAATATATGCCCACCCTTCAGCCTCTCCACCCCCCCCCTCTCTTCCCTCCCCTCCCCGATTCCTCCCACCCCCACCCCCACCCGACACCTCCTCCCTCGCTATCCTCCTTCCCCTCTAATGGGATCGGAGCTCAATGGGGCTTGCCAGCAATGTGCCGTGGAATGCAGGGCGGAGATTTTGAGGAGAGGCCACAGGATGTCCGTTGGAACAGGGATCGCTGTGCTGCTAGTGCCGTGTTGTGCAGTGCCAGTGAGCTGAGTCAGTACTCAACAGCAACGCTTGTGAGCGTCCTTTGCTCACAGCAGAACCTTATCCTCACAGCAGCAGTCTCACACACACACAGAGCATTCTGTGTTGATTTTCAGCACTTCTGTCCATAAATCATGAATACGTTTATTGTGATTCATGCACTGAGTTCGGAATTGAAGGCGAAGAAAGGCTGTTATAATAAAAGGAAATGCGATATCAGTAGTAAAACAGTACTGCACCCCCCCCCCCCCCACCCCCAGATGGACGAATGAATGCCATAGTAGTATAGTCTGCTTCATGCGCGTTCAATGAAAACTGGGCCAGTGCCTTTGTCCGCGCTATCCCTGGTCACTGTGACAGACAGAGAGACAGAGAAACAGAGAGAGAGAGAGAGTGCACGCCGTTAAGTACGGTAAAACAGCATCTTCCCCAGCCAGGGGAATTTCGCTGAAGGCGCGCGCTGCCAGCTGGAACTGGCTCTGTGACGGACGACACCACGGTCGTGCCATGCGCGCGGCTGTGGGGAAAGAACGAGTAGGCGACATCCGTTAGGGAGTGTGCATCGCTGTTAACTTACGGTCGGCTGTCAGCATAAGGCCAGGGGCCCACACACACGCTCCCTCCAGTCTCCATGTCACAGTAACCTTGACCTTACAGCGCTGACGTCAGAAAGGGAGAGGATGGGGTGAGGGGTAGTGGGGTGGGGGATAATCTTTATGATGATGATGGTAATCTTGATTTCCTGGGTAAGCATACTCATGCTTTTTTTTTTATCCGGCACTTGCCCCGCTAAGGGACGGCTAACTAAGAATGATTAGTGACTAAAGCTTACAACGCTTTTTAACAAACATATATATCTTCAAAAAATACATAATGACTAAAGCTTACAACACTTTTTAACAAACATATATATCTTCAAAAAAATACATTAAAATGTGGGTGAATTGATTCTCCATTAATATTGACACATTGAAGAATTTAAAGACATTTGAATGAAAAATTGAAACAACAAACAAGAATAAATGAATTGATTATAAAGAAGAAAAAAAAAACTCTGCACACACAGACGTAGAGAAAGCAATCCTCCTATTACTTATCAAAGGAGTCAGACTGAGAGAGAGAGAGAGAGAGAGAGAGAGAGAGAGAGAGAGAGAGAGAGAGAGAGAGACAGAGACAGAGAGAGACAGACAGACAGGCAGAGACAGAGACAGAGACAGAGCGAGCGAGCGAGCGAGCGAGCGAGCGAGCGAGAGAGAGAGAGAGAGAGAGAGAGAGAGAGAACACACACACACACAACACACACACAGATTATGAACACTCCTTTTCTAAAACACTAACATACTACATACTTGCTAAGGATAGAGGTACGGGAGAAGGGGAAAGAAATATTAGTGACACAACGCACTCTACCGACGCACACGCTCTCGCAAAACGCGTACATGTTCATCACACGAAAAAGCGCACTGATGACTCAGAGGTTTCGAGTGATGTTCACCGCCCGGCTGACCACGAAGGCTTCATTACGGCTTCTGAGCCTGACACGACTCTCTGAACAGCGGCTAACTACACCCGGGTACAATCACTCCCCATTCTTCTCAGAACGGTGAAAGCGTTGTTCAGGAACAATGTCTTCCATCCAGCCCACCAAACCTCCAGACAGCCATATTGATGGCTGACAGAAACCAGGCGGGTTGGACTTCAGCAACGATGGATTTCTGTGCACCTGTTGAGCAATCGGCCGTGCGGCGCTAAGGGATCGAAGCTGTGGCATTTTGCCGTGAGCATTTGATGATCACGCTGATCGCTTCCAGCCCAGCAGCTTTACAACACTCACTGTTCAACGGTTCTTTCTTTTCGCATCCTTGGAAACGCCCGTGACAGCTTGTTAATTAACATTATTGTGCTATCAAGGCTTCAGAATGTGAGTGTGTGTGTGTGTGTGTGTGTGTGTGTGTGTGTGTGTGTGTGTGTGTGTGTTTTGTGTGTGTGAATATGCGCGCGCCTACTGTTGTGTGCGTTGTTGTGAGACAGTGTATGTGGGATCATGCGTGCGTGCGTGCGTGCGTGCGTGTGTGTGTGTGTGTGTGTGTGTGTGTGTGTGTGTGTGTGTGTGTGTGTGTGTGTGTCAATATGCACTCCTGTTTGTAGGTGCATGGTACGTATTGCAATATTTATCTACTCATCAGTTTCAGTTATGCTTTCTTCAATCTTTTCTGCATTTGTAAGCGCTTAGGGCTTACGTCAGATCAAGCACCATGAATAATCATCATCATCATTACCGTTATCTACTGTCGTCAGTATAGATCTGAACTGTCAACCACCCTGAACATCACCAAAGGGGATAACAAGCAGCCATGCCAGGCCTTCGGCGGTGAGTGGCCCCTCGGCGACCTGTCACCGACAGGTGCCTGCAGCAGGTGGCTGATACTACGATT
>CM065744.1:37298011-37305511 GCA_033310375.1 Conus canariensis | reverse complement strand
CAATATTATTCCGGGTGACTGTTCAATTGGACACCCGATCTCAGCGACGTTGAATGGAGGGCTGCGATTATGTGTTTAGTTCATTTTGCCTGTCGGATGTGTGTGTGTGTGTGTGTGTGTGTGTGTGTGTGTGTGTGTGTGTGTGTGTGTGTGTGTGTGTGTGTGTGTGTGTGAGTGTGTGTGTTCGGGGTGTGAAGGTGGGGGGGGGGGGGGGGAAGGGGAGGGGTAGGAGCAGGCCATCAATATTCCCCCGTCATTCACACAATGCAATATTATTCGGGTGACTGTTCAATTGCACACCCGATCTCAGCGACGTTGAATGGAGGGCTGTGATTATGTGGTCAGTTCATTTTGCCTGTCGGATGTGTGTGTGTGTGTGTGTGTGTGTGTGTCTGTGCGCGCGCGCGCGTATGCGTGTTGTGTGTGTGTGTGTGTGTGTGTGTGTGTGTGTGTGTGTGTGTGTGTGTGTGTGTGTGTGTGTGCTTTGTTGTGTTGTGTTGTGTTGAGGGGAAGAGAGGAGAAGGAGGAAAAGAGGGCGTTGTATTTTGCTTTCGTGCCACAGAATTGTGGTAGAGAGAGAGAGAGAGAGAGAGAGAGAGAGAGAGAGGAGAGAGAGAGAGAGAGAGAGAGAGAGAGAAGTTCATCTACGTAAAAATAGTGTGGCATCCGTATCACGGTGGGGGTGGGGGTGGGGGGGTGGGGGGGATAATCATGACAATAAAAAGAATAGTCGCTAACAGCTCATGTCCGTTCGATACGGAGGGTGGATGGACCCACCACACAATCCGCCCAGTGTCACTGATGAGTCCCAGTCGGACGAAAGTTGACTTTGGACAGGCGATCCTATTGTTTTTCCTCGTTTATCAGGCAAAACAGACTTACGCCACGCTGTTAGCGAATGTAACAGCGTCGGGAAACAAACGACCTATCACTGATGGATGTGATATCGCCACGTACCGAACACTTGAATGCTTTTTCCTTCCTACTCTCATACATCACCACCACCGGCAAGTCCATCCATCTACTCACTTTTCGCACGAGTCCCCGTGGCGCAGTGGTTAGCATCCTGGATCGGATTCCAGGCGCAGAGGTCGTGGGTTCGATTCCCATCGGAGCCATGTGTTTATAGGATTTTCTCGCCTCAACCAGCTGCTCAAAATGAGAAGACTAGAACCACACAGTAGAGTTTCATCCATTCAATCGATGCGTCTCGGAGAGTGTTACTCCAATTCCCTGACTAAGACTTTTGGTGCCTATAACTCTGAAAGTGTCACTCCAATTCCCTGACCAAGACTGCTGACACCTATAACTCTGAAAGCGTCACTCCAATTCCCTGACTAAGACTGCTGACACCTATAACTCTGAAACCGTCACTCAAATTCCCTGACTAAGATTGCTGGCACCTATAACTCTGAAAGTGTCACTCAAATTCCCTGACTAAGACTGCTGACACCTATAACTCTGAAACCGTCACTCAAATTCCCTGACTAAGACTGCCGATTCCCTTAACTCTGAAAGTGTCATTCAAATTCCCTGACTAAGACTGCTGACACCTATAACTCTGAAAGTGTCACTCAAATTCCCTGACTAAGACTGCCGATTCCCATAATTCTGAAAGCGTCACTCAAATTCCCTGACTAAGACTGCCGACTCCTGTAACTCTCAGGACTGGTTGAGGCTCGGGACGTATTACGAAATCAAGCGTAGTAAAGTACAACCCTTGCTATACAGTCTCAGAACAGAACGGATCCGCACCTCATCTCCATCGCTCAGCATGAACTAAAGTCTCAAACTCTGTGGCCCTCCACGCCCTGCTCTCATGGGGAGCTCGGCTTCGATGTCCTCTCTCCCCGTCTACATACACCCTTAAGCGGATTCCTGTCGAGGTCACTGGTATTGGCAGGTCTGTGTGGGGGGCTGTCGTTGGACGGGTATGATGACGTCCTCAACAGAGAACGCTCACTCACGCTGGCTTCGCGACTCAAGCAATTCTTTTTGGAAGGTGCTGCACTGCGATATTGGATCAGAACAGGCAGGCTGCACTGAACACCACCGAAGTGACTGCAACAGTGCAGTGTCTTCTCCGGTGGGTTGCCTCTTGACGACTTGATATTGGAACAGCTCGCTGTGGTTAGCCGGTACCGGGACTGTGACGCACGGGACAAGCTGGGGAGCGGTTGTGGATGGGGAGCCGGAAGGAGTAACGTAGGGGATAATGCCACTGGCGTCACACGGAGGATGAGACAACCAAAACAACAACAACAACAACAACGAACAACAATCACAACCTCTCTTTTCTCTACAAATCTTAGCCAAGTCTTTCTTTACCTAAAAGGCTAAGCAACTGTTGTTGGCCTGTATTTTTAGTTCGCGCCTCGCCTTATTTATTAGTTCAGTGGAAGATTTTTCCTGTTCTTTCTTTTTTTTTTTTTTCTTGTTCGTTTTCTTCCTGTCTTTCTTTGTGGTTTTCTTCTTTTTTTTTTTTTTTTGGTTTTGCTTCTCATCGTTTTTTTTTCTTCTTCTTCTTCTTTTTCTTTCTTTCTTTTTTGTTGTTGTTGCAACATTCGGATTTACAGCTGCTCTGATGCCCGTCCGTCCAAACCGCGTACTCTTACATCCTACTACGGCCTCCCCCCCCCCCCCCCCCATCCACCCCCTCCCCCCGCACGTCTCCTCCTCTCACAATGTGGTCTGGAAGATGCGGGGGGGGGGGGGGGGGGGGGCAGGACTGTGACAGCTCTGAACTAAGTATTCCAGACCCAACCTATCCCCCCCCCCCCCCCCTCTCTCTCTCTCTTCCCCGTTCCAGTCTAAATGTGTGGAAGTAGTGTGTGTGTGTGTGTGTGTGTGTGTGTGTGTGTGTGTGTGTGTGTGTGTGTGCGCGTGCATGCGTGCGTGCGTGTGTGTGTGTGTGTGTGTGTGCGCGCGCGCGCACGCGTATGTGTATACCCACGCGCGCGCGCGCGCGTGTGTGTGCGTGGGCTCGCGCGAGCCCATCAAACGCGAAGCAATTTTCTTTTTTTTTCTTTCTAAACACCGCTGAGAAACCATACACCGCTGGGAACCGTGCAAAGTCTGCAAATTCCTGAATCGATAACACTGGAGGCGGGAGGCGGGAGGCGGGGGGGGGGGGGGGGGGGGGGGGGGGGGGGGGGGGGGGGGGAGAGGCGGGGGGAGGGGGGATAGGTGGGGGGGGGTGGGCAATTGAGTTACGGCGGAATCTTTTTGGTTAGCTTCGGACTATATAGGCCTAGTGATGGTAGGGGCGGAAAAAGTCACACTTCAGCCACGACCATAGCCCTCCTCCACCCCCACTTCTTCTCCTGCGATGTCTGTCGCCACACTAACCTCAAGAGAGGAAGAAGAAAAGGAAAGACGTTGACGTCATTCGCAAAAAGTAGGTTCGTGACGTCATTCGCAAACGTCGATTCGTGACGTCATTTGTCAAACGTGGGTTTGTGACGTCATTAGTACCATGAGAAAGTGCGTGAATACTCCATGTGTAGTTTTTGAGAGAGATTAACATTTTTCATCTGATTTAAGATTTTACGGATGAAAGATTTTTAACGAAGTTTCTGGTGCGTTTTAAAAGATGTCGTTTAAAGAGATGTATGATAGGTTGTTTTTTTTTTTTTTTTTTTTTTTTTTAAATGACTTGTGAGTTGATTTTAACGTGGTGACAGCCCTGATGTGGCCCTTTGCGGTCGGCTGGGCTATAAGCAACATTATCTTATCTTATCTTACTCCATGTGTAACATACGCAAGACGTGGACTTGGAAGACGCGCACAAAGAGACAAACGATTCAAAGATTCATATCCCATGAATGTAGGGCGTAGATCATAAAGCATGCAATTCTTTCTTTCTTTCTTTCTGCGTACGCAGGCTGATACTCCCGCGGATACTGCCTGTACAGGCAGGCAGTGGAGTTTTGTGTGTATGACCGTTTTTATAATCCCGCCATTAAGGCACCCATACTCCATCTTCGGGGAAGGTGCATGCTATGTGTAACGTGTCATCCATACCAACGGCCAAACTGGCCTTCTCTTCCGAAAGTTGGTGATGGGATTTTACGTGTGTGCAAGATGTGCGTGCGTTCACACACGGAGCCTCGGTTTATAGTCTCATTCGAAGGACTGTATGGGGAATGGAGTCAGAACCAATGTTAACTCCGAAGGAAAAATCATAATTTCACCATTACATCAGTGTTGTCGCAGACCCTATTATAACGTTAACGCGGACGTCCGGACATCCGTTTTGCCGTAGTCTCTATAACAACGTTAACGTGGGCATGCTCAGGTTTTCGTTGGAGTTGTTCTTCTCTTGTGGCTGCTGCCGTCTTGGAGTCTAACCAGAGAGAGAGAGAGAGAGAGAGGAGGAGAGAGAGAGAGAGAGAGAGAGGAGAGAGAGAGAGAGAGAGGAGGAGAGAGAGAGAGAGAGAGAGAGAGAGAGAGAGAGAGAGAGAGAGAGAGATTCATGTTACCCATAGACAAGCCGACGGCAACGGGCCATATTAGAGCTGTCCCCTCGTCAAAATCAAATCTCAATATGACAGAGAGAGAGAGAGAGAGAGAGAGAGAGAGGGTGGGGGCGAAGAGAGAAAGACGGAGAGAGGGGGGGGGGGAAGGAGGGAGGGAGGGGAAAACACAAACACACACACACACACACACACACTCTCTCTCCCTCCTCTCTCTCTCTTCTCTCTTACGCACGTACGCTGAACTCATAATCATCTCATCGATCATAATCATGATAAAGCTCTTCTCTCTACTGACACCAGATTCGCCATGCAAACAATGGCACAGGACCGACAGATATCTACGGTACGACAAATTGCAATCTCTATTCGACTAACCTCCTTTTCCAGTCTCCATGTTAGAGAAGAAAAAAAAATCGGACGGGCTAGGGAGGGGGAGGGGGTGGGGGATCGAGGGGGGGGGGAGGGGCGCTGGGGGCGGATGAGGGATGGGGGCGCACGTACAGAGAGTCATTGGAAGTAGAAGGAAATGGAAAATTCCTTTTGAACCTGACGCTTGCAGCACACGCGATTCCTCAGAGAACTGAGTAAAACCAGGTAAAAACAACACATACAACAAGAAAAAACACAGTTCGAGTCCCCGTTTCAACCCCCCCCCCCCCACCCCGTTCCATGAACACCTCCACCATCCCTCCCTCCCCTTCCCTTTTCCATCTTCTTCTCCTTCAAAATGAAGAGATGGGCTGACCAGGGCTCAGAGTTTAGCAGCGAGAGAGCGGGGGGGGGGGGGGGGGGGGGGGGGGGGGGGGGTGAGAGGAGTGACTTCAGAACTTATCCAAATGCGGCACTAATTCACACACACACACACACTACACACACACACACACAGAGTCACATACACACACATACACACACACACACTACACACACACATACACACACACACAGAGTCACATACACACACACATACACACGCACACGCACGTACACACGCACACACACAAACACACACACACACAGAGTCACACACACACTCTCTCTCTCTCTTTCTTTCTCTCTCTCACACTCACAGACACACACACACACACCCGCGCACACATACACACATGCACTCTATAACTTATCCAAATACGGCACTAATTCAAACACACACACACACACACACACACACACACACACACACACACACACACACACACATACACACACACACAAACGCGCGCGCGCGCGCGTGCACACACACACACTGTAGAACTTATGCAAATACGGCACTAATTGACACACACTCACTCTCTCTCTCTCTCTCTCTCTCACACACACACACACACACACACACACACACACACACACACATGCACACACACACACACATACACAACCCCCACCCCCACCTCCACTTTGTCGCTTTACTGATCATCAGATTTAGTGATCTTCACGGGCCAGCCGGCCAGCGAATCGTCAGGAACCCCTAAAACAAGACCAAATCCACCCAGCAACCCACCCACCCACCCATCCACCCACCCACCAACAAACAAACAAAACCAACCACCCTCCCCCCCCGCCTCCCCCCCCCCTCCCCCAAATCAATATCGACCTGCATCGTGTGTCCAGGAACCCCCCAGAAGAAGGAGAAGGGCCCGGCTGATCGATACTGATGTGACCGCCAGGTACACACACACACACACACACACACACACACACACACACACACACAGAGGAGAAGAGGAGGACAACAACACGGAGCACGCCACATCAAAACTAACTGGGCGCACTGGCCGGCGGGAACAAAATGATCAAGGAGAGGGGGGTGGGGGATGGGTGGGGGTGGATTGGGGGGGGGGGGAGAGAAAGACGAAGAAGAAAGAGGTGACTGGGGTGTGGGGGTGGGGGAGGGTTGGGGAGGAGAGGAAGAAGAAGAAAAACGGCAGAGAGAGCGGTCAAACTATAGTGGGGGTTGGGAGAGTTGGGGGGGGGGGGTGGAAGGAGATGGGAAAAGACGGGGGGGGGGGGGGGGGGGGAGGAGAATGGGAGAGAAGAAAAGGACAGCAGAAAACGGCGAAACTGAAGTAGAGGAGGGGGGGGGGGGGAGGGGGGAATACAGGCGCGGAGGCGGGGAGGGGGGGGGGGAGGGGGAGAGAGACAAAAAAGAAAAAGAGAAAAGAGGGTGAGCGAAAGCAGGAACGAGTGGAATAGAAAAAAAAAAAAAAAGGGGGTGGGGTGGGGTGGGAGGGGGTTTAAAGGAAACAAGGAAGAAGGAACAGACTAGGAAGAAGGAACAGACAAGGAAGAAGGAACAGACAAGGAAGAAGGAAGGAACAGACAAGGAAGAAGGAACAGACAAGGAAGAAGGAAGGAACAGACAAGGAAGAAGGAACAGACAAGGAAAAAGGAAGGAACAGACAAGGAAGAAGGAAGGAACAGACAAGGAAGAAGGAACAGACAAGGAAGAAGGAACAGACAAGGAAGAAGGAAGGAACAGACAAGGAACAGAGGAACAGACAAGAGAAGAAAGACAAGGAAGAAGGAACAGAAAGGAAGAAGGAACGAAGGAACAGACAAGGAAGAAGGAACAGACAAGGAAGAAGGAAGGAAAGACAAGAAGAAGGAACAGACAGGAAAGGAAGGAACAGACAAGGAACAGACAAGGAGAAGGAACAGACAAGGAACAGGAGGAACAGACAAGGAAGAAGGAGGAACAGACAAGGAAGAAGGAAGGAACAGACAAGAAGAAGAAGAACAGACAAGGAAGAAGGAACAGACAAGGAACAGAGGAACAGACAAGGAAAGAAGGAACAGACAAGGAAAGAGGAACAGACAAGGAAGAAGGAAGGAACAGACAAGGAAGAAGGAACAGACAAGGAAAGGAAGGAACAGACAAGGAAGAAGGAAGGAACAGACAAGGAAGAAGGAACAGACAAGGAAGAAGGAAGGAACAGACAAGGAAAGAAGGAACAGACAAGGAAGAAGGAAGGAACAGACAAGGAAGAAGGAACAGACAAGGAAGAGGAAGAAGACAGACAAGGAG
>CM065744.1:37285511-37288011 GCA_033310375.1 Conus canariensis | reverse complement strand
AAAGTTACTCCATGCCTACCATTTTCAATTATTTCCAGGGCTAGCTCGTTTATGAACAACGAAAACAACACGGGGCTAGAGACATCACCCTGTTTAACACCACGAGAACACATAAAAGAATCAGATAATTTTGCTCCTGATCGTATTCTTGCTTTCACTTCACTGTACATATTTTTTACGCAACGAAATAATTTACCTTTAACTCCATTTTTTATCAAAATAGGCCATAAAAGTTTACGAGAGATTGAATCAAAAGCCTTTTCAAAATCAACAAAGGCAACATATAACTTCTGATTATTTACAAACTGTTTTTGCACGGCAGCTAGTAGCGTAAATATATGGTCAATTGTTGAGTAACCTTTTTTAAACCCAGCTTGATGTTCCCCAGTTATATCATTCAAGCGTACCCATTCACATAACCTACTATTAATAACAGAACTACACAACTTACTACAAATATTACTCAAAGAAATACCCCTGTAATTGTTCACATCATTGACTTCTCCCCTTTTAAATAAAGGCAGAACTATAGATTCTTTCCAGCCATCAGGATATATTCCAGAATCAAACAGAAAATTGAATAGCTTTATTAAAAAGTTCAAACTACTTTCTCCAGAATTCTTGAAAAACTCACCAATCATACCATCTGGTCCAGCAGATTTACCATTTTTCAATTTCCGTACAGCAAGTAATATCTCCTCTTTAGATATTGGTCTGTCAAACAAACAACCTTCCTCTCCGTCCTCATCTGTTAACGTTTCCTCAATAATGACACTCTCATCATCGTCTTTTTCTAACAAACTTCTGAAATGTTGATACCATTCATACATAGGAATATCATTTGAAGGTTGTGATCTCTTTCTAGATATTTTATGAACATGTTCCCAAAAAGATTTCTGGCTCTGAATGGAATTCATGAGTTCATTTAACAAGCTATCATTATATTCTTTCTTTTTCCTTTTGTTTAAATTCTTATATTCACGCCTTGCAATACAAAACTCAATTCCATCTTCTTTATCTAACGTTTTATTAAATTTTCTGAACAGTCTACGCATTTTACATTTATATAGTTTACATTCCTGGTCATACCAATTATTTTGAGTAATGTTTTTGTTTACTGGTATTCTTTTCACCATACATTCAGCTTGATCTTTAACAATTTTATTGAACTGATTTATTGCGTCGTTGACATCCACATGTATCAGATCTTCAGCCGCTACTATCTGGTTCTGTACATCTTCTGACTGCATGGAAAAAATAAACTGCCGAGCGTAATCTTGGTTCCAACAATATTTAACCATAAATTCGTTATTTTGAGCACGCATATTCATGTTGGAATACATCTTTTCGCTCCGGACATTTATACATAATACAAGGGGTAAGTGATCAGATTCAAATCTTTCTAGTACTCTCAAAGTTAACTGGTTACTTAATAAGTCGAAAAGGTCTACAGATGCTAGGAAATAATCGTTTACACTGTTACCTGTATCAGAAATGTATGTGAAACGACCCTCTGAGTCGCCATTACATACACCATTTAAAATACATAATCCTAACACAGAACACATGTTAAGCATTTTCTTTCCGTACAAGTTGAGTACTTTATCTTGGGAGGATCTCACCATTTCGGGACTTTCGCTGTTATTGTGACATACATGTAGATCACGCTCACTAATAATTTCCGGGGACAGGTTAGATGTTCTTGCATTAATATCACCACAGAGCAATATATCAATATCACCTAAAGACATCACATTGTTCACAATACACTCTTCTAGCAAGTCAATGCCATTATCAAAACTATTTACAGAGTAGTAAGGTGAATTTTCAGGTGGAACATATGTACAAGCCAGTAAGGTTGTTTTTCTTAGACCAAAAAATTCTTTATCAAGCACAAATAACATCAAATAAGGATTCTCACAATCAATAAGACGCACATACGGAACTAAGCTTTTATGTACCAAGCAAATTATCCCCCTGAACATCTTCCATGTCTTGTAAGCTTAACCGCTGACTTTACATAGAGATTATGATTTTTGAAAATAGACGATTCAAATTTTTCTACAAACGTCTCCACTAAACAAACAACACCAAACGAGGAAACAAATTGAATAAAACATCTATCTTCTAATTTGTTAGACAATCCACATATATTCCAATGAAGAAAAGATACGTTTTTTACCAAACCATACACACTCGTCACATTCAGACCAGAACAGGAACCGCTCTCAGGTTGTAAATTCATACCACCATCTCTCTCTTCTCCTGACCCTCTCGTAAAATTGGTTTGTTGTTCATACGTCCCAAACGACTTACAGGAATCATTCACACATCTGTTTTTGTCTTTTCTATCCACAATTACATCGTCACCATCTTTGTTATTACAATTTCTACATTCACCTCTGCTACTTTTACTTACATAGTTGTTACAGTTACTACTAACATTTTTACATGCAGGATGAGTAAAATGATCAGCTTTATTTTCACAATTGCCATTGAT